>ML663568.1:18109884-18153566 GCA_007570785.1 Antilocapra americana | reverse complement strand
CAAGAATATACAATGGAGAAAAGACAACCTCTTTAACAAGTGGTGCTGGGAAAACTGGACAGCCACTTGCAAAAGAATGAAACTAGATCACTTTCTAACACCATACACAAAGATAAACTCAAAATGGATCAAAGATCTAAGCATAAGACCAGAAACTATAAAACTCCTAGAGGATAACATAGGCAAAACACTCTCTGCTATAATCCAAAGCGGGATACTCCATGACCCACCTCCCAGAATATTGTAAATAAAAACACGAATAAACAAATGGGACCTAATTAAAATTAAAAGCTTTTGCACAACAAAGGAAACTATAAGCAAGGTGAAAAGACAGCCTTCAGAATGGGAGAAAATAATAGCCAATGAAACAACAGACAAACAATTAATCTCAAAAATATACAGACAACTCCTGCAGCTACATTCTAGAAAAATAAACAACCCAATTAAAAAGTGGGCCAAAGAACTTAACAGACATTTCTCCAAAGAAGATATAAAAATGGCTAACAAACACATGAAAAGATGCTCAACATCACTCATTATCAGAGAAATGCAAATCAAAACCACAATGAGGTACCACTTTACACCAGTCAGAATGGCTGCCATCCAAAAGTCTACAAGCAATAAATGCTGGAGAGGATGTGGAGAAAAGGGAACCCTCTTACATTGTTGGTGGGAATGCAAACTAGTACAGCCACTATGGAAAACAGTGTGGAGGTTCCTTAAAAAGCTGCAAATAGACCTGCCATATGACCCAGCAATCCCACTGCTGGGCATATACACCGAGGAAACCAGAATTGAAAGAGCCACGTGTACCCCAATGTTCATCGCTGCATTGTTTACAATAGCCAAGACATGGAAGCAACCTAGATGCCCATCAACTGACGAATGGATAAGAAAGCGGTGGTACATATACACAATGGAATATTACTCAGCATTAAAAAAAAATTCATTTGAAGCAATTCTACTCAGATGAACGAAACTGGAGCCCATTATCCAGAGTGAAGTAAGCCAGAAGCAAAAACAACAATACAGTATATTAACGCATATATATGGAATTTAGAAAGACGGTAACGAGAACCCAACATGCGAGACAACAAAAGGAACGCAGATGTATAGAATAGACTCATGGACTTTGTGGATGAGGGTAAGGGTGGGATGATATGGGAGAAGGGCATTGAAGCATGTTAATTGTCATGTGTCTAATCAATCGCCAGCCCAGGATTGATGCTCGGGGCTGGTGCAGCGAGATTTCCTGGGGTGGGGGGGGGGTCCCGGAGGGGAAGCATATGTAAACCCATGGTGATATCATGACAATGTATGGCAAAAACAATAAAAATAAAATAAAATAAAATAAAATATAAAAAAAAATAAAAGAGAAAACAGCCAGGATAGCTGTTACAGTTGTTGTTGTTTTAATTTATTTATTTTAATTGGAGGCTAATTACTTTACAATATTGCAGTTGTTAATGTTTATAATGACATTTCAGACACTCCAACTAACTCAAATGGAAATTTTAGTAGGACACTGGTCATTTTTTAAAAGTTTTCTAAAAGTATAATTATGCACCATAAAATACATTTTTGAGCAGACAATTCAAGGATTTTTAATAAATCTTCCAAATTTTGCAGCTATCACCACAGTCTGGTGTTCAGAACATTTCCATCACCCCAAAGAGATCCCTTACCCCAGTTAGCAGTTATTCTTCATTTTCACTTCCAGCCCTAGGAAAACTTTAATCTATTTTTTGTCTCCAAAGGTCTGCCTTTCCTGGACATTTCATATACACAGAACCAGACAAATATGCTTGCATCTGGCTTCTTTCACTTAGCCTGATCCTGAGGTTCATCCATGTTGTAGCATGTAACAGAATTCTGTTCCTTTTTCTTGTTGAATATTGTCCCATTGTATATATAATGTGTTGTTTATTAATTTCCCATTTGCTGGACATTTAGGGTGTTTAACTTTCTGACCTTATGAATGAATAAGGCTGCTATCTACATTCACTCACGAGTCTTTGTGGCAACATACATTTTCGTTTTTCTTGGAAGAAGCCTAGGAGTGGAATGGCTGGATTATATAATAAATGTATATTTAACTTCTTTTTTTCACCTTATTTGTTTCACTTTCCTCTTATATGTAACTTTTGAAAGTGTCTGTGCCAAACCGTTTTCCAAAATATCTCTACTGGGATTTCCCTGGTGATTCAGTGGTTAAGACACAGTCTTTCAATGCAGGGGGTGCAGTTTTGATCCCTGGTAGGGAAGCTAAGATTCCATATGCCTTGCAGCCAAAAAGTCAAAACATAAAGGAGAAGCAATATTGTAACAAATTCAATAAAGACTTTGAAAGTGGCCCACATCAAAACAATCTCAAAAAAAATAGCGGGACCATTTTCCATTCCCATGTTGATCATTCTTAAATCAACACATTAATGGGAGCATGAGATTTCTGAGCAGTGAAATTAATTCCACAGTGTCAAGAATTTCAACTCTTTGTTATCCATTGAAAGCCTTCTGGCTCTAAGATGTTTCAGATTTTGTTATTGCTCCTTGAATAGAGAAGAGTTGAAAGAATATTAGGCCTCTTAGTAAAGAATCCAGAAATTGTATATTTAAATGATCACCCCTACCCTTGCACACTTCCTGATTGTTTGCGACAGTTTTCGGGCACCTCTTCTTGGCTGCAGGCTACAACAGTGAACTCCACTCAGATCCCCAGATTTGGGAGAAGTGCTTTTTCTCACGGTTCTTATAATACCCCATGCATGCTTTTTGTTCCTGTATAATTTCCCAGCCTCTCTCAAGGAACTATATTTTGCTCACCTTTGTCTGCTCAGTACTCAGCACAGACGTTGTCTCATTGTTTGTACTCAACAATATCTATGGATCAGTGAATGAATCAATGAACAGAGAACAAACCTACCTGTTAAGTATATCATCACCGTCTTGATCTCATCTAATGGAAATATGTTACAAATGCAGGTAAGGAAAGACTTGAATCTCTGTCTAGGCAATTCCTGATCTTCTTCCAAAAGAAATAGGAACTAAACCTAGCATCGACTCAGTCCCAGGGTCTAAGAAACACTATGAGCCCTAGAGAAAGCTTGTCTGTTCCCTCTCTCATTAGCTTTGTGGCCTCAGTCAAGTTACTTGGTTACACTAAGTGTCAGCTTATCTAAAACCATTGCTGTGAGGATTAAAGGAAACAATCCTCATAAATCCCTTAGTTATTACTTTGTGATGTCACCATTTTTAACATTTATTGAATATGTATTAAAATTGTTATGAATATGAGTAAAGAGGGTGATTCCCTGTTGTAGGCCATCCTAGAAAGTGAGGGTGCCGGGTCACACCCCCAGAGAGCTTGGCTTACATCATATAACAATCTGATCAAACAACCTCCACTTACAGTCATCAGTTGAGAGACTGAAATACAAGATCCTAAAGGCAAAGATGATGAACAACAATGAATATTTATAACACCCATACACACATCCCTGCTTTGTCCATATCTCAGTGGGTCCCTTTAATCTCAGGACTCGCTTCCAGTGTAACTGAGCAGGTCCTGGGACAGACCCCACCCCCATATCCTCTGCGGTAGCTCCTCTCTGATGTCCCCCAATAATAAGATCTGATGCATATTTCCTGAGTTTTTTCAGATACTAAAAACCACCAAAAATGGAGGAAATTAACTATTTAATGATCAGACCTTCTGATACCTAAGGATGGATCACCATCAACCAATCAGAAAATTGTGTACAACCTGATCACGTGACCTGAGATGCCCCTCCCTCAGTTGGCCTTTAAAAAGGCTTTGCTGAAACCTTTCGGGGAGTTCAGGGTGTTCTGAATGCAAGACACCCCTTTTCCTTGCTCAGCTCTGCAGTAAACCCTTCTCTGCTCCATTGTCAGTTTGTTTGGCATTACTGTGCATGGGGCACGCAAACTTGCTTTGGGTAACACATGGGGTTCTTCTAGAAGGGAAGCTGGTTTCAGCACAACAGCCATTATCAAGAGCTATGGCTGGTCTCCAGTGGTTTCACCCACCACCACCCACCTCTTCATCCTCTCAGAGGAAATAACCAACCCCACCAGCAAGCTCTTTGGACAGAGAGCAAACCATCGCTGTGGTAACGCTTTCACCACCCATCACCCAGTTTGAAAACTTCGGGGCTGCTTGGGGCTGCTGGCCCCTGAGGCTATGGAACCCTATACTAACGCGTGCACATTTAGAGGGAAACGCCATCCTTGGAGGCAAAATTTTATTGGAGTCCTCACCTATCACTTGCTGTCTCTGTTTAGCTGCTCAGTCATGTCCAACTCCTTGCGACCCTGTCCCTGGGATTTTCCAGGCAAAAATACTGGAGTGGATTGCCATTTCCTCCTTCAGGGGATCTTCCCAACCCAGGGATCAAACCTGTGTCTCCTGCAGTGCAGGCAGATTCTTTATCTGCTGAGCCATTGGGGAAGCCCCATTACTTGCTAGTCTTGGACAAATCTTTTTGCTTTTCTGAACCCGAGTCTTCCTTGTATGGAAATGAAGATCAAATACTTGGCTGACATAAGAATGAATGAAATAATGCCATTTGCAGCATCATGGATGGATCTAGAGATGATCATACTAAGTGGAGGAAGTCAGAGAGAGAAATATCACATGGTATCATTCATATGTGGAAACAGACTCACAGACATGGAAAACAAACTTATGGCCACCGAAGGGGACAGGGGAGGGATAGCTTAGGAGTTTAGGATTGGCAGATACAAATTACTACATATAAAATCGATAAACAACAAGCTCCTACTGTACAGCACAGGGAGCTATATTCAATATATTGTAATAAACTATAATGGAGAAGAATATGAAAAAGAATATATATGTACATATATATTGTGTGACTGAATCACTTTGCTATATACCAGAAATTAATGCAACATTGTAAATCAACTACACCTCAATTAAAAAGAATTTTTTTAACTACTTGGCTGAGTCATTGTGATAACTGCATATAATAAATATAAAATTTCCCAGTAAAGTATATGACAAATCACAGTCACTCAAAAGTTTTAAGTGTTACTATTCTACAATGTCTGTACGAACATGCTATACCGGGCTGTGCTTAGTCGCTCAGTTGTGTCTGATTCTTTGTGACCGCATGGACTGTAGCCCATCAGGCTCCTCTGCCCATGGGATTTCCCAGGTAAAAACACTGGAGTGCGCTGCCATGCCCTCCTCCAGGGGATCTTCCTGACCCAGGGATTGAACCCTGGTCTCCTGCATTGCAGGTGGATTCTTTACCATCTGAGCTACCAGGAAAGCCTATGAACACATAACCAGTGACATAAAGCTCCCAAACACAGAGGTGATAAGATCAAGGTAAGTACTTTCCCGGGTCTTATCTCCATCTCATTTGCAGTTTCTTTCACACTGGTCCTCCGTGTGCATTCCCTGATTGCCACTAAGCTAATGTTTTTTACATGTAGATTCTGATTACATGTGATGGATGTCAGGGTCACTGAGACAGCAAAATAAATGAACTTGTGGAGGACGGGGCCACTGCAGACCTGCTGCTTCCTGGCTCCCCCCATGAGATCAAGCAGTGGAGAGAAAGATGGCAGAAAGCAGCTCCACTCACACTCAAGCATCTGAGATAAGGGTATGGCCCTCCAGACTCTGGGGAGAAGAACCCATACACCTCAGACAACCGGAAGCTCCTCAAACCCCCTCACCTTCTCCCAAGGCCACTGAAATCCCAGAACACACTTGGCGAAAGACGAAGATCGTTGCCCCAAGTGGTTTGGAATGTTCTTCCATTTCAGAGAAGGATAAATACTTGTTTGTCAAGGGGAGAATGTTGTCTGGCATCAGGGCTAGTATAATTTATGACACTGCATTTTCCTAATTGCTTGTAAAATGTCTTCTACCATCCTGTGCAAATAGCATCGAGACTTGCAGTCATGAAGTGTGTGTAATCAACAGATGTCAGTTGTTCTCCACTTAAGCAACTTCGAAACAACCAAAAATGAATTAGGATTATTGAGTGCTGATGTGGAAAGCTAAGGTATTAAATATTTAACACCCTGAACATAACGATGGAGTTGATTTTGTGTGCTTGTTAGCTGCGGCTTTATCATTTTACATCAGTGATCCTGCGAATGCGTTCATTTTTCTCCAAGGCTCATCGGGTGTTGCCATGGAGATGAGAGCTGCTCTGACATATTCCCACGGGCCCTGTTTGCCAGCTTTTTCGGTAAACACTTAATTATGCGTTGCATTCTGCACTCAGCGTCATTGGAGGGAAGTTCACTCAGCTGACCTCAGGATAAAGATGAGTCCCGCTCCTGAGCAGATGCTTTCATAAGTGTTGAGTGTGCTTCTAATAAATGGAGCAAAATCAAGAAGCCTCCAAGAGAAAGACAAACAAATAAGAAGGCAAGGATGCAGTCTAATTACTTCTGATTACCTACCTATATGGGCTTCCTAGGCGGTACTAGTGCCAATGCGTGAGACGCAGGTTCAATCCCTGGGTCGGGAAGATCCTCTGGAGGAGGACATGCAACCTGCTCCAGTATTCTTACCTGGAATCCCATGGACAGAGGGTCCTGGAGGGCTACAGTCCATGGAGTCACAAAAAGCTGGACATGAATGAGCACGCACACATGCATCTAACTGTATAAAAGCTCATCAAAGTCTTAGCAACAAGCTCAACTCCATACTGAAACCTCTGACAGGAGGAGGATGAGTTATTCTATACCATATTAACCTAAGCAGACAAATCAAACAAACAAACAACAACAGCAAATGTAACTATATATTTGAGGGCTATTCTGTCTAGGAAAAGAGATTATCAAAATACAAGATCCTTGTTTAGGTCAAGAATTCTCAACATAAAAGTAGACTTCTTGGGACCGTGACATTCCCCCTCCTTCCCTAAGTGTAAGCCGCATATTGTTTCTATGTGTATAGTGCATCTCTTGAAAGAGACTCTATAACTTTTATCAGGAAGTCAGAAGCTTCTAAGACTAAGCAAGACAAAGAACCAACTGACTGTATTCCAGGGGAAAATACTGCATCTCCTCCAGAGAAAGTGTGTTTACTCTTTCCCACCATGTGCAATTACCAAAATGCAAGAAGCAATTGGTGGCAATGATCCCACCCCGAGTCTGTCCTGTATCCAACTCCAGATTTTGACAGAGACATGCCTGAAATTCTCCCTTGTTTGAAACACCAAATACAGCACCGGGTTAGACACTCCAAATAAAGAAGTCAGCTGATGCACGCCCAGCATTCTGAGTTACAACAAAAGCTGTGTCCCAACGGACCCCTTAGTTTTATGAAAGTGATCTAATTCAATGAGTGAGATATTTATTTGACTGATTTTTTTTTTTTTAAAATGTCTGTCCCAAATTTATTGATACTAATGGGATTTTTAACATATTATGCTGCATATTACTGTAGATAGGTTATATTAACTAACAGTGCCACTGTCTCATTTTAAAGTATATTTTATCATTTGTCCTTTTAAGATTAAATACATTTGTTTTTCTAGTTGGTCATTATTTGACTGATTCTTGCAGGAATCAGATTTCTGTTCAATTCACTTGGAAGTGTCAGGCACTTCCTTCACACGCTGCTATTGATATACACACACACACACACACACATATATATATACACACACCCTATTTTATGTCCTCCTTGTGATTTCAGTGTAGTTATTTGCACTGAAACTAGAAAAGGGAGACAAGGGTTCAGAGCCAAGCATAATTCAGATAGAACTGCCAGTTCAAATTCAGAAATGAAAGAGACAAGCTGGGAACAGCCAGAAAGGAAGGACTCACGCTTCACTTTCACTAAATGTCAACAACGTAAATGTGCGTATTTGTGCAGCCACTCGGCGTGTGTAACACCGCCTGAAAGGCACAGCTGTCTTGTATGGTCTCTTGGGGCTCTGGGGGTGGGGGGAACAGAGGGGCAGCTTGTCTCTTCGGCACACTGCCTAGGGCTTCCCTTGGTTTGACCCCATGGCTAAAGATTGCACCGTTGGGACTGCCTAGCACCCTTCTTTATGCAAACTCAGGGTCTCTCCGTGTGCCTCCACCTAGGGTTGCCTTGGCATGAGAATTTCAAAACAGACTTCTTGCATGATGGCTCATGGCTCAAGTTCAAGTTTTCCAAAAGCCAGGGCAGAAACTGCAAGGCTCCTTAGGACCTGGCCTCGTGAGTCCCAGACCATTCTGTTAGTCATGAAGATGCTCAGGCCAGTCCAGACTGAAGGAGAGGGGGTTTTGTCTCTTCCTCTCAATGGGAAGAGGAGCGGAGACTATGTAACCAAGTTCAGTAGCTCAAAAGGCAGGGCAGATCTATAGGAACGCTGTTAAGTCACTGTCCTAACTTTTGTACACATGTGATGTCAATTACCTCTACTAGCCACCCTGCGGCCCCATATTACAGATATGAACACTGAGGCAGAGTAGGGATTCAATCCAGGACTGTCTGCAGATTCTGTACCATTGACTACAACCCCTCCTGGTTCCACCAGCCTCTCCCTCAAGTTACAAACACTGCAGTCTCCATTGATTTCTTCTGCCCTCCTCCTAACATACTTGCTACTTGGATTTTACATAAAATACAGTGGAATTAGCCATCTTCTTTTTTGGTACATGGGCGTCTCCCTAAAGAGTTCACAGAATCACAAACGGGAGAGCTTTGGGTTCTGAGAAGGGGAAACAGAAGGGTACGTAGGGCCAGCATCTCGGCTGGGATCATACAGGGACTAGAGGAGACAGAAATGGGCTCAGCGAAAAGGAGAAGCTTCTGGTTCCTGCTCCTGGCTCTATCTGCTTGTCTGCAGTCCTTGGCACCATAGGGGAGGAAGACATTTTCCTCTAACCTTCTAGGTCCTTTGGCTGGTCTATTAATTACATTGACCTAAGAGAGATTAGCAGGAGGAAAAACAAATTGAATTTCCTACATACAAGAGCTTCACATTGACACTGAAGCTTATATGCCATCTTGAACTAAAGAGAAGCAGGCAGGGGTCTGGGGCTTCAAAAGGAAGGAAGATAATTTACAAGAAGATTGGTAAACAAATCCGGGTCTTGGCTCAAATAGACAGTGGGTCCCAGAGAGGAATGTGAACAAACAGGCTTAGCTGAGGTCTGCTAGCCTCCTACACCAAGCCCATGCATTTGTAGTTGTCTTGGGTAACAGCTCTCTTCCTGAAACAGACCCTCTATCAAAATTCTTTATTTTTGAGAATTGTATTGAAGTATAGTTGATTTACAATGTTGTGTTAATTTCTGCTTTACAGCAAAGGGACTCAATCACACATATATATACGCTTTCTCATAGCCTTTTCCATTGTAGTTTATCACAGGATATTGAATATAGTTCCCTGTGCTGTACAGTAAGTCCTAGCCACTCTACATATAATAGTGTTTGTTTTAAATTTTGTACTAGAGGATAATTACTTTACAGTGTTGTGCCAGTTTCAGATGTACCGCAGAGTGACTCAGTTATGCAGGTGCACATTCTTTTTCATACTCTTCCATTACAGTTTATCCCAGGATATTGAGTATGTGCTATACACTAGGAACTTGTTGTTTAGCCATTCCAAATATAATGTTGTCTGTTGTTGTTGCTCAGTCGTGTCTGACTCTTTGCGACCCTATGGACTGCAGCATGCTGGGCTCCCCTGTCCTTTACCATCTCCCTGAGTTTGCTCAAACTCATGTCCAGTGAGTCAGTGACACCATCCAACCATCTCATCCTCTGGCGTCCCCTTCTCCTCCTGCCCTCAATCTTTCCCAGCATCAGGGTCTTTTCCAATGAGTCAGTTCTTCGCATGAGGTGGCCAAAGAGCTGGAGCTTCAGCTTCAGCATCAGTCCTTCCAATGAATACTCGGGACTGATCTCCTTTAGGATTGACTGGTTGGATCTTCTTGCATTCTAAGGGACTCTCAAGAGTCTTCTCCAACACCACAGTTCAAAAGCATCAATTCTTTGGTGCTCGGCCTTCTTTATGGTTCAACTCTCACATCCATACATGACTACTGGGAAAACCATAGCTTTGACTGGACGGACCTTTGTTGGCAAAGTAATGTCTCTGCTTTTTAATATGCTGTCTAGATTTATCACAGCTTTTCTTCCAAGGAGCAAGTGTCTTTTCATTTCATGGCTGCAGTCACCATCTGCAGCGATTTTGGAGCCCAAGAAAATAAAGTCTGTCACTGTTTCCATTGTTTCCCCGTCTATTTGTCATGAAGTGATGGGACCAGATACCATGATGTCATTCCCTTCTCCAGGGGATCTTCCCAAACCAAGAGTCAAATCCAGGTCTCCCACAGTGCAGGCGGATACTTTACCATCTGAGCCACCTGGGAAACCCTCTCTATATAATGGTTTTTAATTTAATTTTTTTATATTGGAGTATAGTTGATTTACAACACTGTATTACTTTCAGATGTACAGCAAAGTGACTCAGTTTCAGGCAGTTGCAGACGGAGATGAAAAGCTCTTCCTGTACCTTTAGGGCCTTGATTGACTCCAGCTCCAAACAATCCACATGCCAAAGGGGCACATTGTGGGGAGGCTGGCTCTGAAAACACCGTGTGCTCAAACCAGGGCTGACAGTGAAGTTCCCTTCCCCGCTGTCTTGTCGAGGGCGGAACCTTGTCTAAGGGAAGATAATTTGCTCTCTAATGAGAGTACTTGAAGGGCATTTCTTTCACTTGCTTTGAGATTTCTGTCAATTTTTTCATCTAGTTCTAATCTAATAGAGGCAAAATCCATTTTCAGCTAATTACAGGAAATGCTTCTAATGGGTAAATTAAGTCTGCTTCTACCCTGAGAGGCTCACCCACCTCCACTTCCTTCTCCTCTGTTCCCAACGATGCAGGTTTCCTCCTTCTCAAAGGGCTTGTCACTCCCCGTCTCCCCACATCATCAGCCGTGGTGAAAGCTTGCAGAGGTCAGTCTGCCCTCAGGAGGAAGTGGCTGTCTGCTCATGACACACCCAAGGGCCATGAATTTACCAACTGCAAATTGCTCATCACTGAGGCGCTACGAGAGGCTCCTGCTGGCTTTATGAGAATAAAAGATGGTATGCCACTTGCTTGGGAGCTACGGTGCCTGCCAAAAGCAAAACGGTGGGAGTTGGAATGACCCAAAAGAATGCTTTGCAAATGTAAAAATGCCTGTCCATCCACAGTGCTAGTTTGCTTCCTTGTAAAAATGCTCGGAAGGAAACTCCGGGTCACACAGCCCTCGGTGCTAAAGTGACAGGGGAAAACAAAACTACTTGGCTGACATTATGCTTAGCAGTAAGTCCAGCTACAGATACAATAGCAGCTACTAGATGTTAAACAGAATTATCCATCAGGGGGCCCAGGAGGGTATAAAGATAATAATAATAAAATTCCCAGAGAAGGGTAGATCCTTACATATTTCTCAAGCATCTGTTTTGCTCAAAACCAAATGCATTGGAGTTGAGGAGCAAAACTTGCCACTCCCAGATGTTCCTTTGGCATGAAGATAATTTTGATGAAAACAACCAGGGCCCAAAAGACTTGGTTAGCAACTTTGATCTTTCCCATAAATGCCTAAAAGAATTTAGATCAAGGGCCTGTTTCCCAAATGGAGGTGTTGCCACCGATATCTGCAAAGACTCTGGGCTCAGTGGTGGGGAAACTAGGTAGAACCTAGAGACCCTGAGTCTACCTGGGTCCCCACTGTCTGTGAGGCCCACCCAACATTCTTCATTTACCAAATATTTGCTTTACCACCTCCATGTGAATTGTCTTCCTCCTCTTTGAAATCCCAAACTGATCCCCTCAACATCCTCTTTTGTTTTCAGGTAAAGACTGTATCTAAAGTGAGGGCTTCAGTCATCTCAACTAGTTACTCAGTTTTTCTGGGTCTCAACCATGTATGTCACTGTTGTTTAGGCACTCAGCTGTGTCCAATTTTTTGCATCCCCATGGTCTGGAGCCCATCAGGTTCCTCTGTCCGTGGAATTTTCCAGGCTAGAATACTGCATTGGGTAGCCATTCCCTCTTTCAGGGGATCTTCCCAACTCAGGTATCAAACCTGGGTCTCCTGCATTGCCAGCAGATTCTTTACCATTTGGGGTACCAGGGAAGCCCAAAAGATCACCATCATCTCCATCTCCATTAGGAAACTGAACCCTAGTCTGCCATGTGACAGGTGGGGACACTAACCACTATACTAACAAGGAGCTGCTATGTATGGATGGATGTTTTTAAACTTCTAATTTTCTCTTATTAATCTGTCTTGTATCAATTTAATTCTTAGACCAGCCAGAAGCACCTAAAAGAGTAGAGGAAAATTTCTTCCTCCCTGAACAACATTGGTTAACAACTCCCATTAATCCTTAAAATAGTTAATAATATGTCTGTAAAATAAATGAACAAAGCATGGAGCATCCATCTCCGCTGGCTGTATCATACACCACAATGAGTCAATATGCAACCCACCCCTCACAATTCTGGCTGCCAAAAACATCCTTCATCTTTGCTTTCTGATGTCTTCAAGTCCAGTTAATGGTACACAGCTCCCTAAGACCAAAACTGAAGTTTATTTTGCCTGCTTAGCCTCCAGGGTTAATCAAACCTTTGTGATAGATACTCTAACCGTTGACCTAGCAATACATGCAAGAGAAAATTGACGCCTGGAGGGATTAAACAACAGCCCATGTAAAGTCTATCCACCATTTAATGGAAAGGTTTGAACCCGGGTCTCTAGTCTCCAGAAAACTTGATGCTCTTTCCTCTCTCAGATTGCCAAGCACGGCAGCCCCACCCCCAACAACACTCTCAACTATGATTCCCTTTTGTCCGTCTCCTGCATTCAAAGCTTTGTCATTTCTTCCTTAGACTATTCTATTTCTCATGAGGCTGCATCATTTCTACCTGGTCCCCTTGCCTACCCTTCCTTTAAACTGTTCATGGGATGGTCTTCTCAAGCATAACACCAACTGGGAATGTGGTGATCTTGGAGGTTTGACAGTATTAAGATAGAATTAGGACAAGGGAGCTGGCAATGCCTGACTCCACCTTTGCCGAGCATCCCTTTGTCCTCCGAGGACCTGGTGAGACAGGTGCACCTGAAACATGAGATTCCATGTGACAAGAGAGATGTGGTCCCTGCCCTCGTGGAGCTTGCACTCTGAGGGCCTGTCCTCAGAGCAAGGTAGGCATGCTCTACTCCACTGATGTCTGCAATGGACTCAGGGAGGAAGGGGGATGCTCCATTGATGTCTGTGATGGACTCAGGGAGGAAGGTGGATGCTCTACTCCACTGATGTCTGCAATGGACTCAGGGAGGAAGGGGGATGCTCCATTGATGTCTGTGATGGACTCAGGGAGGAAGGGGGATGCTCTACTTCACTGATGTCTGTAATGGACTCAGGAAGGAAGGGGGATGCTCCACTGGTGATGTCTGTGATGGACTCAGGAAGGAACGATGATGCTCCACTGGTAATGTCTGTAAGGACTCGGGAAGGAAGGGTGGTGCTCTACTGGTGATGTCTGTAAGGACTCAGGAAGGAAGAGTGGTGCTCTACTGGTGATGTCTGTGATGGACTCAGGAAGGAAGGGTGATGCTCCACTGGTAATGTCTGTAAGGACTCGGGAAGGAAGAGTGGTGCTCTACTGGTGATGTCTGTGATGGACTCAGGAAGGAAGGGTGGTGCTCCACTGGTGATGTCTGTAACAGACTCAGGAAGGAATGGGGATTTTCTACTCCTCTGATGTCTGTAATGGACTCAGGAAGGAAGAGGGATAAGGTTGTGCTATATTCCTGCCAACTCAGCATGCTGTTGCATACCACTCACCACCCATCACCAGAGGAAAAACTCTTTAGAAAAATCAATAACTAATTCACAAAAATGTTTTCTAATACCCAAGCCAAATTATGGGTTTTCTCACCTTTCCTCTCTCTCCAATAAATCTAAAGTGTGGCCAACTTACTGAGAAATACATACATATACAATGTTGGATTGAAACCACCTGCAAATTTCATTTTTGTGTTCCTTCCTTAAACCAACCATGATTTTGACTAGAAGTGTTCAAACAGGCAGGCTCGGCTTGAGGAGCTATTCAAAACCATATTCAGAATCCAGTTTGCCTTTTTTTATGAAGCACATTGCTTTTGCAGACATGATTTTGCTAGCTTTTAAAAATGGACTATTAAATTTAGAATATTGGAGAGCAGAGCACTGGGGAGTCTAGACAGTGGGAGTGGGTAAGGAAAACCCTGAAGATAGTTGGCGAATTTGGGAGACGATGAAACGACGTTATAGGGAGCAGAGGATGGCTCCTAAGCTGTGTGCCATGCAGATGGGTGCGGGAAGAAGCCTGAATGACAAGCTAAGACATTTGGGTTGGTTTGGTTTTTTTCTTCCCATAAAGACTGTGGACTTGAAAAAACATATTCACAACTAAAGCTGAGAGTTCTGTTTTACTGGGTGGGAATTTTTAGGACTTCAAGCCCAGGAGACAGCATCTCAAGTGACCCTGAGAGAATTGTTCTGAGGAGGCAAGGGGAAGAGTCAGGTTAAAGGGAAGTTTTGCAACAGAGGGCAAATGGTCTGAATATCAAAAGATTACTGTAATTGAAGAAAACTAGGTATACCAAGTATAGGAATTTAGCACTTTTCTATGTATGGGAAGATGGCAAGAGTCTGGGCTCACTGAAATCATTCCTTTGATAAGCAGCTCAGGCAGGTATCTGGGGCTAGACTCTTGAGAGTCCCTTGGACTGCAAGGAGAGCAAACCAGTCACTCCTAAAGGAAATTAATTAAAAATTCACTGGAAGGATGGATGCTGAAGCCCCCATAATTTGGCCACCTGATGCGAAGAGCTGACTCATTTGAAAAGACCCTGATGCTGGGAAAGATTGAAGGAGGAGGAGAAGGGGATGACAGAGGATGAGATGGTTGGATGGCATCACTTACTAATTGGGCATGAGTTTGAGCAAGCTCCAGGAGATGGTGAAGGAGGAGGAAGCCTGGCGTGCTGCAGTCCATGGGACTGCAAAGAGTCAGCCATGACTTAGCAACTGAACAACAACAACAAGCCCTGTGTTTTCACACCCTGAGCTCCCCCGGGGCCCACCAGGTCACTATCCACAGTGGCTGCAATTGCTGGTGAGTGTGTCATTCTTGTTTGCCTATATGGAAGGAAGCAGTCCATTTCTCAAGACTTCCTGCTGAACACAGACATTTCCTGTCTAACAGGGCTGACTTGTACACTAGTGAACACTGGCTCTGGGGGTGATCAAGCAGAAGCTTGTACTATCAGAAATGCTGCAAAATCTGATGGGAAGGTAACTGACTCTGAGGTTATTAATGTATGATCCATTAAAGGGGTTAAGTGGAGGGGAAAAGGGAATAAAGAATCCAGATATTCCTTAAAAGGCCAGAGCTCTAAAGACACTGGGCCCATTCCATTTGGCCACATTAGATACCTAGCCGGTTTTGCTGAGGAACTGTTTACCCCTTAGGGTCAAGTGCGCTAGTCTGCCCACTCCACATCATTGATTGTAAGCACCTGCTGGGTCCTTGCAGGCATCTGCATATCTGACCCTGGGCCTGATTCTATGAAAGGATTTTTGCCTATATTTGATGGTGAGCAACCATGCTTGACTATTCCAGACTTCCTTTATCTTGCTAGAAAGGGACTACGGTGGTCTTGAGCCAAAACAGGCCACCCAGGCTCGCTGTGTTTCCTGAGGAAGGGCTGGGGACAAATCTGAGTTGACTTGTCACCAGGGTCCCTCCCTCAGGAATGGAGGGGAGCAAAAGGTGCCCCTGCACAAGGGGTGTCTTTGGCATGAGGATTCTTTTAGGCTGGATGTTTTTAAGAAATAGAAGTCTCAGGGAACTTCCCTGAGGTTCCAGTGGCTAAGACTCCAAGCTCCCAATGCAGGGGGCCTGGGTACCACCTTGGTGGGGGAACTAGATCCCACACGCCACGATTAAGAGTTCACATGCCTCACTTATTAATAAAGCTCCCACATGCTCCACCTAAGCCCCAGCATGCTACGTGCATGCTCAGTGGTTCCAGTCATGTATGACTCTTTGGCATCCTATGGACTGCAGCCTGCCAGGCTTCTCTGTCCATGGGATTCTCCAGACAGCATACTGGAGTGGATTGCCATGCCAGTATTCTCCAGAGGATCTTCCCAACCCAGGGATCGAACCCATGTCTCATATATCCTGAATTGGCAGGCGGATTCTTTACCATTTGCACTATCTGGGAAACCCCCCAAATAAGTTCACACCAAAAAAGAAACCAGACTTAAAAATAAAGAAATAAAAGGCTCCATGGGGTGGAGGTGGGGGTGAGGGACCCCAGAAGAGAGTTTTCCCTAGCGTCAGCTACGAGGAACATGAGCTAGGTGGGGCTGACTGAGGGGAAACCAGCCGACCCATCTGGTCAAAGTCCCTGAGTCCTGTTGTCTCTGCATAGAATGACGTACATGTTTACCAAGCATCTACATTTTCCCAGCTTCATGTAAACTGTTCGAAATCCCAAACCCCTTCCCGCTTCTCCTTCTCTCAGATGCCAGATGAGCCTCAACTTCCCAGCTTGTTTTGAGTCCTCACACTCTTATGGAGCCTCCCTGTGTATGTTGTTACATTCGTTTTTTAATCGTGTTCATCTGTCTCACGTCACTTTAATGACTAGGCCAGCCAGAAGAACCTGCAAGGGTAGAGGGGAAATTTTCCTCCCAGACAGAAAAGACAGTGTCTCTTAAAATCTGCATTTTCATGATAACATTCTCCAACTAGAAGACATCACTTCCCATCATAAAGCCTCATAAATCTTGAATTTATACAGAATTATCATGAGATGAGGCAGAATCACTGGCTCTCGGGTGAGGAGGGGAGGGGCTGGTGATGTCTCCATCAGGAAATCAGATGTTTTCAATACAGCGATTCTCCTCAGCTCAACCTCCAGTGTTCCTGCTGGCAGAGTAGAGGAAATTCGTTTGTGTAATTATTTGAACCGTGCAGATAATGAATGAGAAGCATTTTGAAAAGCTGACTCCCTTTCCTCTCTTCTCTCCACACTGCCACTTGAGTGGTGCTTCTAAAACACGGGATGTGGAAGTATCTTGCACTCACTTACAACTCTCCACCCTGTCTCTTTACCTACAGCCTTATTAACAAGAGAGAGACATTGCATGCTTGAGGTGAGGCAGGCAGTGTACAGATGAGCCTTTTATATGTTAAAAATCAACTACGAAGTTTAACATATATTATGTAAAAATATACCAGCACATTGAGAGAGTCAATTTCTAGGTAAGTTGATTTCTAGGTAGGCAGTGGCGTCCCCAAGGAGGAGAAAGGGGTCTGAGGCTCTCAAAGAAGAGGCAGGGGTCTGGAGTTCTCAAGGAGCAAAGGACAAACTTTTTTTTCTGTATTCCTTAGTCATAGTCACATAAAACATGTTTTTCTTTAATCCTGGAGCTTATGATTATACAACAAAACAACTCAGCTTATTCTCTGTACTAAGGATTATATCTATTATATATATTTATATATATATTTAATTTTTGTTCTAAGATTAATGATTAAACTCTGTACTAAGGATTATATATTTGGGCTTTGCTGGTGGCTCAGAAGTAAAGCGTCAGCCTGCATGCAGGACACCTGGGTTTGATCCCTGGGTCAGGAAGATCCCCTGGAGAAGGCAATGGCACCCCACTCCAGTATTCTTGCCTGTAAAATCCCATGGACAGAGGAGCCTGGTAGGCTACAGTCCCTGGGGTCGCAAAGAGTCGGACATGACTAAGCAACTTCACTTTTGTTTTTTGAAGGATTATATAGCAACAATGTGTCCTGCTTGAGAACATGTTTCTCCTTCTTGAGAAACTTCTGACTAATTCTGTATCTTAAAATGTATATTGCAGGAGTAGGTCTGCTAAGACCTTTACAACCTTGAGACAGTCTTTTGATTTACTGTAATAACCAATTGAAAAAGTATACAGCTCCCTTGCTAAGACCAGCGAGGGGGGCACTCTGTCCCCCTTCTGATGTCTGTGTCAGGAGCTTTCTCTGTTCTTTTTTCACTTTAATAAAACTCTGCTACACTAAAGCTCTTGACTGATCAAGCCTGGTCCCTGCTCCCGAAGCTACATCTTCTTCGGAAATCATGAATCTGACATCGTTCACCATAAGCTATCAACATCAAGCTCATGATTTCAAGTGAAACATAAAGTTTCTTTACAATATGAAATTCCCTGGTGGCTCAGTGGTAAAGAATCAGTCTGCCAAAGAAAGAGATACGGGTTGGAGCTCTGATCTGGGAAGATCCTACATGCCTTGGAGCAACAAAGTCTACAACTACTAAGCCTGTGCTTTAAGCCCAGGAACCGGAACTCCTGAAGCCCACATGCCCTGGCACTCATGCTCTGCAACCAGAGGAGCCGCTGCAGGGAGAAGCTGCGCGCCACAACTAGAGAAAAGACCACGCAGCAGTGAAGGCCCAGCACAGCCAAAAGTGAGTGAATTAGAAAAAATCCTTTTTGAAAATGAATATCAGCCTGAGACCAAGAAAAAACTCTTTACCAAAATATCATAAATACATTCTGAGCATCATTTAAGAGCATGAGAAAAGTATTATTTTTAGATCTAGACTCCTAGACCCTAAACCCCAATCAATTTAACAAAGACATTTCAGAGTACTTTGTCTCAATACGATATACAGAGTTGATTCCTCCCAGGCCCAAGGGTGGGGGAAAGGTGGTGATGGGCACGCAGGAGCTCAGACTTCCCAGACAGGGTGAGAAGCCCACCGAGCCCCGCTCCACAGACACCCCATCCTCTCCTCACTCCTGTGACATCCTGTTACCTCATCTCTCCACCTACCTTCCAGCTACGCATTCATTAGCTCTGCCTTCATTGTTGGCTCTTCCTCCTGGTGAAGTTTTTCAAGGCTCACTTCTAGAGCCTATCCACTTCTCAGTAATGCCAGAAAAATAACAACAAATACTAAATATGAGCCAGACTCCTCTACACAATTTTCTCGAGCTCTTGCATTTAAGCTACAAATGTACCACCTCCTGCACTTGCCTCTATTCCACAAAGGAAACCAACACACAGATAGTTCACAGCTTATCCAACCCTGGGCTCATCTTGGACAGAGCCAAGTCGGCTGCCACAACCTCAGCTCACCACACTTACCCTACACATGTGGTTCTCAACCAGGGGCAACTTTGCCCCCCACCCAGGGCACAGGTGAGAACATCTGGAGACACACTGGCTGTCACAACCGGCAGGGGTGTGCCACTGGCATGTAGTATGTAGAAGCCAAGAAGCCAGGGATGCTCCTACACACCGCCCAGTGCACAGACCAGCCGCACAGCAAAGAATTACCCAGCACAGGATGTCAATGGTTCTGAGAATGAGGAACTCTGCTCTCACTTTGTGGCTTCTCTGGTGGCTCAGATGGTAGAGTCCGCCTGCAATGCAGGAGACGTGGGTTCAATCCCTGGGTTGGGAAGATCCCCTGAAGAAGGCAATGGCACCCCCCTCCAGTATTCTTGCCTGGAGAATCCCTTGGACAGAGGAGCCTGGGGGGCTACAGACCATGGGGTGGCCAAGAGTCAGACAGGACTGAGTGACTACCACTTTGCATCACTTTGTAACCTTTTGGTAGGAGAACGGACCCACGTGTACAGGTATGAGTTCAAACTGCAGCCTGAGTATACAGGATTGATATTCTCAGTCCTGACCTCTTCTTTGACTTTTATAGCTTTCCTGCATTGGGGTGTGCCACTTGACACACCTCCATTCAGTTCAGTTCTGACTCAGTCGTGTCTGACTCTTTGCGACCCCATGGACCGCAGCACGCCAGGCCTCCCTGTCCATCACCAACTCCCAGAGTCCACCCAAACCCATGTCCATTGAGTCAGTGATGCCATCCAGCCATCTCATCCTCTGCCATCCCCTTCTCCTCCTATCTTCAATCTTTTGAAGCATCAGGGTCTTTTCCAATGAGTCAGCTCTTCACATCAGGTGGCCAAAGTATTAGAATTTCAGCTTCAGCATCAGTCCTTCCAATGAATATTCAGGACTGATTTCCTTTAGGATGGACTGGTTGGATCTCCTTGCAGTCCAAGGAACTCTCAAGAGTCTTCTCCAACACCACAGTTCAAAAGCATCAATTTTTCGGCACTCAGCTTTCTTTATGGTCCAACTCTCACATCTATACATGACCACTGGAAAAACTATAGCTTTGACTTGACGGACCTTTGTCGGTAATGTCTCCACTTTTTAATATGCTGTCTAGGTTTGTCAGATACTAAAAACTCAGTGTGTCCAAAATTGAACATATGCCTCTTGCCCCTCCATACACCCTCCCTCACGGTCCTCTATCTCAGTAAACAATAACACTGTCCAATCAAATGGACAAGCCAGAAACCCAGGAAACCCCACTGGCAATTTTTCTTCTTCTCCCTCCCCAATTCTCTCCAACACACACACTGTAGATTCTACCTGCTAAGCATCTCTGAGCCCACCCATTTTTCTCCATCTCTCTCGACATCACCATCTGAGTCCCAGTGTCCCCCCAGTGGTTTCTAACTTGGGCGATTGCAGCCATCCCCTGAGCTCTGAATCCCCACTCCACGTCGTCCATGATGAGTCCGCAGAGACATCACTTTAAAACTGCTATCCTGAGTTCTTTTTTTTTTTTTTAAGTTTTAAGGTTATTAAATAGGTATTTCCCCCAGTTCTAACAGCATCCTTCTCTGAGCAGATTTCCTAGCCTGATCATGGTTTATCTGTTAGTGTCTTGACAGAAAACAGTTGGCACATTCAACACAGGGTGGTTTGGACCAAAATGGGGGAGTGAGTGACCCCAGCCTCCACCTCCCCACAAGGCGCAATTAGAATGAATTCATTTTTTATGAATGAAAATAGCTCCAGGAAAGCTAAGGGGCCCACTAAAGAAGCTTCAGCAAAACAGCAGAGCAAAAACCCTAGGATTCACAAGAATAAATGTGTGTATATTTTTTTCTTGATCTTCACATTTTTAAGAGTATATCAGGTTTCTATCAGTGCTTGCCTGAACCAGTGGCACTTGAGGTACCTTCAACTCTAATTTTTTTCTGGCAGTTGGAAGAAACTCCTTCCCCCAACAAAGAAACAGAGCAAACACTTAATAAATTAAAAAGAAAAGAGTTTGAATACATATAGAGCACTTACTAAGCACCAGGTCCTATGTTGAATGACTGGATGACATAGGTGAAAAAGACTGGCATGGGTCCAAAGATTTTACAATCAAGGCTTTTTCTGATCATGAACCAAACATCTTCACAATTAAACTGCTTCAACAGAGAAGACTGTTGAAGCAGTTACTGTGGCTTCTTGTTTCTGTAGCCCTGTCGGAAACATCTCCCCAAAACAGTGGCTCACTACATTTTCCCCTTTACCTTAATTCTTGCATGAATTCTTGCTCATTCTGACATTTGAAATGAATATTCTTTACGATTTTCATCTTTTTTGTGTATTCCCTCCAGGACTGAATGTCTAGCCAGTCATCATGCAGGATATGAAAAATCAATGCGTTGTTGCTCCAAATGCTATCAAAGAAGGTCATGCTCTATCGATTCCCCAGACCACATTAAAGCCCTAAATCGAAATACTGACAAACCCTTACCCATTTTCAATGATTTTTATCAGGCTAACGAGCTATTTTAGAAGTTTTCTGCTATAATACAATTCTGCAGCCTTGCAAGACCCTCTGGTTTCAAATCACCAAAACGATTTGATTTGAATAAATTCAATATCAAGTGCTCTGGAGAGTAATTGATTTATGGCATAATGAGTCTCCAAATACAGTATGTTTTAAGGCAAATTGCCTGCAGGGAGAGCATGCTGTGGAGCACAGAAGAAAGTTGTGTGAAGGGTTCTTAGTACCTGCTCTTGTTGCCAGAGACTCCGTGCTTGCTGTGTACCTGAATACCCCCTAAGAACCTTCAGCCCTTGGTTGAAGAATGTCTTCAGGATTCGGAGTTCCCCTCACATAGCTTAAATTTATGGATGCTCTTTGCCCTTGCCAACTGAAAATATACATATATATAGCACAACCTAAAAGTTGAGAATTGTGTTTTATTTGGGAGACAAAACTGAGAGCTTGAGCCCAAGATAGAGTCTCTCAGAGAATTCTAAGGGATTACTCTAAAAAGGTAAAGGAGGAGCCAGGCTGTATAGGAAATTGTGCAACAAAAACCTGGTAGTCAGAATTCACAAGATTATTGTTAATTACAGACAGTCAGATACCTCAAGTTAATGAATTTCGAGCTTCTCTATGTTTGGGAAGATGCAAAAGTCTGGGCTCACTGATCTCAATGCACCTATTGGGAGCCAGTATCCTGTGCTTCCCATCCTCAGTGTCCTCAGGGCGCACTGTCAGCGGTGGCCGCAGTGGCTGATGACTTGATGGCGGGCACCCTGCTTCTGTCTTGAGTTCCCTCAGGGCTCACTGTCAGGGCGTCTGTGAGGTGATTGGTTGAGGGCGGCAACATCCTTCGTTTACTGACACAGCGGGCCACCTTTTCTTCACACCCTTAACAAAGTCAAAATGGCTAGAGAGAACGAAACTCATGGAACAGCATGATGGAAGAGGAACTGAAATAAATGGAAAGTCAGGAGACCTGGTGTCAATCCCTTAACATTTCTGCTCATTGAGTAAACACAGATGTCATTGTCTCCTTAGCACTGTGACCTATGAAATGAGGTACTGGACCAGATTAAAAATCACAAACTAGCAGGGAACTGGAAGGATTTGGTTTGCAAATGTGTTTTCTTTGAGTTGCACAGCATAAAATAAGCAAAAACAAACACATGCAGAAAAGAACACAGGCAAGAATTCTAAAGGCAATGGGTGTCCAAGCAAATTTCCGGTTTCCAGCTTCTACTATCAGAAGGTTCAGGCACATACATCTGCATTCCTGGTGGACACAGCTGTACAGCTGTGCAGCTTCTGCCCAGTTTAGATGGGGCTCTAGAAATCCAGTTTATCACCATCGCCACACTCCCCATATTGGTCCCTGAGATTTAGGGAGAAGTTATTTTTTATTTATACTCATATGACCCTGTGGTTCTCTTATAGTGGTGAACCATTTCATTTTCTAACTAGTGATAGAAAAAAAAAATATGTACAAGGGCAGGTAGACTATGAAAACCACTTGATTCAATGAAAGTGGCAAAAAGAACATGTTCTGCCAGCTCAAGGCTGTTTCTAAGTGTGTCACATGCAAACAGGGTGTGTGAGCTTACTGAAATGATGCAACAGGCTTACTTCATTCATGGAATAATGTAGACAGAGTTTTCACCTCTCAGCTGAAAAAAATCTCAAGGTCTCTTCCTAGTTTTAGAAACTTGAAAACATGTGCTCTGCTATTAGAAAAGCCATTTATCCATCTTTTATCTCTCTATATATATATTTAAGAGTAACTCAGTTCAGTTCAGTTGCTCAGTCGTGTCCAACTAACTCACATACAAGCAAAGTGATGTCCATGGAGAAGAGGATCTGACCATATTAATTGGGAAAGTAAGGCTAGACAAAATAAAACTCTGCTTATGCTCAGAGCCCATCCATCTATACTCTGCTTCCATAGTTAAAAAATCACCTATGCTCTGCTGCTGGGGCAGAAATAAAATTGCTAAGGTGGTGGCTGGCATATTGATAAGTTGTATATAGAAAGGTAGTTCATCTTTCTAGCTGTATATCAGCATCCACCACCTACAGCAAGAATTCTTAATCTGGAGTCCATGAATCCAATTAGGTCCTGCACTGGAATGGGCTTGAGAGGGTGTCTGAAATGTTCTAAAGAAAAATGCAAATTTTCCCATATCTATGCCCTTGTGCATTTTTCTAAGATGATGATCCATAGCTTTCACCAAATTCCCAGTTTCATGACTTCCCACTCCCAAAACTTAAGAACCACTGAGACACAGTGAAAATCACCCAGTTGTGTCCGACTCTTTGTGACTCCATGGATTATACAGCCCATGGAATTCTCCAGGCCAGAACACCGGAGTGGGGAGCCTTTACAGGATCGAACCCAGGTCTCCTGTGTTGCAGGCGCTGAGCCACAAGGGAAGCCCAAGAATACTGGAGTAGGTAGCCTATCTCTTCTCCAGCAGATCTTCCTGACCCAGAAATCGAACCAGGGTCTCCTGCATTGCAGGTGGATTCTTTACCCACTGAGCTATCAGGGAAGCCCCACTGAGACACACAGGGTATGTGTGTGTGTGTGTGTGTGTGTGTGTCTCACTGAGACACACAGGGTATCAATTAAGCAAACCAACCATTTATGTGTTCTTGTTGGGGCAGAATTACAAGGAACATATTTTCAAAACTAAAGATTGGGATCCAGATTCGGCTACATAGCTGGAAATCAAGATAGGATATTGAATTGAGGATTGCTCCAGAAAACTCAGGGTATAAAGTCACTTTAAAAATAGGGTCCTCAGGATGGGATGGGGGCTGGGGAAATGTGGGTTACCAGGGGTCAGGCCAAACCAGGTAAAACAAGCAGTTGCCCTGAAGACCACAGTGTTCTTGGCAAAATCAGTACCAGCACTGGGATCTTTTATCACGTTTTGCAGTGGCATTTCCATAACCCCAACCCCTTGCACCTATTCGAGAACAGTCCCTCTCCCCTGCCTCCTCATATACTCGCAAGGTTAGTGTTATTTAACTACTACAACAGTTAAAAAGCAAACAGGACTCTGTAGGCATGCAGCAAGCCATTGGTGTTATCATCTGCATGAAAGGACCCTACAAACTGTGAAGAGCTTTACAGACGAAGGAGCTTATTTTTATCGGTGGGCAGACATGCATGGCAATCCACTCCATTATTCTTGCCTGGAGAACCCCACGGGCAGAGGAGCTTGGTGGGCCACGGTCCATGGGGTCACAAGGAGTCCGACAAGACTGAGCAACTAAGCACAGACATGCAAGGCTCATTCTCTCTCATTCTCTAGATGAGAATTAAAGAGCTGAGAGCCTTAATGAGAATTTAGTGGTCCATGGCTTACTAAAGAATTTCCCCGACCTCTGTCCCAGTGGCCCTAAAACACACATAGAGACACGTTTTGGGGGGGTGTTCATGCTCAATCATATCCAACTCTTTGTGACCCCATGGACCGCAGCCCACCAGGCTCCTCTGTCCATGCGATTCTTCAGGCAAGAATATTGGAGTGGGTTGCTGTTTCCTCCTCCAGGACACACGTCTCCTGTGTCTCCTGCACTGCTGGTGGATTCTCACCACTTGAGCAATCGGGGAAGCCCACATAGACAGGCAGTAGGACCTCACTTTCAGAATGACTCAGGCTTCCCTGCCATGCCCAGGCAGCAAAGCCTTGAAGTCACAGGGTTCTTTGTAAAAATTAATGAAACGGTGTCTCTAATTAAGAACACTTGTACTCATCATATGCTCACAGTTGTTTTATTGTTGGTTCTGTAGAAAACCATCTTGTGATAGATTCTAATAAACAGAAGAGGCAGAAGGGGCACTAATGTTTTAGTCAATAGGATTCCCTCGATTTTACCCACATGATTTTATCAACTCATTTTGTGTAACAGTTTTATGAAACTGTAACAGAGAAGAGCAAACCTGAAATATACATAACAGCCCATTCTCAAGGCTCTGACTGCCAGGCTTGACCTTTAAAGGTATCACAATTTTCATTCATATAGAGATGAAAAGTTGCAAAACAGAGAATATCATTTGTCTTGTTGGAGGTTCACAGACACGTTGTGACTTGACCACAAGAACAGCTGCCAAGAAAGGATTCTGGCACAAGAAGTTTACAACAACTAGCCACACCCCTTCCCCTTTCAGAATAAAAGAAGCCTGAATCCTAAGGTGGAGATGATGGTTCTTTGGGACACTAGTCCACCATCTTCTTGGTCTGCTTGCTTTCTGAATAAAGTTGCTATTCCTTGCCCTAATATCTCTATTTTTCTTTTCTTTTTTTTTATTGTTTTTGCCATACAATGTCATGATATCACCATGGGCTTAATATCTCTATTTTTCATTGGCCTGTCACATGGTGATCAGTGTGAGCTTGGAGTCCATAACAGAACCATCCTGTTTTAAGTGCTTCACATATAAAATCACATCTGATCCTTGCAATAATCTTATGAGTTAGATACTAACAGAATCCGCATTTTACACATGGTGAAACTGAGGCTCAGGGAGATACAGATAACTGCCCAAGGCCACACAACAGGGAGCAGCTGAAGCCAGGACTCTGGTCTGAGAGATTCCAAAGCTGCTCTTCCTTTCAGGCCCCACGCTCTTGTTGGTTTCTGTCAAGGTCCAGTCCACTGAGTATCTGGGAGAAAAGAGCAGGAGAGCCACCAGGACGATGAGTCTGTTGCATAGCAACCCTGCGCTGGAGCCTGGCGAGGGGAGACGGGCTCCTCAAGTTTTTAAAGCATCACCACTAAAAATAGCCTGAGCTATGACAGCTCAACTCCAGGTCTCCAAGAAAAAATCCATCCCACCACAGAACATTTTGCTGTGTTGTCCTTGAGAAAAGCATGTGACATTATGGGAGGCTGCATGTCAGCAACTTTCCCCAAAAACCATACCACTTCATTTCATTCCTTCACCTCCGAGGTGAGGGTGTTGCTGTGTATATGGGACTCGTGAAATATCTATCTCCATAAAGTCTGGAATTCAATACAGGGCAAGGCAAAAGAAGTCTACTTGATTGCAAAACATGGCCTTCAGCTTCCCTGTATTAATCTCCCAGAAATTAATCACCTAGGCTGGAATCACCTTAGGTACAGACGTTTATAATGCCCACATTTGTCACTCCACGAGAGGCTGTGCCAGTTCCAGGGGCACCAACTATAAATCTTAAACCTTCCAAAGAATATTAGATATTTAATTAGATCTTGAGAAAACTCTTCACCTAGTACTTTGATGGTCTCTGGGTCCTCTTCTAAGGCTGATAATTAAAAGGACTGTCTGAGCCTGCTGCATTTCTCTGGGAGTCAGAAAGTCCCCATCACAATGATTACTGAGCTCGAATGTTGACCTGGCTTGGGCAGACATGCGAAGCAACAAGAGAAATTTAAATGCAGTCATTTACCGGGAGAGAATTTCTAAGCCAGTTGGCCATTTATTTATTTAAGGCAGAATAACAGTCCCCCAAGCCATTCATCTCCTAATCCCCAGAACCTGTGAGTGTTTTAAATTACATGGCAATGGGAATTAAGGTGACAGATAGAATTATAAGTACTAATCTGCTGACTTTAAAATAGTGAGATTATTGGGATCAACATACACATATTACTATACATAAAATAGAAAAGCAACAAGAACCTACTGTATAGCAGAGGGAACTATATTTAATATGTTGCAATGACCTGTAAGGGAAAAGAATATTAAAAAGAACAGAAATAAATATGTGTGTGTGTGTATTACCAAGTCACTTTGCTGTATGTCTGAAATTAACAGTGCATGGTAAAGCAACTATAGTTTTCCTTTAAAAAAGTATTTAGCTCAAAAAATAAATAAAATAGTGAGATTAGCCTGGATGAATGACACAAGTGTGCCCAGTGTAATCTCAGGGTTCTTAAAAGAGGAAGAGGGCAGCAGAAGAAGTGTCAGGGGAATATATGGCTAAAAAAGAAAGGTACACAGAGATGCAATGTTGATGGCCTTGAAGAGAGAGGCGTGAGGCGACACTGACCGGCAAAGGAAGGCCCAGTCACGCTGGGCCTCAAAGTCCTTGACACCAGTTTGGGTTATCTGCTGAGAGTTCTGGCTTTGCAGGGTTTTAAGCAGACTGCCAAGATGCAGTTCAAATTTAAGAAGGACCCCTTTTGCTGCTACACAGAGAAACGGGTTGAAATGGAAGAATGCAGAGACACCAGGCCATTCCCCCATGTGGGGAAATGACAGTGGATCAGATCTGAACAGCAGCCAAGGAGATGGGGATGGTCAGGGACAAGCTGTGCTTTGAACATAGGACTTGACCTGCCGACAGGCTACCTGTGAGAAGTAAAGGATGAGGAAGGTATGGCACCTCTGGGTTTGTTTTTATCGCCACTGCCACGGTTTTCTTAAGCAAGAGAGACACAAGGGGCTGAGTGCCTTTTTTATCTTGTACACTAGTCAGCTGTTGCAAATGTTAAAAGTGAAAGCCACTCAGTCGTGGCCGACTCTTTGCCACCCCAGGGACTGCAGCACGCCAGGCTTCCCTGTCCATCACCAACTCCTGGAGCTTGCTCAGATGCATCTCCATGGCATCGGCGATGCCATCCAACCATCTCATTCTCTGTCATCCCCTACTGTACACTAGTCAATTCTTGCAAATATCAGGTTGGCCAAAAAGTTCATTTGGGTTTTCCACAACATCTTACTGAAGAATCCAAATGAACTTTTTGGCCAACCCAATATATTCATTCGTTCATTCAACAAGGGTTTATTGAGTACCAACTATATACCACATTCTATTCGGGTGCTGGGGCTACAGCAGTAAATCCAATATAAGCCCTTCTCCCAAAGTACTGATACTCTAGTGGGTTAGAAAGACAACAAACAAATGTAAAAATCTATAATGAAATTTCAGACCGGTACAGGGCTATGAAAATAAAAAAGCAGGGGATTACTACTTCAGACAGGACAGAAATCCTGGCTAAATCATGGAAATCATAACTTCATTAGTTAGGCTAATTAGGAAATAGAGATGTTAATGTCACGGTTAAGATAATTAGTAATAACTGCAATCAGGAGCTGTCATGAGCCCTGAGGCAGCTACCTCTTTTTTTCTGTCAAAGAGTGTGAATCTTGAATTGGACCATGGAGAATGCCTCTATTTCTGACAGAAGGGAAGAAACAGAAAGAAGAAAACCAGTAAAAAGGTGGATGTGAAGAGAAGGCTAAGAAATGGGAAGGGTGAGACTGAGGAGGACCCTGGAGAGCCTGCCCAAAAATGAAGACCTTTTTGTGTGCCCCATGGCTTGCTTCAGCCTGCTAGATGCCCTGAATTCCAAAGGGCAGATTCAAACAGCTACTGATGAGGGGAGTGAGAGAATACAGAGAGAAAAGAGAGTGACACTATGGGGCCTGGTCCTTCTGGTTGGGGGAGCGCTATGCTTAAAAGTCTGATGTTACAGACCTCTGAGATCTTCTGTAGGAACCAAGACCCCCACCCAGGGCGAGGATGGTGACTTCAGGCTGAGCACAAGCCCAGGATGGTTGGAACCAGAGCTGACGGTGGAAATTCCTGGAAGGCTATCCTGTTATCTTACCGCCAGCCAGTCAGAAGAAGGTCACACACCTGCAGCCCTCTCCCCAAATGTTGCTTCTATCAAAGCTTTTTCCATGAAACACATCTGGTCTTTTGAGCAAGAGCCATCCTGTTCTACGTGCATGGCCCTGAAATAAATAAACCTTTCTCTGCTCCAGAATTCAACATTTCAGTTCTTGTGGCCTTGTTGTCCATTGGGGCTTCCCTGGTGGCTCAGACGGTAAAGAATCTGCCTGCAAAGCAGGATGTCTGGGTTCAATCCCTGGGTCAGGAAGACCCCCTGGAGAAAGGAATGGTTACCCATTCCAGTGTTCTTGCCTGGAGAATTTCATGAACAGAAGAGCCTGTTGGGCTACAATTCATGAGGTCACAAACAGTCAGAAACGACTGAGCGACTAACACTTAACTAACTTAACTATCGTCCCTTGGGGACATGAACTTGGGTTCAACAACAAGGGCACGGCCAGGCCTCAGCATCAGACTTTGCCAGCCTCATCACTGACAGCTGGATGGCTTCATGCTTTCTTAGAGATGCAGGGGCACCCATTTTCCTTGATTTCAACAAGAGGAAGAATTGATGAGAAAGTCCTCTCAGGCTAACAGACTTACTTTACCAGACATACCTGAAATGGATGCTTTGTATATTTGTACATCTGAGTACAGAGTTCCCCTACAAAACTAAATCTCCTTCCCATTCGGATATTACTGAAATTGCAAACACCAGAAAAAAACGCTGCTGCTCCAACTGGAGATTCACCAGTCACCATCAGCAAAAAGCAGTCAGGCAGGTAAAGCCTCTTGAAATTGCTCTGTGCTAAAAACAGAAGAGCTAGTCAAATGCTGAGTGCAGGATAGAACAAAAGGGACGTCAGACTTTGGGCTTCCTGACTGGGGTGTGGGGGTTGCGCAACTTGACAGCATCCAGTTCAAATGGATGGGTGCGCATAACAATGTGAGGATATACCTTAGTTGCTTTGTTTGAGAAATAGATTGGTAAAATAATCAAGTGTGATTGTACCACTACCATGTAAAGAATGGCTCTGTTTCTTATAGCAATGCCTGGGACATAGCCTTCAGAGTAAAAATATTTACCATTTCTTTGTAGAGATGGCAAAAAAAAAAAAAAAACATGAAATGATCAAGAAACATGTATTAAGCAACTGCACCTAAAGTATGGGACACGAAGCCCAGTGAAGATTAAACAAGATATATGTCATAGATCTTTTGTTTTTTCAGAGGTTTTCATGCTCAGGAGAGAAAATAGCAAAATAAATTGTGGAGATGATAAGGAGGAGGAGAAGGAGAATATCCTTCACTGATTAAAGTCTTACTATTTGTTTAAAACTCACTAAAATGTTATGTCTATCATCACATTTAATCCACACAACAACCCTATGGGAGAATCACTGGACTATTTACATTTTACATATGAGAAAAGTAAGGACCAGAGAGGGTAAGAAAGTAGCCCTAAGTCACACAGCATACAAAGAATGGAGCTGGGGTTCAAACCCCTGTGTTCCATGCTCAAAAATCCTGCTTTATACTGCTCAAAGGGAAAATATTTGAGAGTCTAAATTGCACCTCATATTCCATATTAAATACAGGAAAAGTCAGCAGCTATTCACCCTACTGAATGGAAGAGAAAGAATCCTACTCTTTGGCAGAAAGAGATGAAAAGGCACTTTTTTTAGAGGTCACAATTAGCATCAGTGTCATCCTCAACATCATTATCCTTTAAGAAAGAATAACTTTAATGACATCATATTCTCAGCCTTCACTGATAAAACAAGAACCTACTCAAATTTCAATCTGCCAAAATGCAAGTTTTATTCAACTATTAAAATTGTATTTTTGAAAAAAAGATCTGGAAAAAGTTCATGCCATATAATGTTCAGTGATTTTTTTTTAAAAGCAGAATATACAACTGTTTATAGCTTAGCATACTTCTATACCTCCTGACACCAAATATTGGGTAATAGGTTTCAACATATGAACTTTGGAGGTACCTAAGCATTTAATAAACTGTGGAAAATTCTGAAAGAGATGGGAATACCAGACCACCTGACCTGCCTCTTGAGAAACCTGTATGCAGGGCAGGAAGCAACAGTTAGAACTGGACATGAAACAACAGACTGGTTCCAAATCCAGAAAAGAGTATGTCAAGGCTGTATATTGTCACCCTGCTTATTTAACTTATATGCAGAGTACATCATGAGAAACGCTGGGCTGGATGAAGCACAACCTGGAATCAAGATTGCCAGGAGAAATATCAATAACCTCAGACATGCAGATGACACCACCCTTATGGCAGAAAGTGAAGAAGAACTAAAAAGCCTCTTGATGAAAGTGAAGGAGGAGAGTGAAAAAGTTGGCTTAAAGCTCAACATTCAGAAAACTAAGATCATGGCATCTGGTCCCATCCCATCACTTCATGGGAAATAGATGGGGAAACAGTGTCAGACTTTATTTTGGGGGCTCCAAAATCCCTGCAGATGGTGACTGCAGCCATTAAATTAAAAGACACTTACTGCTTGGAAGAAAGGTTATGTCCAACCTAGATAGCATATTGAAAGGCAAAGACATTACTCTGCCAACAAAGGTCCGTCTAGTCAAGGCTATGGTTTTTCCAGTAGTCATGTATGGATGTGAGATTTGGACTGTAAAGAAAGCTGAGCGCTGAAGAATTGATGCTTTTGAACTATGGTGTTGGAGAAGACTCTTGAGAGTCCCTTGGACTGCAAGGAGATGCAACCAGTCCATCCTAAAGAGATCAGTCCTGGATGTTCATTTGAAGGACTGATGTTGAAGCTAAAACTCCAGTACTTTGACTACCTGATGCGAAGAGCTGACTCATTGGAAAAGACCCTAATGCTGGGAAGTATTCAGGGAAGGAGAAGAAGGGGACGACAGAGGATGAGATGGCTGGATGGCGTCACCAACTCGATGGACATGGGTTTGGGTAGACTCCGGGAGTTGGTGATGGACAGGGAGGCCTGGCGTGCTGCGATTCATGGGGTCGCAAAGAGTCGGACACGACTGAGCAACTGAACTGAACTGAAGCATTTAAAGACAGCAGTGCTCAAAGCCTAAAAACATATTTGTTCACTCCCTTGCTCAAACACCCCCTCTCCAGCTCTCTCTCATATTAACCCTGCAGACTTGGAGAAATGGCCCCTTCACCTGTCAAGATGCCAATTTCCTCATCTGTAGCTGAGTCATCTGAACTGGAAGATCTCTGCAGACACTTCTCTGACTCCACAGTGGTAATAAATGAATTATCCACCCTTTGGTCCCAGGAAAAGAGTATTTTTCTTTTCTTCCTATCTTTGTTTTATGATGCATCTCAGAAAGTTAAAAGTGAAGCATGATGGGCCAGGTTTTGGCATGGTCTGAAGGCATATTCTGAGGCATGACCTGGTTTCGGTAGCCAGTTAGGTAACTCTGGTTCTGTGAGACTGTGCAGAGGTGAGAGTCATCACCAACCCACAAGGCACTCACATCTCTGAGAAATGCTGCTCTAAACTTCATGCCCTCCCACCACCCCCATGGGCAAGTTTATTACTTACTGTGTGCATATAATTTAAACTGCTGTCATTAAGTAGGACAAGGGAGACAATGCTGATACAACAGTCTTCAAATCTCAGTAGCTTAAAACTAAAGGGTATGTTTAACTCATATAATGCATCAGTGTGCATCAACACCATCTCAGGTTTACACTGTACCCTCCCTAATGCCCATATTGATGCCCTAACCTCAGAATATGACCTTATCTGGAAGTAAGGTCATCATGCTGGTGGTTAAGATGCAGTTGCCTAGAGTAGGATGGGCCTTTAACCCAGTATGACTGGAGTCCTTATTAAAAGAGGAAGTTTGGCAACAGAGATGGCACAGGGAGAGAGCCATGTGAAGATGAAAACAGAGATGAGGTGATGTTTCTACACACCAAGGAATGCCAAAGATAGCCAGCCAACCATGAGGCATAGGTCAAATTCTTCCTTACAGCCCTTGGAAGGAATCAACTCTGGGAACACCTTGATCTTGTACTTCGAGCTTCCAGAACTATTTGTCCACATGATTCTGTTATTTAAGCTGCTCGGTTTGTCATACCTTGTTTACAAAGTTTGCAACCCAAGCAAACTGTCCCCCAGCATCCAGAGATACTGAAGACTACCATTTAGTACCTGTGCCCTGTGGGACTCATGGTCTTCCCAGCAGTAAGACCCAGGGAAGAGCTACCAGGGAGACCTTCCATGCTTTGGCCCAGGTCACTTCTGTTCAAAGGCTGTTGGTCAGCCCTAGTCCTACAGGTCCTGGCTGCAGGGCTGAGAGACAGTCACAATGTTGGGTAAACACTCTCCCGTGCCTTCCACCAGGGACCCTCCCCAGACACTAAATATTTCAGCAAAACAATGTTTTGCTGGGTGGTAACTACATAGTCATTCTAGTCTCCCCCTTTGTAAGTTTTGGACATTGGAAGAACTACCAAGAAGTACTAGAGGTCCTTGGAAGGTTTCATTTTCTTTCAGATGAATACTGTAATGGGACTGGTGTAACCGTAATTGGCTGTCAAGAGTGTTGTACCAAGACAGACGCAGCTTTGCACAAATTCTGAGATGATTATCAATAGCAATCATGATGGTTGAACAACAGAAGGGAAAGGGAAGATACAGACCGTGGACATGGCCCTCCAGTTTGAGGGGGAATAGACATGGATAATGGGGCAGCACTTATTTCTGGGTCAGCAGAGAAAACAGGTCAGAATGTCTGAATTTACACCTCTGTCCCAAATAACAAGGTAAAAGTCCTTCCCCAGAAATGTGTATCCCTTTGTGATTTTCAAACTGCTTTTGCTTATGTTATCTTGTTTGGTATTCTCAACACTCTTAGAAGACACACATTTTAGATGAAGGGAAAAAAAATTCAGGGAGTTAAGTGATTGTCCTAAAGGCAAGCACTGTGAGTGGTTTTCAAAACCAAGATTAGAATCTACATTTCTGGGGGGTCCTAGCCAGAGCTCTTGCCATAATCCCTGGCACAAAGGTCTGGCTCTCATTAGTAAATGAAAAACCTCGAGGTCTCCATCCTAGAAAGGTTTTTGAAAGAACAACAAGGAAAAAGGAAACATTTTGCTCAGCAGCACGTGAGTAAGGTTATGGAAAGTTCTTGGAATGACATTAACAAGGAGTTGGCCACCATGATTTCTCTCGATCTTTAGGACGCAGAAAAGTATGACTGGTCCTGAAGGATGCATGGATTATAGTGCTTTTGCTCCATCTGACCCATCTCATAATTCAGCACTAAAAAGGCACTGCTCCAGAACCTAACAGATAGACCAGCATAGAAGCCCACATGCAAGCACCAAGCTTTTAAGTGCCCAGGGAACAAGACCACATACTCATTTCCCTACTCAAACTGCTGTTCTGAGAAGTTTTCCAAATGCGCAGCCTGAGAAAGATTATTAAAGTGGTTCTTTTTAAGATGACTTTTTAATTGCAAAATGATAATATCCCAGCATCTCTGCCTTGTTGAGATTAGGGAAATATTTAGAATGTGTTTGCGTGTCCTAAGAGAATGACTGGTACATAATTGCAAATTATTACCACTTCTGCAGGTCATGCTGACAAGATTATCTCCCAGCAGGCTGACAATCAGAAATCTGCTTCTAATCTGGTGGTTCTTCACAGCTGGTAACCTTTTTCTTTATTCTTGGATAGAATGGAAATGAGTGTTATATGCCTTCTCTTCTGGCTTTCATGGACAATTTATCATATCAAAGCCCATTCGTCTGCCTATCAGCCTAACCAAATTAGGTAAACAGAGTTCGAGAAGGAACCAACAGCTGTTAGCCAGACGAGTAATCACAAAACACAAAGCTCACGGCAGCAGCTGCCACATAAACACAGTTTTCAAAATTATGGCAGCTCGGAGGCAGTTTCAGGAGAGAATCTTCAGAGGACTGTTAGCGCACTCAAAATGCTTCATTTGAAATGGAGGCTTGAATTCCCAACTCCTTAATAGGGTAGGAAAAGCCCTGTATGATCGGGTCTGGCTCATCTCTCTGAGCATATCAACTCTCTGCCCATCCCCCTCCATGCCTGCAGCACCCCGGTCTTCCTTTGGGTCCTCCAATGCTCTGAGCTCCTTCCACCCCAAGACCCGTGTGCATACATCCATCTTTTGACTGAAGTGTAGCAGGAGCACCCAGACGACACACACACTCTTGCAAGTTCATTCAGGCAGCACTTACTGAGCAGCTAAAGTCTAAAAGGCCTTGAGCCAAAGGCTATCAAGACACAGAAGTGAAAGAGACACTGATTCATAAGTTCAGCCCTCAGCACACAGATACTGTGCTTAGACATCTCTTTAAGAAATCATGATATGGGATTTGCCTGGTGGTCCAGTGTCTAAGACTCCACGATCCCAAAGCAAGGGGCCTGGGTTGGATCCTTGGTTGGGGAAACAGGATCCTTCACGGCATGAACATCTTGCCACCTTGCCCTCGACTTCTGGTACAATCTGCTCCCAATCCCATTTGTAAAATTTGTGCTCTCCAATTGTCCTTAGTTTTAATATCAAGCAAATCATCTGAGACCACTTTTTAATAGGCAGAGTATACATCACCAATAAAGGACATCTAAGGGAATGTATACACTCATATATACACACACATATGTATATGTTATGGAGGAGGGCATGGCAGCCCACTCCAGTGTTCTTGCCTGGAGAATCCCAGGGACAGAGGAGCCTGGCTGCAAAACATGGGGCTGCAAAACAGTCAGACACAACTGACTGACCAAGCACATGTACTTGTGCTTGTATTAAGTAGCAATCAAATGGACACAAAAACAGACCTAAAAAGTCTGAAAACTGTGTTCAATAAGCAGAAAAATGCCATAGCATAGATATGGACATCAGAGTGAAGTGGTTTATATTCAAATCCTAGCCCATCTCTACCTGCCCTGAGATGCTCAGTTGCTTATCTGCTGTTTCGGTACACACATAGCAAAAAAAAAGAAAAGAAAAAAGAAAAGCATCTCTACATCAGAAGGTGCTTACAGATTTAAATAAGCCCATCCATGTAAGGCTGAATGCACTTTCCTACAATCCCTCACACACAGGCTTTCAAACATAAGTGGTTGTTGTTGATACCCATGTGTTGCTACTGACCTCACCCTTCAGTTGGCAGCGGGGGGAGGGGGGTAGAGAGAGGTGGGAGGGAAGGAGGCGGGGCACATAAGGAGCATAAAACTCAGGTGACTTTGGCTGAGGGTCAGGGAGGGAAAACCAGCCCAGGCTCTCAAGGTTGAGGAAGATGCTGTGGGGAGTACATTCTTACCTAAAGCGAACAGGATGTACATTTTAATCCCTACACAAGGTCAGAAGAAGACCCACATTGTCAAAACCATGAACATCTCATTTCCCATGAGGCTGTACAAATTAGCCTAGTTAGTGGCCCAGCATCTACTTGAGGAACAGACCATTGCTCTTAATTATGAAAAAAGACAAACAACATGAAAAGAAATGTATTCTGCACTTTGTCCCTGTCACTAAAGCACATCTGTATTCTAAATGAGAAAGCAAAGAGGAAACACAGCCTGACAGCTGATGCCCTTTTCCCAGAAGGATGACTCATCTTCTCAACATCCAGCCGGGACGAGTTTATAAGGATAGCAACCTTTGAGAGCCGCTGGTCATGCGTGTTTTAGGCTATGAATGCAGCTTTCAAGTGGATACACTGGAGCAAGTTCACTTTAAATGTGTAATTTTATAAAAATGTATAAAAGCAGATGTCATGTATGTATCATGCATGCATATCACGACGCATATATACCAATGGATTTATTTGTAGGCAAGTAAAGTGGCCAGAATGCCAGAAAATAGAGTGGCTCACTCCCTCAACAGTGCCTCTTCCCCAGTAAAGGATCTAGCACTCTCTGGAGATAGTGAGGTGCCTCCAATATCTTGTTCCTCTTAGAAAATGCTCCTATAAAGTTAGCCAGCCACCACCACCACTACCAGCATCCCTCTCTCAATTGATGTACTGGCCTCAGTGAATCCTTGCAGTGATATCTCCTGCCCCTGGGAGATGGCACTCTGGCTTCAAACAAAGCCAGCTTCTTGACAACTGGTTCCGTGCTTTTATTTTTCTGTGCTTCTCCTTCCTTCTGGAATGAACATCTAGTCCCTCAAAATCCTTCCTCCCCTTTAAAGCCCAGTTGAAATATTCTCTTCCTTTTCCAAATTCAGGCAAAAGTAATGCATTGATGACCTAGTTGCTGCAGCCACAGAGCTGAGGAAAAGATATTAATACACTGTTCCCTCTCTCCTGGAGCTTAGATTTCGGGGGTGGTGGGGCAGAGAATTAAGGAAAACTAAATATGTTATGTATTATATCATCCAGTGATGACCACCCTGAAGAAAATCAAAGTAGGTTAAAGAATCGGGAGCAGCAGCAGGCTTCTGCGTGAAGGTGGCCTTTATACTCAGGGGCAATATTCATTCTTCCCCTATATCCTCACCCATCACTCTAATGGAGCACCATTCAAAGTGCTACATTCACCAACAAAACACGGGACACCAGTTCAAATCAACGTGGGTGGGTATCACCGGGGCAAAAAGAAGTCTGTGGCCAAGCACATCAGAGAAAAGTTGGGCTGAACAAAGTGAAGTAGATTACTTTACAGCTGAATATTTTGAAAATTTCACCACGTGTGGAATTAACGAAACTTCCGGTAAAACTACAGTCAAGATAGGCCCGAAGGTGGAGGTCCCATGTCCCTACCATGCATAGCCAGTGACTCCACGGAGGACCACACAGTACCCACATCTCCCACAGGAAGCTCTTGTCTGCTCTGTGGTCCAGCAGGAAGAGGAAACTGTCTCTGGGCCTCACAGCCCAGCCAATCAGAGACTGGAGCAGCCCCACCAATGAAAAACTTCCATACACTGGGGTCCCAGTCTCCTCCAATGAGAAACATACACTGGGGCTCCCAATCTCCTCCAATGAGAAACCTCCATACACTGGGTTCCCAATCTCCTCCAATGGACTCTGTGGTTTTTACAGCCCTTTCCCAACGTCCTCCACCCTATAAAAGAAAATTCCCCTTCTTTGTTCTCTGCATTTGCCTACCATCTACCATGTGTATACAGCCAAATTGCAATTCCTCTGACTGTTCCCAAGTAAACTTGCTTTTTGTCGCTAAAAGAACTGGCTATTACACAATTAAAGTTGAGAGATATTAAAACAGATTGCGTACCTGCAAGAGGAGGACCCAACACAGACTTTCCAAAATGTATGTGGCCACAGTGCCTTTGTAAAGCACACATTATCTGTCTGAAGTTGCTTGGAACATACTTTGGGAAATACTTCACTTCCCCATCCACAATATTGATTCTTTAATGAATTAATTTTATAATTGTAAGTTATATAATTATAAATTAATTTTATAATTGTAAATATGTCATTTACAACATATAAATCAACAAAACTCATGCCATGGAGTAGGTATAAATAGGCACTTTGTTGCTAACAGTTTATTGTCTCCAGTAAAACTAAAAGCCTATTTCAATGCCCTCACTAATGTGATAGGTGATGGGACAGGAATGGGTGCCATGGTGGGGAAAGTGAGCTTACCTTCTTTGTTATAGTGATGCTGAAATTCAGCTCCATCTCCCCAAAGTACCTAACGGGGCAAAAAAAAAAAAAAAAAACTAAGAATTTTTCTCAAAGCAAGTTTTTAACCAGGAAGATATGGTGCCCTGTGTAGAGGACATGAGCTAATGTTTCTAAGAAGATGGCAAGACAGAAGGTAATTTAGAAATTACAACCCTCTGACTGTGCTAATATGGTAGCCATAGACACATATGACCCGTTAAGTTATCTAAAAGTAAATAAAATGTAGGGGCTTCCCTGGTGGTCCAGTGGCTAAGACTCCGTGCTCCCAAGCAGGGGCCTGGGTTTGATCCCCAGTCAGGGAACTAGATTTCACATCCACTACTAAAGATTGTGCATGCTGCAACCAAGATAGGAGATCCTTCATGCCACAACTAAGACCCAGCGCAACCAAATAAATAAATATTTTAAAAACAAAAATTTTAAATTTAGTTCTGACACATCAGCCACATTTCAAGTGTTCAATACCCACATCTGGTTAGCTGTCACTGCATTAGAAAATAGCAACAGAGAGCATTTCCCTCATCATAGAATGTCCTACTGGAGAGTGACTGCTAGAAGTAGAATCCTCCACCATCAGACCCTTGAAATTACTCCATGACAGTCCATGTTCTTTTCTGGCTTCCCCTGAAGACCTTAAACCACGGCCAGTGCTCCCCAGCCCTGACAAGACTATGGTGTGGTCTTTTTGAGACAGCCCAGGGCTTCCTTGGTGGCTCAGTGGTTCAGAGTCCTGTCAATGCAGGAGACACAGGTCAATCCCTGATCCTGGAGGACCCCACTGGGCACAGAGCGACTCAGCCTGTGCACAACTGTTGAGCCTGTGCTCTGGAACCTGGCCGCAGCTACTGAGCCCGCGTGCCGTGGCTGCTGAAGCCCTCATATGGTAGAGCCCATGCTTTGCAGCAGGAGAGGGCCCCGCAGTGAGAACCCTGCACACTGCAACTAGACAGCAGCCCCACGGTGGGAGAAGGAGCCAGGGCAGCAGCAAAAGACCTGACCCAGCCAAAACTGCATTAATTAACTAATTTAAAAGATTATTATTTTTTTTTTAAAGACAACCCGGCCAAAGGATCAACATGGAACCAGAGGCTAGCAGCAGACGGATGGTGTCCTCAAAGAGTTTGTCCACCTGGCAGTGTTCATTATCCCAGATACACCAAGAGAGGCTGCAGGCCAGAGTGTAGTCCCCGAGAGCGGAGCACAGATAGCATGCTTTCTGCTGAGGCAGAAAGAGTGGGTTGGAGAAGGCACCATGCTAGGTAAGTGGTGGAGGCTGGGCTGGGGAGGGATGTAAGTTTCTGTCCCTCTCACCAAGCTGTACAAGCAAAGGAGTTCAACCAGGGTTGAACGCGGAGTTCCTGGTGGGCAGACTGAAGGCCAAGGTGAAGACACAGAGGAATTCTACAGAATTCCCTGTAGAGTAGAGCCTGTTTCTTCCACTGAGGCTGAGCTTCCCACATGCACTGGAAAACCTTAAGCCAATTTGCTAACTAATTCACAAGCTAATTGAGACCAGACTGCTTCTCATCGTGTTGCGCAGTCATGCCATTCTGTGCATCCTAGGCTGAGCTTTCATTTAGATCACAAATTTCCCAGCACAGTTGTTACTGGTACTTAAACCTACTTGATTGTTCCATTACACAAAGATTACATGACAGTTAAGGATTCTAAAGGTGCACAGAAATAAGACCTGACAAGAGTAGAAAAATCTGTGAAAGATGGGCACTCATCAGTTATTGTCAGTTTTTTGGCAGGCCTGGATCAAAGAAACTCAGAGATTTAAGGCCTCTTAATATGCAAGCATATTTCTGTTTTATTGTTATTACACAATGAAAATTAAACATGAATGAAAAAGCATCATGAATTACCTTGAAAAATCACATTGGCAGCATTGGGAAATAAATTCCCAGCAATTTACACTTTTGTAGTCTGGGGCCATTCTAGAAGCATTCTTTCCAATAATCCCTACCTAATCTTTTGTTCCCAGTCCACACCTGCTGCCAGAAAAATCAAGGACTGTCTCAGGTCACTGACTTCTTGGCTCCAGTGTCTATCCAGCCTTCCTGGGCCTGACTGATTCTTACTCTTTTTTTTTTTTTTCTTTCCATATTAAAGTTCCATTTCTCCCCCTTTCAAAGTTTAGACTTGTATCAGAATCACCCAAGGGTCTGGTCACAAATGTAGATGTATTTGCCGTGCAAATGAGGCAGTAGCCCAAGAATCTACATGTTCAATTACCCCCAGAAGATTTCTGTGCAGACCAGAATTACTTTAGTCGATGTCAAAATCCTCGACAATAAGGACCACCTGTCAGGTGTCCCTGTATCTCCAACATCCAACTTGATGCCAAGCCCAAGAATGGGTACTCAGCCTTGAAAACATACTGAGCCAAATTCACAAACTCTTTCCCCTTAATGGGGCTTCCCTGGCGGCTCAAATGGCAAAGACTCTGCCTGCAGTGCAGGAGACCCAGGATCAGTACTTGGCTTGGGAAGATCCCCTGGAGAAGGAAATGGCAGCACACTCCAGTATTCTTACCTGAAGGATTCCATGGACAGAGGAGCCAGGAGGCTACAGTCCATGGGGTCACAAAGAGTCTTACCTTTTTCTAAAAAATGGATCTTTTACCAAAATGCAAGAACTTCATTAAGTAGGGATCCGTCCACCCCAGCCAACTTTGTGCAGAACAATCTGCTCAACTGCTCTGGAGTCTCTGCTGAAATGGACCTGCCTGAGTTGCCAGCTCCCAAGCCCTTGAAGGAAAATTGTCCCATTGCTACCAGGAATGGTGGCTCCTGGCACTGGGTGGCCCCCATCTGCCTTCCCTCTAGGGCTGCTACATCACCCAGTTTTAGAAGGTGATGACTATCCTTTCAGCATCAAACATCTCATCTCTCTTGGGAACACTTAAACTAGTGCCTTCATTGCTACATCAGAATCACCTAGAAGCTTGCTCAGAAATGCATGTTCCTAGATGAATTTCCACCCTGAGATAAATACCTGTGGGGTGGGATTCAGGGCACTTAGATGTCCATACAGCATCCTTGGCCCCGGATAATTTCTGAGACTGAGGACCCCTGACTTGTTCAAAAAGGAATTTCTGTTTCAACCTAATCTTCAAAGAACACGGTTCACTTCCTCTACTAGGACTTCCCTGGTGGTCCAGTGGTTAAGAATCTGCCTGCCGAAGCAGGGGAGCTGCGTTCGATCCCTGGTCCGGGAAGATTTCCCATGCTTCAGGGCAACTAAGGCTGCAGGCTGCAACTGCTGAAGCCCATGTGTCTAGAGCCCGTGCTCCACAGCAAGAGAAGCCAGCACAAGAAGAAGGCCTCGCACGTCACCTAGACAAAGCCCATGCTCAGCAGTAAGGACCCAGTGCAGCCAAAAATAAAGAAATACATCTTCCTCTGTTAGAAGGGGGAGGTCTGTGCCTCCTTGACGCTCTCTGATTTGCGGGGGGGGGGGGGGGGGGGGGGGGGGGGGGGATGGAGACACGTCTGCAGGGTCCAGCCCAGAAATTGTAACCATCATTCCCTGACAGATACGTGAGAACGAACCTGGAAGCCCCCACTGACACTCCCCAGCAGGAGTTTAGAGACCCTCGCAAACTGAGGAAGGAGCCGAGGAAATTCACATTTCTTGGGTGTTGCCCTAATGGTCTGGGAGCAAGTGACGAGAATGAAGAACACGGAATCTGGGGCAGTGGATCAGGATGCCTGCAGCCTCTACTGGACTGAGGGGTAGCTCCCACTCTGAGTCCAGCTTTTGTTCCTTTGTGCAGACTACAGGACTATCTTTGATCTTATCTTTCTCAGGACACTAAACCAACTAAACCAGCCCAGGTCCCTTCTGGGCTGGTCTCAGGAACAATTAGCAAGTGTGTAGGCAGCGTTCATGCCTGACACCGACCCGGTGTTCCACGCTTTCATGATCCCAGTCATACTCCCTTCTGGGTCTGGCCTTGAGGCTGGTTTGTAGCAAGGAGATTATTCTTAAGAAAAACACAGTTTCTTAATATATGCCATTTTTCCAGGTGCTATTTCTGTGAAATTTCTCAAAGCTGTGAAAGTACATTATTAGGAATTCCCACTATACTTGACCTTTATTTCCTAGGAAAATAACGCTAAGTGCTTAGTATTTCCTATTATCTTACCCTCCCTCCACATTCTACCTGGAGCCCACTGCCTACTCCCAGGCAGAATTAATCCCTTCCCCACCGCTCCTCACTCTCCAGAGTACTCCAGAGTACTCTGCCCCTACTCTCCTGGATTAGAGCACTTTTCTGGCATTAAAGCTAATTGTTTGTTGTAGGTCTTTTTCCCCAGACACCCTTTGCTCCAAAGTCTGGTTGGTATTTTCTTGACCTCTGCACCACTCAGACCTGGCCTGCAGGTGCTGCTCAAATTAAGTTTCCAGGTGGGTGGACTGCAGAAGAGGTCCACCCTGGCCCTCGGGATGTGCCTCTTTGACTGGAATGCACATGGAGGTGTTGCCTTTCAGGTTGGCCTGAACCTTTTTATAGCTTTGTTTTTCTTCAACACATTTTCCAGAATTTATGTCGCTACCAACAAATCTGTGTACAGAAGCTACAGAGACAAGTTATTTCCCCTAGAAGACACTGCCCATTAACCTTGAATCCTGTATTGTTTTGCATATATATATATATATATATATATATATATATATATATATA
>ML663568.1:17907355-18109784 GCA_007570785.1 Antilocapra americana | reverse complement strand
ATATATATATATATATATATATATATATATATATAGAGAGAGAGAGAGAGAGAGAGAGAGAGAGAATGATGCATTTTACCTTGTGATGCTCCCTATGCTATGGCTTCCAGCATTACAAAAGCCATAAAACCTAAGTGTTTTTCCAGCAATATTTTTTATTGAAAGCAGACGCCCTGCATTTAGCCTTGGTACACAGCAAAGCATCTCAGGATGCTGCTTTTTACACAAAGGCAATCCAGATCCCCCTCTTTTCCGATGTCAGAGAATGGACAGGTATTTTTCAGAAGGTTTAAAGCATTTTTTTTTTTTCTGGTTCTTTCAGTCCAAAGTTTTAGAAGAGCTCTCGCCTCCAGTTGCCTCCCAATTTCTCCTCAATTCAAATCCATCTCCCACCCTGATTCCACAGAGATCTTCCTGAAAACCCAGACCTGTTCATTCCTTTTGGTTCAGAAAGAAGTTCAACCTCCATCTTGCTTTGATTTCCAAAGCCTTCTCCTCTGTTCCCAGAGCTCCACTCTGCAAGATACCCTTTTTGTTCCAGCCACGGTTCACTCCTTGACTCTCTGAAACTCTTCACTCAAGCTTGGTTTCTGCTGTTCTCTCTGCCTGGAATGCCACTGCCCCCACTTTGGCATCTTGAAATCCCGCCTAGCCCTCAAAACCTACCCGAGTACCAGCTCCCTGCTGTGTGACTATGGGCAAGGCACTGACCCACTCTGAGCCTCAGTTTGCTCATCTTCAAAAGGAGAATTCAACCAAAGGACAGGTGAAAGAAGAGAAAATAGAGTGCTCGAATGATAATCTCCAGCCCCCAACTCCATCTTCACTCTTTTCATACACAACTGAGAAGACACTGGGCATTCATTATCATCCCCAACAGACTAAGAGGTCTTGGGGAGTCAAAGGGCTGCACTTTAGACGTCCCTAGCACAAAGTATCTCTGCAGTGGATATGTTGATTCATCTCCATCTCACTGCCAATCAGATCCACATGGTTCGAAGGCCAGTTGTTTGCAAGAGATTGCATCAAAATAAACGAACTCAGAGGTCAGAATGATCTAACCTTAAACCCTAGCTATGTGACTTTAGGCAAGACACTGTTTTTGTTTTTTTCATGCCCACAGCGTATGGGCATGTAATGCTGAAGAAGCTGGAGTTGAATGGTTCTGTGAAGATCTACAAGACTTTCTAGAATTAACACTCAAAAGCGATATCCTTTTCATTATAGGGGACTGGAAGGTGAAAGTAGGAAGTCAAGAAACACCTGGAGTAACAGGCAAATTTGGCCTTGGAGTACAGAATGAAGCAGGGCAAAGGCTAATAGAGTTCTGCCAAGAGAACACACTGGTCATAGCAAACACCCTCTTCAAACAACACAAGAGAAGACTCTACACATGGACATCACCAGATGGTCAACATCGAAATCAGATTGATTATATTCTTTGCAGCCAAAGATGGAGAAGCTCTATACAGTCAGCAAAAACAAGACCAGGAGCTAAGTGTGGCTCAGATCATGAACTCCTTCCTGCCAAATTCAGACTTAAATTGAAGAAAGTGGGGGAAACCACGAGACCATTCAGGTATGACCTAAATCAAATCCCTTATGATTATACAGTGGAAGTGAGAAATAGATTTAAGGGACTAGATCTGACAGAGTGCCTGATGAACTATGGATGAACTCCTGTACAGGAGACAGGAAACAAGACCATCCCCATGGGAAATAAATGGAAAAAAGCAAAACGGCTGTCTGAGGAGGCCTTACAAATAGCTGTGAAAAGAAGAGAAGCAAAAAGCAAAGGAGAAAAGTAAAGATATTCCCATTTGAATGCAGAGTTCCAAAGAATAGCAAGGAGAGATAAGAAAGCCTTCCTCAGCGATCAATGCAAAGAAATAGAGGAAAACAATAGAATGGGAAAGACTAGAGATCTCTTCAAGAAAATTAGAGATACCAAGAGAACATTTCATGCAAAGATGGGCACAATAAAGGACAGAAATGGTATGGACCTAACAAAAGCAGAAGATATTAAGAAGAGGTGGCAAGAATACACAGAAGAACTATACAAAAAAAGATCTTCACGACCCAGATAATCACAATGGTGTGACCACTCACACTCACTAGAGCCAGACATCCTGGAATGTGAAGTCAAATGGGCCTTAGAAAGCATCACTACAAACAAAGCTAGTGGAGGTGATGCAATTCCAGTTGAGCTATTTCAAATCTTAAAAGATGATGTTGTGAAAGTGCTGCAATCAATATGTCAGCAAACTTGGAAAACTCAGCAGTGGCCACAGGACTGGAAAAGGTCAGTTTTCATTCCAATCCCAAAGAAAGGCAATGCCAAAGAATGCTCAAACTATTACACAATTGCACTCATCTCACACACTAGTAAAGTAATGCTCAAAATTTTCCAAGCCAGACTTCAGCAATATATGAACCATGCACTTCCAGATATTCAAGCTAGGTTTAGAAAAGGCAGAGGAATCAGATCAAATTGCCATCATCTGCTAGATCATCAAAAAAATAAGAGAGTTCCAGAAAAATATCTATTTCTGCTTTATTGACTATGCCAAAGCCTTTGACTACGTGGATCACAATAAACTGTGGAAAATTCTGAAAGAGATGAAATTACCAGACCTCCTGACCTGCCTCTTGAGAAACCTGTATGCAGGGCAGGAAGCAACAGTTAGAACTGGACATGGAACAACAGACTGGTTCCAAATAGGAAAAGGAGTATGTCAAGGCTGTATATGGTCACCCTGCTTATTTAACTTATATGCAGAGTACATCATGAGAAACGCTGGGCTGGAGGAAGCACAAGCTGGAATCAAGACTGCCAGGAGAAATATCAATAACCTCAGATATGCAGATGATACCACCCTTATGGCAGAAAGTGAAGAAGAACTAAAGAGCCTCTTGATGAAAGTGAAAGAGGAGAGTGAAAAAGTTGGCTTAAAACTCAACATTCAGAAAACTAAGATCGTGACATCCAGTCCCATTACTTCATGGCAAATAGTTGGGGAAATAGTGGAAACAGTGTCAGACTTTATTTTTCTGGGCTCCAAAATCCCTGCAGATGGTGATTGCAGCCATGAAATTAAAAGATGCTTACTTCTTGGAAGGAAAGTTATGACCAACCTAGATAGCATATTAAAAAGCAGAGACATTACTTTGTCAACAAAGATCCGTCTAGTCAAGGCTATGATTTTTCCAGTGGTCATGTATCGATGTGAGAGTTGGACTATAAAGAAAGCTGAGCACCGAAGAATTGATGCTTTTGAACTGTGGTGTTGGAGAAGGCTCTTGAGAGTCCCTTGGACTGCAAAGAGATCCAACCAGTTCATCCTAAAGGAGATCAGTCCTGGGTATTCATTGGAAGGACTGATGTTGAAGCTGAAACTCCAATACTTTGGCCACCTGATGTGAAGAGCTGACTCATATGAAAAGACCATGATGCTGGGAAAGATTGAGGGCAGGAGGAGAAGGTGATGACAGAAGATGAGATGGTTGGATGACATCACCGACTCAATGAACATGGGTTTGGGTGGACTCTGAGAGTTGGTGATGGACAGGGAGGCCTGGTGTGCTGTGGTTCATGGGGTCACAAAGGGTCTGACACAACTGAGCAACTGAACTGAACTGAATTGAGCAGCATATGGGTTTAGTTCCCTGACCAGGAATGGAACCCATGCCCCCTGCATGAGAAGCATCCAGTCTTAATCATTGGACCACTAGGGATGTTACCAAAGCAAGACACTTTTAAGTTTCCTAATCTGGAGAGTGAGGATGGCAATACCTCTATGGAAATAACCTTACTTCGTGGGGTTGCTCAGAGGATTAAGTCCAGTAACATTTAAGAGAACTACTATCATTACTATTCTTAGGATGCCATCAAGCTTTTGGTTTGGGCTTTACCTCCCTTGGCAAACTGGCCATGTGAACAGCTGAGCTCAGTGGTCTTGGATGTCTTGGTCATCTCTCCCACGACCCAGGGCCACATTGTAATTTTCATGGGCCCTAGGTAATTTTGGGTTTATGGACATTTCTCCATTAAATAATGCGTATTATTTTAGGGCTGCATTGGTTAAAGATGAATGTAACCCAAGCAGAATTCATTATTATATACTGCTTCTTATTATATTCATTTTCTTCTTTTGAAAGAAATTAAAGTTAATGAATTCCCTGGCAATCCAGCAGTTAAGACTTGGTGCTTTCACTGCATAGGCCATTCAAAATGGCAGAAAAAAGAAAGAAAGAAATGAAAATGAAAACATTTTTCACGGAGTTCTGTAATTATGAGTGGCCCTGGGCATTGCACCTCCTGTGCAGGATGGAGAAGACAGCTTTAGCCTTCAGTCTCTGAAGTAACCCCTTGAATGTCAGCTCAAACCAGGCTCCCTCTCACTAATCTTCTTCAGCTACTTCTGGGATCTTTGCACAAATTCATCCTTTTTCCTGAAACTCTCCCCCTTCCCTTCTCCCTCTCAGAGCAACAGAATTCTCTTACAGTACAGATCACTGTGCTTTACCCCCAGTTTCTGATCCAGCATCTCCTGCGTGGGACACGAGAGTCTATCCATTTTTAACAGAACATAGATGCTGTTGATGTGGATGGTCGCGGCTTCTCCCAGGACCACACTTCAGGAACAGCAGCTTTCCAGGTCAGCTCGGTTACCAGTCTCTCTGGGAAGCCTTCTCTGACTTGCCTCTCCCCCACGGACTAAGGGCTTCATCTAGGTGATTGTTTGAGTTCTGTCTCCCTTTCTCCTATTTCACTGTAAACTCCGTGTCGTCGGTTCACTCATCGTTGGGGCTGCGTCCAGCACAAAGTGCTGGGTAAACATGTGTGGACTGCTGTTCAGAAAAACTGAACCAACCTAACCTCCTAGCAACAGTGAGTAGGAACGTTAGAATTCTCTCAAGTCACCAACACTGCATTTCCCCCCTTTTCCCACTTTTGAACAATTGTCAATTTCAGAATTCTTCCTTTAGCTCTTGCATTTGAAGGGAAGCTGACGGACAGGGAGGCTTGGCGTGCTGCAGTCCATGGGGTCGCGAAGAGTCGGACACAGCTGAGTGACTGAACCGACTGAGGAAGAAGCCAGGCAAGACCAGGAAGGCGAGGCCTGGAGCCCCGCTAGCCCCGCCCCTAGCCCCGCCCTAACTCCCCGCCCCGCCCCGCCCCGCCCCGTCCGATCCTCCGCCTGCGGCTCTCGGCCCGCCCTGTGTCCTAAGCCAGGCCCCGCCCCCAGCTCCGGGCCCCGCCTCTCGCCCCGCCCCAGGCCCGGAGCAGCTCTGCGCGTGCTCGTCCGGCAGAGTGCCTTGGGAAGCAGGAGGCAAACTTTGGCCGGGACGATGTGGCGACCCTGCCCTCCCCAGGAACCAGTCAGGTAAGGCCTCCCGGCCCCCGGCACCCCGAGCCGGGCCTGGCCTGGCCTTGATCGCCGCGCGGCCGGACAGGTTGCGGGCCGCGGGTGGCCGGGGCCTTCTGGCTACTTGTTGCGGGTCCCGCCTGCCCGCCTTCCGGAGCCCCGCGCTGCGGACGCTCACCTCCTTGGGCAGCTCGCAGGGTCCGCGGGGACAAGTTTGCACACCTGGGGGGCGCGTAGCTCCCGAGGCCTTCGGTCTTCCGCTCGCCGAGCCTTGGCCGTCAGGGACCGCGAGCGCGCACCAGGCAGAGCCCGGTTCAAGGTCCCCGGGCTACTTCCAGCCTCAGGCACGCAAACTCTCTGAGCCTGGACGCGATCGCGTTTTCACCTTAATGAGAAAAGCATGGGAAGAAGGTGAGATGAGCCCACGCCAGAGTGGGGCTGGCTGCTGCTGTCGGCGTGGAGCTGGCGGTGACTCCAAGCCCCAGCTCCTTACGTGGACGGTTTTGCAGACTGTTGTGGCTTCTGCCGGCCCCTCTGCTCAGTTCTGGGAGCCACACTTTTGAGCATGCCCTCACATTCCTGGTCGGAAATTCCAGTTTCCTTTTCTGGACACCGGCCTATGTGCATTAGGATGTGCACTGGAGTCCCCTCCAGTGCTGGCATTCCTGTGACTCTTTTCAGGCCGTTTGGGCATTTTTAACACCCACTGCAGTTTCCTAACTACATTATTGAGCATCCTGCCTCCTAGAAAGAGGCAAGAAATAGCAGACGTGTCTGGCAAGCAACTATGCATCTAAGGACTGAGACGCTTAAATGGCAGTCACAGAACTGTATCACTTAATCCTTACAAATATCCTCAACATGTCATACATCAGGAAAGGGGGGCTTAGAGAGGTCAGTCCTAACACTTTGAAACCAGTTTGGCCTGCTTTTGCCCCTTACGCAAAACTGCCTTAACCCATAGTTATAGATTCAGAGAACACTTCGTGGTTAAAGTTTAAATACTGGCATTTTACTAAGTCACAAGTGAACCCAGCAGTCTGTTGTAACACGCCCTCTGGGTGATTCTGTTGCTGCATAAGTTTGGGAACCACTGTCATAAGGTATTTGAAGACAAGGGTTTGATAATGTGACATAGGGCCAGGTTAAGAGAACGCCCTTAAGTGGTGTAACCTTTGTAACAATGAACTTGCTCTGCAGTTCTGTCTTCCTGAGTATTACTGTGGGTTTAAACACTGAACTGTTGCACCATTGAAAGAATATTTTACCATCATTCAAAATTAATTTAGATTTTAAAGTGAACTCAGGTACTAAACTGGGTTCTTAGTAGTTTTTGCCTCATTTTGTCTTACCAAAAGTCACATGATTTGGGTTATTATTGCTGTCATATTATTAAAAAGTACACTGAGACTCAAAAATTCTAAATACCAGGACACATAACAAAGCAGAACATCATCCAGTTTAGGAGTTTTTATCATAACTCTGGTTACTAAACTGTGTCATTTCTTTCCATTTTAGAAACAGTTTGATAGATGATGCTAAGGCCCGCTTAAAAAAGCATGACTTTGGGACCAGATATTCTCACTGTTCGTCTAATAAATGTTCGATCCTTCTACCATTGTTGGCTAAAGATGGGAAACTTTACCTGTTGTTCACCCTCCGGTCAGAGAAGGTAAGTGGCGAAAAGATTCCTAACCTTATGGTCTCAGGATGTTTGAAAACCCCATGAAATGTGGCCACTGGAACATAGTATGCGGTTCCAGATTCTCAGTTGGACTTTCAAAGTTGTGATGTTCAAGGGGTACATGAAGCCACAGGATAATGTGGCTTTTTATGGAAAAGTCTTGGAAAGTAAAATAAGCAATTGAGCTAGCAAGTAATTTAAAATACCTTTATGCCAGGGTTTCTTATCCAGCTATTGTCATTCGGGCTGGATAATTCTTTGTTGTGGGAGTTGCCCTGTATGTTATGGGGTGTTTAACAGCATCCCTGGGCTCTATCCACTAAAAGCCAGTAACACACACACAGAGACAGCACACACACGGTGACAACCACGTATGTCTCCAGATAGCGCCTACTCTCTTGGCAGGGATGGGGGCACAAAACTGCCCCCACCAAGAGCCACTGTTTTAAATTAATCCCACCCCAGGTATAGTGAATGTATGTGTGTATCTGAATCACTTTGCTGTATACCAGAAGCTAACACAACATTGTAACTCAACTATACGTCCATTTAAAAAAATATTTTTTAAAGTTTTTTTAAGGAATAACATTTCATCTCAATTTTTAAAAATATTTTAAAAAATAGTTGCTTTTAGAACTATTCAGACTCATTGAAAAGAAATCCATCTGAAGCATTGTGCCCAGACCAGTAAACAACTCGATAAAGGTTATCCATTCAAAACATTGCCCTTTTCATTATCCTTTTGTTCTGCCTTTTTTCTCCATCAGTGTAAATCTGTATGTGTGTGTGTATGGTATCTTTGGAGGGCAAGGAGAGAAAAATCAGAAGTGAGGGTAGTTCTCCTAGTTCAATTTTTTTAAAGGACTGTCTTATTCCCCACTTGTTGCCACAAGTGCGGGAATGGTCTCTGGTACAAGACAGAAATTCAGCACACACGTGTTGAATGAGTGAGTGGTACCAAACTTAGACTTGCGCATGGCGGCTCTGTTCTTTCCGTATCCAGCTGAGAAGGTCACCCGGAGAGGTCTGCTTTCCTGGAGGTAAGTGCGAACCTACGGATGTGGACAACGTGGCCACGGCTCTCCGGGAAGCCCAGGAGGAAGTGGGGCTGCGTCCTCATCAAGTGGAGGTGGTCTGCTGCCTGATGCCACTGCCGTTTGATGTAAGGCTTGGGAGGGAACTGGCTTGTTTCGATGCGGGTGAGCTCACAGTAGATATACTACCTTCAGGGTTCCACGTTTGGCCAGACATGACCCTCAAGAATGCAGAGTCAAGAGGCTGGCTCACGTGTGGACTTGGCCCCTGGTGGGCTAAGAGGCCTTGGGCAAGCCCCACTTCTTGTCTGGGCCCCTCCTTCCCCATCCAGAAGTGAAAGGGCTGAACACCGTCAGCGGTTTTCAGACTGGGTGCTGTGGAACCCCGTTGATGCCTCAGTGTTCTTTCGTTGACATTCAGTTCACATTTATTTTTCTCCAGATGGGTTTATTTTTGAGAATTCTCTTGGAAAAAATAACACACACTTGAGCATGCCACATATCGAATTTTAGCCCCTCGGAGGCCCCTGAAGGTACTCATTTTTGCACATACCGTGGAACCAGGCTTGTCCATACCACATAAATTGAGCAATATTCAGAGATCTAGGGAAGCTGTTTAGAAATAGTCATCGTTTGTAACTGCGTTTCTGTTTGAAGCAGGATTTGATAGCATACACCAAACAAACATAACCACAAAAGGGGTCCTGGGACTGATAGAGCTGGACCCTATTTCATATGAGCTGATCACAGCATTCTCACTGTTATACTAACTGACTGTAGAAGGAGTGCTGTGCCGTGCTAAGGCGCTTCAGTCGTGTCCGATTCTTGGTGACCCTGTGCACTGTAGCCCGCCAGGCTCCTCTGTCCTTGGGATTCTCCAGGCAAGAATTCTGGAGTGCATTGCCATGCTCTCCTCCAGGGGATCTTCCCCACCATGTCAGGAAGATCCCCTGGAGGAGGGCAGGAGTAAATAAGATAAATTTAAAGTTGTATAACAGAATTATTTTACTGGTATAAAATTTTTCATGTATACTTGTAATTTTGGAATGGTTATTGATTTCACAGAGAATTCTCACATAGCCATGCTCAGGGCCCCCTGTTACTGACATCGGACATCACTGTGGTGACAACTAAGAAATGAATGTCAGTACTTTACCGTCACTAAACTCCACGCTTTACTTGTCTTTTCCTAGTTTTTCTACTGAGGTCCTCCTTTCTGTCCGGGATCTCGCGCAGGACACCATGTTGTGCTTGGTTGCCATGTCTCCTCATTCTCTGGTCTGTGACAGTCTCTTAGACTGCCCTGTTCTCGTGACCTTGACACTTGTGAGGGGCACAGGTCAGGTGTGTTCTTGCATGCTCCTCAATTTGGGTTTATCTGATATTATTCTCCTGATTAAGCTAAGGTTATGGGCTTGGGGGAAGAATAATACCCCAGAGGTGAACTTCACTTACCACCTATCTGAATGGGTATAATTTTTTAAAAAATAGTATTGGGCTTTCATGTAAATTTTTATGTCAAAGGAAGAATTCCACTGATGCCTAGAAATAAGAAAGCCAGATTGCCCTTTGTGAAGATCAGTGATGCTGACATCTGTCTTAATTGGGTCCATTTTAAGAATAGAGAGGTCACCACTCCCAGGAGATTTAGCTTGGAAGAAGCTAAAGGCCATTCCATAAATGTGCCCTCAGTGAGAAAGAAATGAGACAGAGAGAAAAGTAATGTGGGATTAAGACAAGACGCATGTCAATTACTTCTTCTGTGTTTTCTAATGGGAGCCCTTTTCAGGGAATAGCTGCAGATCTCCCGGGACATCTTAGAGATTTATTTTAGAACGCTCTTGACGAAACACATAATGGTTATAAGTTCCCACAATGAGAGTAAGTCCATTTCCAAGATCCCCAGAGCTACTGAGTTCACCTGTAAGGGGACCACATACAACAGTTCTCACAGGTGTGTATGTGTTCAATGACCTGCTCCTGATACAATGCCAATCACACCACTGAGAAATTAGAAGGAACAAAGGCTTTCAAGAAGGATGTACTATATTGAGAAGTGCCAGTGAGGGTCGTTTTGGTTTTTGGACTTTTCAGATTTTTTAAATATGGTTCCAAAATGCCATTTATTTAATGCCTAGAAGCCTAATCTAATTCAGTCAGAACTCTAATTCTTGACTGGGGGTAATTTTCTCTCTCGGGGAATGTCTGGAGATGTTTTGGGATGTCACTGGCTTTTCCCCATGCCCAGTGTTAACCCTCCCAGGCCTTCCGGCCCCCAACCGACCTTCGTACATGTCGTTGTATCACACACGTATGAGCTTCTCCCAGCAGAGGCCTCAGGGACAGTTCTCCGTTTTCTCTGCATGTGGCCTGTAACTGCCAGTCTCCATGCTTTGCTTGGCTTCCCGAAGGCCCAATTCCTGTGACATTTCAGCAGTGTGTCCTGCCTTCCGAGGCTGTTTCTGATGGTCTGCAGCTTCTTCCAGGAGCCCTAAAGCCCGGCTTAGCCTATGTCCAGAGCTGCAGCCAGTCTTGTGGGACTGCAGCTCAGCAAATGGCAAAATCCAGGCTTGTATGGGTCCTGGGATGTCCGCCACATACCACCTTTTCTTCCTGCCAGTTCAGACCCCTGTGTTTTTAAGACACAGGATGTGCAGAGTTGCTGCTTCATCCACAAGAGACTGTGGACAGTCTCTCTTTGCTAAGCTTGGACCCTGTTGAGCATGCCTGACTCCCCGTCTAGAATGTTCAGTCTTAAACCATGAGCTCCCTTTGAGGCTTTGATTCTTTTTGTTTTCCCCACTAATTTCCTTAGACTCTGACATGCCAGCTCAAGGGCTGGCACTGGCCATGCAAAGTTACCGCCCAGGCACCTGCCTAACAGGCGTGGCCCTGAGACCTCCGGAGGGTCTGAGCCACAGCTGGGGTGGTGGTCTTCGAGCCACTTGCTGGTGTCCCATCTCGGAGATTCGGTGACCAGCATTTTGATAGAACTTCAGCGCTGGACTCCAGCATGTGGGCAGCAGGCCTGTGGTAGAATCCTGGTTTCTGCCAAGTGGGAGCTGGGTGTGACTATGGGCAAGTTTTTTTCTGATCCAGTTTCCACTGGTAAAGCTTCTTCAGGAGGAGGTTGTTATGAAGAACCTGGGGGAGGCTGATGGATTCTAGACAAGGGGCCCACAGGCTATGAATGGAGAGAGTAGCCACGGGTGCACACTGGGCCACAGTCCAGGCTCTGTCCAGATGCTTTCTTTTTTTTAATTTATTTCTTAATTGGAGGAAATTTGCTTTACAGTGTAGTGTGGATTTCTGCCATACAACAACACAAATCAGCCGTAATTATACATGTATCACCTCCCTCTGGAGCCTCCCTCCCTTCCCCGTGCCCCCCTCTAGGTCATCGCAGAGCTCCAGGCTGGCCTCCGTGTGTTACGCAGCAATTCCTCGCCAGCCGTCTGTCTGACACATGGGAATGTACATACGGCGATGCTGCTTTCTTCAGTCGTCCCACCCTCCCCTTGCCCCTCTGTGTCCACAAGTCTGTCCTGTATGTCTGCAGCTCCATTCCCTTCCTGCGGATAGGTTCATCAGCGCCGTTTTTCTCGATTCTGTATATATGCGGTAACAGTCCTCTTACACACACACACACACACTCACTCTGCGGTTCTCTTTCGGTACTCATGCCCTCAGGCTCCTGGAGCCGCCCCGCCCCCTGCATGAGTCAGCACTGTCTTAATCTTCTCCCGGCCAGACGGAGGAGGCCAGGCCTCCTGGGACAGACCGAGGTACACTTTATACCCCAGAGCTCCCCGCAGCATCCCTGCCTGGCTTTCCCCCTACCTGCCTGTCTTCCCTGCTCCTGCCCTCACCCCTTGGTCCTCAGAGCTCTTCTTTAAGAAATCCCTGGCATCTGAGCCTTCATCTCAGTGGCTGGTTTGGGGGGACCTTGTGACAGAAGAGGCTGATCCTTCAGGCGGGCCGAGCACAGTGAGGGCTGCTGGGTCCGGGCCTCTGGGCAGCTCACGACCCCAGACGTCCTACCTTATGGACATCTCGAGCCCCGCTCCCATCCTCCGCTGCTGGTAGAGATGTCGACTTCGGTCGTTAATTTGGTTAACAGTCTGAGTCATCACCGCTCTTCAGCAGGTTTTAGCTGCCCTTCCTCAAGATCTTCCACAGGCCTGTCGGTCCTCCCGTAGGAGCCCAGCCTCACAATGTCTGCCTGGATTTCCCCACTCACTTTCTCTCGGGAATTCCCCAATTCGTCTCACTTTCTCATTCAAGGTCATGCCGCCCTCATCAGCTCCTTCACTAAACCCCAGGCCTCCCCCGCAAGACTCCAGGTAGAATCTTTCACTTAACAGCACCCTGCATTCATTTCAGAACAGTGGTGGTTAGAAATAGACATCTCCCTGCCAACTAGCCTCCTAGCCTCCTCTGTCCGTGGGATTCTTCAGGCAAGAATACTGGAGTAGGTTGCCATTTCCTTCTCCAGGGGACCTTCTTGACCCAGGGATCGAACCCACGCCTCCTGTCTCCAATCCTCATAGCAGGAGGATTCTTTACCACTGAGCCAGGGAACACTACACCTCCATTTAAGGGACATAAAGTTTACTTATAGAGGAACTTTTATGTAACAGACTGCCTTGGCCCGTGAGCTTAGTTTATGCAGAAGTAGCAGGCTTTTAGACATACTTTGTTTTGTTTTGTTTTGTTTTTTGAAACAGTATCTCTCACTTCTCAGTTTGTGTCTTCCGTGTTCTGCTTTCAGAAGGATATGTGGGTAACGCCGGTTGTGGGATTTATAGACTCCAACTTTGAGGCCAGACCTAACCCCGATGAAGTTAAGAATGTGTTCCTGGTGCCTCTGGAATACTTCCTGTGTCCCCGTGTTTACCATCAGAATCACCTGACACACCGCGGTCGGCAGGTTCTCATTCACTGCTTCGAGTACACGGACCCTGAAGGCGGCGCCACCTACCACATCCGGGGACTGACTGCAAGATGTGCCCTGTTTGTTGCCTTAGTGGTTTTGGGGAAGAAACCCTCCTTTGAGGTTGACTTTAATCCCAGCGATTTGATACCACCCTCTGAAGAGTCCTTCCTGAAGCCTCAGAAACATGCTCTGAGCAAGTTATGATTTATGAGACCAACACCCAAATGACTCTCTGAGCAGTGTTTTGTGTGGGCTTAGCCACTCGACAACGACCCCACCAGCCGTTGGAATTTGAGAGGTGTGGATATTTTTACTGCAATTTGGAGGTAAAAAACCTTGCCTTTTTCCCAGTTGCCCTCTACTGTCTGAAAAAGCAAAAATCTTCCACAAGTAGAAAAATGTGTTTATGCTTTTGAATAGTTTCACCTCCAATACGTGTTTATAGTTTTGCATAGTTTCACCTCCAGTACATGTTTATGCTTTTGCATAGTTTCACCTCCAATACGTGTAACAATACTTTTCTTACCTGTGTAAGAAAAGTGGTCCAGTGGCCAAGACTCTGAGTTCCCAAAGCAGGGGGCCCGAGTTCAATCCTTGGGCAGAGGACTAGATCCTGTATGCTGCAAGCAAGACCCAGCACAGCCAAATAAATCAATATTTTAACAATATTTGTTGAATGTGTGACCCTGTGGCATTGATCTTATTTGTAAGAGGTAATCTCTCTCTGTCGTTACATGTGACAAACTCCTGACCAGCCACCAGAACACACCCTTCTTCTCTTTCTTGGCTATAAAGTTGAGGCTGAGCCCATAGCTTCCCAGGAAGAACCAGCATTGACTAAGTTCCAGTGCAGTTAAATGTAGCTCTGAAATTGAATTTAGGCCAATGGGATGTGAAATTGTTCTTGCTGGTCATCTGCAATTTCAATTTAAGAGATAAACCAAACTCCCTCAATTGCCTTTTCCATGATTTATCTGTAGCCCAGCCTTGACTTTACAGATGAAGACAATTCCTTCAGGAAAGTCAGAGCTAAAAGATGTAAGAGCTTGGATCTCTGAAAGGCTTTGGAGCAAAGCAACCCGCCATCCTGGGCTATTCCCTTGGGACTGTTACATGGGAGAAAAAGAAAACTCTGTCATTTCTGCCACTGTAATCGGGATCACTTTGTTACAGCAGAGCTATAGCCTGAATAATATACCATAACACTTGAAAATGGTTGGATGGAGAGTCACCCAAACTTGAGGTGTTGCTAGTAATTAGAATTCAAGATGATCTGACATTTAACATACGGGTCCTGGGACATGCACAAGACGACTTTGGATGTTGGTGGGGTTTGACAGTCATGATCCAAAAATAACTGAAAGAATATGAGAAGCCGACAATCAGGGCAGATTATCTGCCTTAATAGGATAGCAGAAAAACACTCATTTCAAGCACAACCCTCAAATCAGAAGTCAAAGAGACATATATTCTGAATCACATGCCTTGAAATCTACTACTTCTTACAGGGGCATCGTCATATATCAAACTTTAGAGTTAGCAGAGATTTCTTTCCTTAATTATGGTATTAGCCATCCTGGACCCGATCAGGGACAGGGGGGTCCTGTGTTGTAGCTGAAAATATGGTGCCCACACACGGAGTCCATTTAGTCAGCCATGCAACTGTCCATTGCTGCTGAATTCTGATTTTCTGAGAGCTGGCGGAGGAAGACATTCAATCTGCAGCTTTATGCCCATAAATGTTGAAATGGTGCAACTCTGGCTCCAACCTCAAAAGCAGATGTTGGGTGAGTTAACCCATTAACATTCTGTAACTAGCCCTGCAGGAAGAGGTCTACATGATTTCCCAACAATTATAGAGGAATTTGCAAATGTGTATTTACAATCTGACAGCAGTATAATTGCTGGGTAAATGGTTGACCTCTGGTAGTACAGAACTTTCCAAACTGTTTATGCAAAAGCCACAGACCTGCCCAGTTTCTAAGAGGAGATGACCCAACCTAAGTCCTCACTCTGAGTGACATCCATGGCCACCCAACTGGCTTAGTTGGTAAAGAATCTGCCTGCAAGGCAGGAGATACGTGGGTTCAATCCCTGGGTCAAGAAGATCCCCTGAAGGAGGAAATGGCAACCCACTCCAGTATTCCTGCTGGGGTAATCCCACGGACAGAGGAGCCTGGCAGGCTACAGTCCACAGGGTCAAAAAGAGCTGGACATGACTGAGTGATTAAACTACCACCAACGCCACAGTGATGGAGGCATTGCCCACCCCCGTTTTTGTGGTTTATTTCATGACATTTGTGTTCAGGGTTCTAGTTAAATATCCTGTTACAATGGCCAGACAGGAAGTTTGACTCAAATTCAAGTATTGGCAGAGTACTGATCTCACAAACTCTGCAGAACCACTGAACAAGTCAACCTCAAGGAGCGATGTGGATGGACCTAGAGTCTGTCATAAAGAGTGAAGCATGTCAGAAAAACAAATACTGTATATTAATGCATGTATGTGGAATCTAGAAAAATGGTACAGATGAATCTATTTCCAGGCCAAGATTAGAAACACAGACATAGAGAATGGATGTGGGTGGTGGATGGGGAGGGTGGGAGGAATGGGACGGTGTGACGGGGTGGATTCACATATATACACTACCGTGTGTAAACCTGAAGCTCCAATACTTTGGCCACCTGACGCGAAAAACTGACTCACTGGAAAGGATCCTGATGCTGGGAAAGATTGAAGGAGGGAGGAGAAGGGGATGACAAAGGATGAGATGGTTGGAAGGCATCACCGACTCAGTGGACATGAGTCTGAGTAAGCCCTGGGAGTTGGTGATGGACAGGGAAGCCTGGCGTGCTGCAGTCCACGGGGTTGCAGAGTCAGACACGACTGAGTGACTGAACAGAGCTGAGCTGATGTGTAAAACATAGCTAGCAGGAAGCTGCTGTACAGCTTAGGGAGCTCTGTTTGGTGCTCTGTGATGACCCAGTTGGTGTGATGGGGTAGTGGTGGGGGGAAAGTCCAACGGGGAGGGGATATATATGTCCATTGAGCTGATTCACTTTGTGTATGGCAGAAATAACACATCATTGTAAAGCAGTTATCCCCTAATTAAAGAAAAAATTGTCAGGGGGACAAACCCCTACCTCAAAAGCAAGAGCAGGTGAGTCTTGACTTTGGCATCCTGTCATTCTTATCATGATAACCACCTTCCTGAGTTTATTGATACAAACAGAGAAAAGCAACAGAAATTCAGTGCTTTGGCCCCTAATTCTTTAGAGGAGACTCCATTTGGCCTCATTTGGGTCACCTGGCAGGCTTCCAGGAACCTGTGGACATGTTCAAGGGCAAGGCTCAAGAGTTGGGGCCACAGTCGTACAAATCTCTCAAAGTCCCCTGAGTCAGGTGGCTCTGGGTAGGAGCATTCCTGAAGAAAGTGGGCTGGATGGACATCCCCAGACATTTACTGTCTCCAGGTTTACTGTGCATTCTGCCATCCAGGCATCTCAACTCTGTCTTCTTCTTTGCATCCCTGTGGCCTTGGTTAAGTTTGAGTCTGGAGTCAGGATGCCTCGATTTGAATCCCAGCTACAGCATCCATCCATTCAGTGACCTTTAGCAAGTTACTCATTCTCTACAGGTCTTAGTTTCCTCCTCTGTAATGTGGGAGAGAGAAACTTTTTACTTTAGGGCTGTTGATGGGATTAAAAGAGTTAGTACATGTGACCCCCTTACTTAAAGCACACCCAAATACTTAAAATAATGCCTAGGAAATAGTAACAGTGTTACTGTTAGCTGGTAATTGTGGCATTATTATGACTGTGACATTATAACAATAATAATAAGCATTGCTGTTTCTCTAGTTCTGAATATCATCGTTTTTCCTACACCAGAAGTTCATGACTTTTCTTGGTTCACAGTGAGTATCCTTGGCATCTCAGTCATTTTTCACAGTATATCTCAGTTCAGTTCAGTTCAGTTCAGTTGCTCAGTCATGTCCGACTCTTTGCAACCCCATGAACCACAGCATGCCAGGCCTCCCTGTCCATCACCAACTCCCAGAGTCCACCCAAACCCATGTCCATCAAGTTGGTGATGCCATCCAGCCATCTCATCCTCTGTCTTCCCCTTCTCTTTCTGCCCCCAATCCTTCCCAGCATCAGGATCTTTTCAGTGAGTCAACTCTTCGCATGAGGTGGCCAAAGTATTGGAGTTTCAACTTCAACATCAGACCTTGCAATGAACACCCAGGACTGATCTCCTTTAGGATGGACTTGTTGATCTCCTTGCAGTCCAAGGGACTCTCAAGAGTCTTCTCCAACACCATAGTTCAAAAGCACATGTATATCTAGGCCAAAGGAAAACACCTAATAATTTGGTTTCTTATGTTACTATATGTGAATGATTTAACAAGTGTGTATGTCCTCCTAACTTGGTAGCCATTTGGAAATATACTAAGTACTAGAAAAATACTATTTTCATTTCAATCTTAAAAAACAGTTGCTTAACTGTGTACACCAGTTGGGCACCCAAGTAAATGAAAGACTCAAATACAGTTACGTGATGGAAATGAACACACAGAAGGAGGAGGGACTCAGAGAAGCCCTCCCTGAGGAAGTGGTGGCTGAGCTGAGCTCTGATGGATAAGGAGATGCTACCAGGTGAATGAGATGATGGTGGTGATGATGGGGACTATTATTTATTAAGCAGCTATTATAAACCTTATTTGAGTTTGAGTAAACTCCAGGAGATAATGAAAGACAGGGAAGCCTGGCGTGCTACAGTCCATGGGGTCGCAAAGAGTTGGGTACCACTGAGTGGCTGAACAACAATTATAAACCTGGCCCTTCATGTTGATTATTTCATTTAACCCTCCACAAAATCTCTGCAATGAGTATTATTACTATTCCCATTTTTAGACATGAAAATTTGAGAATCAGAGAAGTTAAATATTTGCCCATGGTCACAGAGCCAACATCCAAATACACATGTATAATATCACAGCTCATATTCTCCTATACTCACTCAACATAAGGCTCACTTCCTAGGGACAGAGGCAAGAATAGAAGGTGTGAGCTTACCTTTCCCTTGAATCACTACATGGGAAAGGGAAAGCAAAGCTGAAAATTGGGAGAGAGAGAGTTTATTTTCCCCTTTGTCATGTCCTCCAGCTTATTCAGCTGCTGCTGCACACATTGAAATGAGTGATTAGCTATGATGGTTTTAATTAAAATGGAACATACCAATTAAGAAATGAGAGTGCTGGCATCCTTGCTCGTATGACAACTCCTTTCATGGTGCCAGCTTTCCGGTTAAAGAATTGAGATGGCGCAACATTCCTCCACCCTTCAGATGAGATGATTAAACATAATTCAAGTCTTTTTCTTGTTTCCAGCTGGTTTCTTATCTGAAACTAGCATGGAGTTTTGATAAAATTGCTGGAGTGTTCAGCCCCTAGGGTCCCTCCTAGGGTCTGTGTATAGACTCCATTCAGAGATCTTTTTTTTTTTTTTGTGCACCCTGCAGCTCATGGAACTTACCCAACCAGGGGACCTGGGATTGAACCCATGCCCCCTGCAGTGGAAGTGAGGAGTTTTAACCACTGGACTGCCATGGGAGTCCTCCATTCAGAAATCTTGATCACCCCCTCATCGCCACTTGGACAGCTCTGCTGTTCCATGGTGGCACACCCCTCAGACTTATGACTCAAATCCTCTATGTCCACTCCTCCAACCAGCCCTATTTTATAGCACAGACACTGCTTCATCACACCCCTTTGCATACCTCTCTCTCTCTCGCTATATATATATATAGGCTTCCTGGGTGACACAATGGTTAAGAATTGTCTGCCAATACAGGAGACACAAGAGATGTGGATTCTATCCCTAGATCAGGAGAATCCTTTGGAGAAGAAAATGGCAACCACTCTAGTTTCATTGCCTGGAAAACTCCATGGACAGAGGAGCCTGGGGGGCTACAGTCCATGGGGCCATAAGGAGTTGGACATGACTGAGCAGCTGAGCACACATGTATACAACAGACCCACAAACATGAGACCCCTCAGTCTGCCTTCCCTGGCCTCTGGTGAATGGACTAGGGGCCCAGGGTCAACCCAAAAGTAGCATCTAATTTGACAGCCAAGAATCCTTGACTTTGTAGAAGACAATGGCAACTCACTGCAGTATTCTTGCCTGGGAAATCCCATGGACAGAGGCGCCTGGAGGACTACAGTCCATGGGATCACAAAGAACTGGCTATGACTGAAAATGCATGAAGTCTGAGACTTATGTGGTCTATTTAAACAGCTGACCTAGACAGAGATTAAAAAGCAGAGAAACATCACTTTGCCAGCAATGTAAAGATGTAAGAGTTGGACCAAAAGGAAGGCTGAGCACCAAAGAATTGATCCTTTTAAATTGTGGTACCGGAGAAGACTCTTGAGAGTCCCTTGGATATCAAGGAGATCAAACCATCAATCCTGAAGGAAATCAACCCTGAATATGTATTGAAAGGACCGATGCTGAAGCTGAAGCTCCAATACTTGAGCCACCTAATGCAAAGAGCCGACCAACTGGAAAAGACCCCAATGCTGGGAAAGATTGAGGGCAGGAGAAGGGGACGACAGTGGGTGAGATGGTTGGATGGTGTCACTGACTCACTGGACATGAGTTTGAGCAAACTCGAGGAAATAATGGAGGACAGAGGAGCCTGGCGTGCTGCAATCCATGGGGTCACAAAGAGTTGGACAGGACTTAGCAACTGAACAACAACAACTTAAATAGCTGAACTAAGTTCATTACATTTTCCAAAGAATTTGAACCATGACAGAAGATGATAGATGTTCAGGAACTATTTTGGCCCACGTGCATGCTGAGGAGTAAGCCCAAGAAGTTAGGGATTAAAGGTTAGATGGCCAGTATCTTCTTAAATAGTTTCTGAATTTTTAAAAATTTATTTATTTTAATTGGAGGCTAATTACTTTACAATATTGTGGTAATTTTTGCCATAACATTGACACAAGTCAGCCATGGGTGTACATGTGTTCCCCATCCTGAATTGCCCTCCCACCTCACTCCCCATCCCATCCCTCAGGGTCATCCCAGCGCACTGGCTTTGAGCACCGTTTCATGCATTGAACTTGGACTGGCCATCTATTTCACATATGATAATATACATATTTTGATGCTATTCTCTCAAGTCATCCCACCCTCACCTTCTCCCAGAGTCCGAAAGTCTATTCTTTACATCTGTGTCTCTTTTGCTGTTTCGCATATAGAGTCATTGTTACCAGCTTTCTAAATTCAATATATATGCATTAATATACTGTATTGGTGTTTTTCTTTCTGATTTACTTCACTCTGTATAATAGGCTCCAGTTTTGTCCACTTCATTAGAACTGATTCAAATGTGTTCTTGTTAATAGCTAAGTAATATCCCATTGTGTATATGTACCACCGCTTTCTTATCCATTCGTCAGCTGATGGACATCTAGGTTGCTCCCATGTCCTAGCTATTGTCAGCAGTGCAGCGATGAACATTGGGGTACACGTGTCTTTCAATTCTGGTTTCCTCGGTGTGTATGCCCAGCAGTGGGATTGCTGGGTCATATGGCAGGTCTATTTGCAGCTTTTTAAGGAGCCTCCACACTGTTTTCCATAGTGGCTGTACTAGTTTGCATTCCCACCAACAGTGTAGGAGGGTTCCCTTTTCTCCCCACCCTCTCCAGCATTTATTCTTTGTAGACTTTTGAATAGCAGCCATTCTGACCAGCATGAGATGGTACCTCATTGTGGTTTTAATTTGCATTTCTCTGATAGTGAATGACGTTGAGCATCCTTTGATGTGTTTGTTAGAGATGGCCAGTACTTGGTGAACATGTCTTTGATATAGGCAGTAGTTTTCGTGTCAGAGATTCCATTAGGAATAACTGGAAGAAGAAATATTTCCCAAAGCAACTTAAAGATCCTTTTAAAGGTCTCATTCTAAAGTCCATAAATTTTCATTGTATAGATATAGCCTTGGTTTGATATTTCCTTGACAGTAGCTTTCCTCATTTTTCATTTTATATCTTTGAACTTTTATCCATTGTTTCATCATGGTACCCCTGTTTCCACTTTTTCTCTTTTTGACTTATTTTGCACAAGAAACTTGAAGTTTCTCTTCTGGTTGTTTTGTTCCATCTTCTTAATTCATTTGCATTTCTTTCTTAGTTTGTGAACAGATTCTGCTCTGTGCTCATTTCATCTCCTTCCACCAGCCTGGGTTTTTCTTCTAAATCTGCTACATCCCATGGAGCTCATAAAAGCATTATGAGAAATCATCTGCATTTTTTTTCTGACTATAAATCCATATGGCTTAACATCAGCCCGGGTGATAAACTGAAGATTTGCTGGAACTCCTAACCTGCTGTGAACACAGCCTGATTTTAGCCCTCGGTACTGAATTGAATGCATGCATGCTCAGTTGCTAAGTCATATCCGATTCTTTGCAGTCTCATGGACTGTAACCTACCAGGCTCCTCTGTCCATGGAATTTTCCAGGCAAGAATACTGGAGTGGGTTGCCATTTGCTACTCCAGGGGATCTTTATGACCCAGGGATCAAACCCACATCTCCTGCATTGTCAGGCATGTTCTTTTATCTCTGAGCCACTTGGGAAGACCCAAGAAGATATCCAGGTCCTACCCACCAGTACCTGGGAAGGTGACTTTCATTGGAAATAGAGTCTTGGCAGATGTAATGAAGTTAAGGTCTTGAAAGGAGACCATCCTGAACTTCAGCTAGACTCTAAGTCCGATGACTCACGTCCTTCTAAATGAAAGGAGAAGGAGGTTAAAGATGGAGCCAGCGATGGAGTGGCTCACCAAGGAACACCAGCAGCCAGGAGAAGTTGGAGACCAGAAAGGGTCTCCCTTCGTAGAGCCTTCAGTGGAAGCGTGGCCCTGACTGTATCTTGATTTTGAACTTCTGGCCTCCAGAACTGTATTTCTGGAGGTATTTCTATTGTTTAAAGCCACCAAGTTCATGGTCATTGATTATACCAGCCCTAGAAAGCTAAAACCTGCAGCTTCTATAATCACCTCCTAGTTTAGGGCTAGCTTTCCACTCTGTCTCATGAGTAAGGTGGAAATAGTCCCCTGTTGACTGCTCTGGATTGGCACCCAGCCCAAACTCAGGTAATCAGATTTGTCCCCTCAGTAATTCCCTTGAGATTAGGACCAGGCAGGCAGAGTCTGTGTGCCTGTTCCCTGGAGAGCACCCTTGCGTGTTCTCATGCACCAGCTCGGTTCCTAGACTAAGGTGCCGTAAAGGCAGGGGCTGTAGCTTGTTGGCCCTCCCAGGGTCTGGCCATGCCTGGCCCACAACATTTCCCAGTGTTTTATATCTCAGCAGCTCAACCCAGAAATCTAAGTTGCCTTTTTTTCTTAAGCTGTTCAGGGTCTTAGTTGCAGCACATGGGTTCTAGCTCCCTGAATAGGGATTGAACCCAGGCCGCTTGCATTGTAAGCGCAGAGTCCCAGCCACTGGACTGCCAGGGAAGTCCCCTAAGTTGCCTTTGACTCTCAGCCTTACTCCCTCCAACAGATGCTGTCTGGGTCCCTCTCATATATCCCTTGGGTCCTACCATTGTCCTGAGCTCCAGACCACTTCTAACAGCCAATTCTACATCTCTGTTCCTGAAGACTTTTTCTAAACCCATGGCAGGTGGCTAGGAAGGGCCAGAAAATAAGGGCCCTCATACCAGCCTTAAACCAATGACTGGTAGAATTTGGTGTATCAATAGCCCAGCTGTGGACTTCCCTGGTGGTCCAGTGGTTAAGAATTTGAATGCCAAAAGTCGTGTCCAACTCTTGTGACCCCATGGACTGCAGCCCACCAGGCTCTTCTGTCCATGAGATTTTCTAAGCAAGAATACCAGAGTGGGTTGCCGTGCCCTCTTCCAAGGGATCATCCCGATCCAGGAATCGAACCCCCATCTCCTGCATCTTCTGCACCACAGGCAGATTCTTTACCTTCTGAGCCACTAGGGAAGCCCACAGTAACTTGCTTACTACCTGGCTTTTTAGTGGTTGCCTTCCTTCCCTTGTCTCTCTTCTCCACCCCCATACCAATGTGTCTTGTATATTCCATTAGGTTGAGTCTTTGTCTCAGAGTTTATTTCTAAGTAAACTCAAACTAAGATCCTCCTGTATGCAAACTTCTGCTGAACTCTATTAAATTTATCTTCAGAATATTTGTCAAATCTGGTTCTTCCTATCTCTACTGACATTAGATTAGTTTAGTTTAAGCCATCACAGACTTGTGCAAAATATCCATGTGGTAATTACCATCACTCTGCACCATTTTCCTCTACAGCCCATTGTTTATTCAACGTCTAAATATGATCATGTTTTCCTTGAGACATCCTGATGGCTTTTCCTAGTTTTTATGAGAAAGAGGAGTAGAGCTTGTAAGCCCTGTGTTCTGGTTCCTGTCTGCCTCTCCAGCTGACTGTTGTTTCATGTGGCACCTGCCTACTCACCTGCTCCTACCACACTGGCCTTGCTTCAGCTCATGGACACCACAGGACCCTTGCACATACTGACCATTCAACCTGGAATGATTTCCCATTTGCCTTTGCCTATTGTTAACTCCTACTGGTTGTTCAGATCTCAACATCTTAGGGAACCCCCTCTCTGTCTCCTTCCACTGGTTCTGTGTTCTCTTGGTACTATATACCTCTCCTATAACTCCTATCACAGTTACAATATTATAATGCTTTGTCTGATTCTATGATTGATGCTTTTCTCCTCTTCTAGACTCTGAGCTCCATAATAATGGATCATGTCTCAATTGTGGTCCATCATTGTACTCCAAGTACTTCCTGCATTTCTTGGCCAAAAAAAAAAAGAGAGAGAGAGACAGACAGATGCTCCATAGATATTTATTATGCTCCATAGATATATTATTCAGTTATATAATATAAATGAATAAATTTAAAGGAGGCTATTTCTAATCAAATAGCCAATTCAGTAGGCCAAAGAAAAAAATCAGTCTCTTCCCAACAGTCAACCTGATAAAAGTGAATGTAAGGTGGCCTAATATCATTGCCAGTCATCTCCTGTTTACTGGATGAAGTATATTAAGTGCCCTACCAAGAGTCAACATGAGTGAATAGTTCCTATCTTTAACCAGTTTTTGCCTTGTAGTCGTTTCCATATGTAGCTGTCCTGATGTACTTTCCTAAGAGCTACCAGAGGATAAGAATTTGATCCTCTTCTTCCTTCTGTTCCCAACACTTGGATATATGTGGGGCTCTTCTCCTTCAAACCTAGGTAAACTTGACTGGAGTCCCCATGGTAATTCAAGTGCAAAGCTCAGTGGTCTCCCATGATCTGTTCAGACCCTTACAGGCTCACATTTCTCCGATCGTCTCTGGTTCAGTTTCCAGCCTCTGTGATCCTTATTTCTGCATCCTGTGCCTTGAAGTCTTTCCACATCTCCTTTACTGTAGTGTCAACCCAAATCCAGGATGATGACCACTCCTTGTTTTCCCCAGTGTTGCCTTTTACATAGATCTCTGAGTGACTTTAGTTGAAGAAATAGGGGTATCAGCCAGGTAAATGTAAATTGTGAAACTTATATTGGAATATTATGTTTTCTTGTTCTTAAAAGATCCTGTCCATTTATGTCAAACCAGGTTCTAGTTGATATTGTATTGCCTCAATACTTTTGCCTTCTCAATACTTTCTCAATACTTTGTCTTCTCTGTTTCCTCACACCACCAGCAAAATACTTATTTCTTTTGCAGGAAGGCTGAATCTACCTATTTGATTCCTTGTATCTCATGCCCACTGGGATTCATCTTGCATATTCAATAGACCAAGCAGTGAATTTTCCCAAATAGAAGAATTTATCTATACATGGTACATTAACTCTAGTAACACCTTTTTCTCACTCTACTGGATCTTTCTTTCTTTCTTTTCTCAATGAAGTGACAGAGTGAAGTGAGGACAGCCTTTATAGCCAAGGCTCATGGACACTGTGGATTCAAAAAATCAATTTATGAAAAACCCATTTGATGTGTAAGTGCACTGATCATGTAAGGAGATAGATGAGCGAGCCTGAGAAATGGTGATGGGAGTGAATGATAAGATCAGAAGGACTTGGAGTGAGAAGCTGCATTTGAGGCTTGGACAGAGGGAAGGTAGGAATAAAATAAAGATGGGTGAGTGAGGCTGGGTTGCAAAGGCTGTAGGTGAGAGTTGGACGTGTGGAATTTATATTGAAGGAGTAGTCAGGATGACTTTTAGGAGAGAGGTGGTGAGAACAACCTTGAAACAGAGATCTCACTGAGTCACCACCAGGGGAAGTGGGCATTGGCCCTGTCCCTGCCCATTCATACTCTGTGTGACCTTGGACACGTAAATCAATCTTTCTGAACCTCAGTTTTCTTATGTGGGAAGCATATTTGCACCAGCTGGTCTCTAAGCAATGTCTGCTTCTGAAATCTTGAACTCTGGACTCTCTCCAACTCTATTTGAACCCATACAGGTAATTAAGCAGTTTTGCTGAATGTTTTACAAAGGAAAAATGTGACTGAGGAAAAGAAAAGAATCGCTTTTTGTCTACTGTTTGAAGTTAGCAGCATGCAGAGAGTTCATTATGTGAAAATACCATTTGGGGAGATTAATTAAAAAATTCTGACATTCAAAGCAGGGATTTGGGGCAGGAATGTACAAGTCTAGAACTCTGGGTAGAATTAGGCATCTGAACGTTGCATCTTATTACGTATATAGTCAAGCGTTAGGAGGGGGACATTTGGAAGCCAATATTCCAAACCCAAGTGCTCGTTGGCTTTATGCATTTTGTTTGAATTATTGCATGCTTAATAGGATTTAGCTACAATGCCTCTGCTTAGCAATCTGTTTCCTTGGCAATGCAATCCTCAGAGGGGCAGAGGCCATATGGAAAATAGGGGTTATTTTGTAATTTATGAGGTGAGGTGAAAGGAAGAGAATTTAATTCAATGGCTATCTCTGCATTCCCTCGACATACACAGTAAAGAAGGGTGGCCAGCACATGGTAGGTGCTTAACAAATGGAATGCATTCTTTATTATGAGAAAAAACATCACCCTGTGCATCATATTATAATAAATGTCCAAACAGGATATTTTTCAGGAAAATGCTTGTTATTGTTGTTCAGCTGCTAAGTCCTGTCCAAGTCTGTGACCCCATACACTGCAGCACACCAGGCTTTTTTCTCCTTCACTATCTCCTGGAGTTTGCTCAAACTCATGTCCATTGAGTCGTTGATGCCATCCAACCTTCTCATCCTCTGTCATCCCCTTCTCCTCCTGCCTTCAGTCTTTCCCAGCATCAGGGTCTTTCTCCAATGAGTCAGTTCTTCGCATCAGGTGGCCAAAGTATTGGAGCCTTAGCCTTAGCATCAGTTCTTCCAATGAGTATTCAGGGTTGATTTCCTTTAGGATTCACTAGTTTGATCTCCTTGCAGTCAAAGGGACTCTCATCAGCACTACAACTCAAAAGCATCAATTCTTCAGCACTCAGCCTTCCTTATGGCTCAGCTCTCACATCCATACATGACTACTGGAAAAACCATAGCTTTGATTATACAGAAAACGCTTAGCAAACAGAGTAACTATTCTCCATAGTTTTATTGGCTCTTTTTCCCCCCGCATCCCTCATTTGCATTCCACCAGCGAGTCTTGTTCCTTCTGTGTCCAGTTCATATCCCAGGTTCATCCAGTTCTCCCACCTCCTCCGAGGCAGGTGGTCCAGCCATCATGACCTCCTGCCTGGACCTACAACAGTCTCCTAATTAGTCTGTTTTTGCCCCCTGCACTCCATCCTTCATGCAGCATCCAGAGTGATCATTTGAAAACATGAGTAATATCATTGTCACTTCTTGGCTTAAGACCTTCTGGTACCTTCCAACGTTGCCTACAATAAATTGCAAGCTTCTTTCCTGGTTAACAAAACTGGCACAGCCTGGATGCTCCCTACCTCTGACCTTCTCCTCCTGGTGCACCTCCCCAGCTTCCTTGGTGAACTAAAATGTATCTGACCTTCCTTGTCGTCCTGAATCATGCCAAGCTCGTGCCCACCACAAGGTTTTTGCATCAGTGGTCCTTGTCCCTGGAGTGGTCTTCCCCAGGCTCTCTGCATGACTGGCACAAGTTTATCATCAATTCTCAATATACTCTTCTTTCCTGGGAGAGTCTCACCCTGAACCCCTCCCTGTGACACACTCGTGTTTTAATTTTCTGCACACCATTTCCATATCTGATAATTTTGTATATTTATTTACTTGTTTTTTTTTCCCCTTCTCTTCAGAACATAGGCTCTGGGAGTGTGAGGATTTTTTTTATTATATTTTACTTCCTGCCAGGAACTCAATAAATGTATCTTGCATAGATGAGTGAATTAATTTTGTTGAAAAATAATGGTCAAGTCATGTTGCCACAAAGAAGTAGGTCAGCACAATAATGAAATCAGATCAGTGATTAGGTAAAAAGATTTGCCCAAGTACTTCAGTTTTTATTTTTGGTACTATTCAGTACCGATAATTTGTTTCACTATAGGACAATTTTGTAATCATTTATGTGTCCTTAATTATCTTTTATAATTGCTAATGTTTTTTTTCTTTTTAAAAAATATCTCCTTTACTCTAGCTAAGTAGCCCAACTCTACATTTGTATGAGGGGGAAAAAATGAGGGCAATCTATATATGCAACAACTTGTGAACAGTTTACATAAACTATGGTAAATTACGGGAAAATATATGACTCCATTTTTGTCAGATAATTTTACCCATACCTCTCTGTTTAGGAGGATATTCATCCAAGTGTTTAAAATGGTCTTCTCAGAAAGGGTGGTTGGGATCATGACTATCCTTTAACAGAAAAACTTTGAAATGCTTTAAAATATAAGGACTTAGAATGTTTGTGTTGGAGGAAAGAGTTTTTTAACTAAAAAAATACCAATCCCTAAGTGGAAAAAAAAGACAAGAAATAAAAATTCAAATTCTGAAACCAAGATTTTCTGTCAGTGAATTCAGCTGGGGTGCCCAAATAAACAGTAATCCTTGGTACATCTTTGCAGGCATTGGCTTAGCTGACCAAGCAACACCATGACAGAATGGTGATGGCTCTGAGACCACTCCCCTTTGGTTCTCTCTCCTACTCAATCCCTCACACATCCTACAGCATCATCCCTCTCCATCCCAGTAGTGTACTGGAATTAGGTACCTGCATTACAAATTGGTCATGTATAAAACACTCAGAGGCTTCCCTGGTGGCTCAGAGGTAAAGAATCTGCCTGTCAAGCAGGACACATGGGTTCAACCCCTGGGTCAGGAAGATCACCTGGAGAAGGGAACCCACTTCTTGCCTGGAAAATCTCACGGACAAAGGAGGCTGGCAGGCTGCCATCCATGGGGGTCACAAAAGAGTCGGACATGACTTACCAACTAAACAATGACAAAACACCCAGAGAAGTTGAAGAAGTTTTTTTATACATGGGGCTGTGACTGCTCCCTCTCTTGGGCATCTGTTCTCATCTACTGATTCACAAGGGGTCCGAACCCTGTCCCGGGAAAGCAAACTGAAATGTGCCGGCAATGGGATACAGCTGTGTACACGCATGTTGGAGCTTGATGGAATAGACCAAGTTGCCAGGAGAACCTCAGGGCCCCTAGGAGAAAACCAACCTGTGAGAGAGTCTAGAATAACAGACTGAGATTGGATCAAGAGCCAGAGGTTTCTTTGGAACTTTTGAAAAGGGAAATCATCACACAAAATGAACGGTGATGTCTGCTAATCCTTCTGCCACTTCCGCAGTGCCCATGAGCATGCCTCCATAGAAGGGCTCAGAGGTTCTTGCCACTTACTTGTCTTAAACAATGTTGCTGTATCCCTGTTACAAAACTGTTCCCTTTGTGTGTTCGCTCCATCTTCACCCCATTCCTGCCCTGGACATAGGCTCATTGGCACCGTTTTCCTAGAGTCCACATATAGGCACTATTATACAGTGTTTGTTTTGCTCTTTCTAACTTCCTTCACTCTGCACAAGTCTCTAGGTCCATCCACATCTCTAGAAGTGACCCAGTTCTGTTCCTTTTTATGGCTGAGTAATATTCTATTGCATATAGGAGGCTGGTAGGAACCACAGGATGAGATGGTTGGATGGCATCACCCACTCGATGGACAGGAAAAGTTTGAGTAAACTCCAGGAGTTGGTGATGGACAGGGAGGCCTGGCGTGCTGCAGTCCATGGGGTTGCAAAGAGTCAGACACAACGGAGAGACTGCACTGAAGAGTAGGAACCTGCTATAAAGCACAGGAAGCTCAGCTCAGTGCTCTGTGGTGACCTAGATGTGTGGGGTGGGGAATGGGAGGGAGGTCCAAGAAGGAGGGGATGTATGCATACATATAGTTGAGTCACTAGATTGTACAACAGAAACTAACACAACATTGTAAAGCAATCACACTCCAATTTAAAAAAAAAAAAAAAAACCCTAAACTTGTCCACCAAGATTAGGGAAATAAAGTTTGTAATCATGCAAAATTTCAAGGCCACGTGACAATCACAAGCTTCCTGAACTGAAGATATGGATTTAAATTAGGGCCAGATGTGTGTAATTATTTGAGAAAAAAACATATGCATAGTAACTAAAAAAGTCTGAGCCTTCACATGCAGAAGACACTTGCTTCTCATTCCACAGATTCTTAATATAAAACTAAGAGCAAATCCTTTCATGGGATCATAGATTTTGAAAACCTTCAATCCTCTGCCCACAATGACCAGGCGACTGTTTTCCCGTGGGCTTCTCTTCCATGCGCTCCTCCTGGAAGGAGGTGAGTCTAAGAGGACTCAACCAGCACATGGGTCCTGTGTGTCTTTACAGTGATTCCATGCTGCTTCTTGTTTAGTTGTCCTTACAATCCTATATTGTTTCAAGCTGACTTGAAACTCAACATTGAAAAAACTAAGATTATGGTATCCAGTCCCATCACTTCATGACAAATAGATGGGGAAAAAGTGGAAGCAGTGACAGATTTTATTTTCTTTGGCTCCAAAATCACTCTGGACAATGACTACAGCCATGAAATTAGAAGATACTTGCTCCTTGGAAAGAAAGCTATGACAAACCTAGACAGTGTATTAAGAAGCAGAGACATCACTTTGCTGACAAAGGTCTGTATAGTCAAAGCTATGGTTTTTCCAGTAGTCATGTACAGATGTGAAAGTTGGACTGTAAAGAAGGCTGAGTGCCAAAGAACTGATGCTTTTGAATTGTGGTGCTGGAGAAGACTCTTGAGAGTCCCTTGGGAAGCAAGGAGATCAAACCAGTCAATCCTGAAGGAAATCAACCCTGAATATTCATTGGAAGGACTGATGCTGAAGTCGAATTGTATTGATGCTGCAATACTTTGGCCACATGATGCCAAGAGCTGACTCATTGGAAAAGACCCTGATGCTGGGAAGGATTGAAGGCAGAAGGAGAAAAGGGCAACAGAGGATGAGATGGTTGGATGGCATCACCAACTCAATGGACATGAATTTGAGCAAACTTTGGGACATAGTGAAGGACAGGGAAGCCTGATGTGTTGCAGTCCATTGGGTTGCAAGGAGTCGGACATGAATTACTGACTGAACACACAACAATAACAATCCTGTATGCCACAATGGACCATTTATCCATGTTGTACCCCAGGAGCCAGAATATTTGGTGATGTTCAGTGCTTTTCTAAGAACCCACAGCTATTTAAATGAGGATCTCCATGGCAGAAGTGATTCCCCAGTTCTCCATCAAATTTCTCATGGAAGACCAAGGGGAGAGAAATCGTGTCTATCACGGTTGGGCTCTGCAGTAGCTGGACCTTTGATCTGCCCAGCATGAGTTCCTATCACTCTTGGCCATCAGCCATTACTGAGTGTCCCAGTTACATCTGTCCATATAATTATTTTTTGCTTAAGCTAGTCTGAATTGGGGCCCCATGTCTTATAACCAAAGGAACCCTAACATCAAATGCATTAATGACCAATGTCTTTGCCTTGCCCCAATTACCTCTTTTGAGCTTCCGGTCACAGATCCCAGTATTGTTTTTCTTGTTTGGGCAGCAAATTTTCAGATATTTTAAAGGATATTATGAAAGTAGGGGAAAATACAATACTGTTCAATTGTATGCCCTGAGAATTCCAGGCAGTGTTAAGTTCAGAAGATCCCTAAGAGTTACATTAAGAAAAAAATGCTAAGCAGATGACAGAGTGGAAATTGACTGCCAAAAAATTCTATCCTTTTCTATCTCTACTGGAGGCAATCTGACAAAATTCATTAATTTTGACTTCCAGCTAATAACATCCCAGCAGATGAGCTCCCTGATGAACTTTTTCTTTGGAACATAAGGCCATAGATGTTCAGAGGGCATGAAACACTGTGAAATTAATGCTTGTGCTCTGCTAGTAGGCCCAGAAAAGTTGTGTTTCTAGGACTAAACTCAGCAGATAAATTCTCTTGCCTGTAAGTACTTGGCCCTCAGGGACAATCAGAAGTAAACAATTAGATTATCTTGATCTGCTCACACTTTGCAGTAAATTGTTCTGTATAAAGTTTCCCTTCTCCAGCTCTCCATTGATTGTTGGCTGTGCTACTATGAGAAATAAACTATGCTGTCTGTTATTTATTTCTGAATTTATTCTCAGTTTCTCTAAGATTTAATCACTAAAAATAAAATCAGTAAGGGGCCAACATATTTTTGAAAAGCAATACACAAAACTAGCTTCCCTAGTAGCTCAGATGGTAACGCTACTACCTGCAATGCAGGAGAACTGGGTTCTATCCCTGGAGAAGGAAGATCCCCTGGAGAAGGAAATGGCAACCCACTCCAGTATTCTTGCCTGGAGAATTCCACGGACAGAGGAGCCTGGTGGGCTATATAATCTATGGATTTGCAAAGAGTCAGACACAACTGAGCCACTAACAAACATACAATACACAAAACAGTTGGATTATAGGGTTCTGTTGTCAGATTTAAAGCCCAAAGGAAAGAATGCCCCCTCTCCCTCCTAGCGCTTCTATTAAAACAACTACTCCAAAGAGGATAAAAATGAATGAGACAAGCCCTAAATTTGGAGAACTGGTAGCTGAAAGAGTAAGGATTAGGTCCATATAATGATGCTCCTAACAGTGATAGCAAAGAATCCTAATTGCTATCACCACTTTTGAAGGCTTACTGGTATTGTTTTAAAGCAGAGAATTACAAACTACAGCCCAAGGCTTATTTTTGTCAATAAAGTTTTATTAGAACACCAGCCATGCCCATTTATTTACATATTGCCTGTGGCCACTTTGGCTCTACATTGATAGGGCTGAATTTTGCCACAGACACCTATGATCTACAAAGCCCCCAAATATTTACTCTCTGACCCTCTATAGAAAAAAGTTAACTGAACCTGATCTAAATGCTCTTCTAGCATTTTCCTATAAAACCCTTACAAAGACTAAGAGGTAAATTGATGCTATTTCCAGCTCCACTTTACAAATGAAGAAACAAACCCAGAGAAGATCAACCAGTTCTTCAAGTAAAGCTGGGGCTTGGTCCACTTCTACTTGTAAAACATATTTTTTTAGAAATACACAATGGGCATGCATGTTTGCCAAGTTGCTTCAGTCGTGTCTGACTCTTTGCAACCCTATGGGCTGTAGCCCACCAGCTCCTCTGTCCATGGGAGTCTCCAGGCAAGAAATACTGGTATGGGTTGCCATCCACAATACTGTCTCCCTAATGCCAACAATACAATTATCCTCCACTTGGGCCTCTAAAATCTATAAAATCTGCTGCCCAGGCAAGAAAAAGTAGCCTTTGGGATTCAGATATAAGACCTAGACTGTAGACTAAGGAGTTGGGTGCAGGAGGAATTAGGAAGGCCCTTTTGTACCATGCATTACATAAATACCAGCCAAGCGTAAATGGTGTCACCACAGAATTAAAACTTCTTTGTTCTGATGTACTCTCTCCTTTCTACTCTGAGCCTCTGATGATCTTGAGTAACTTGGGAAAAATTCAAGAACTTCCATATGTTTTATGCTGTAGAACAATACAAAAACAATGGCAAGAAAAGCTTGCTAATACAGGACTTAGATATTCAGAACTTGTGAGAAACTCATATGCTAGGATATGAGTTAGGATATAGGATATAGGATATATCTGGGACTATAAAATCAATAGCACATCAAGACCAACCACAGACATCTTGACTGTTTGAAGGAATCAGTCATTTTCATGATGGCTTGAGAATAATGGAGCTTTATATAAGTTAGTTCTGATTATCACCACACCTACAGCATTGGTATAACTATTTTCCTATGTATAGGTGAGGAGACCCACCCAAGCCAGCCACAGGCCTGGTGGGGGTGAAGGACATGGTTTCCCTCTGTGACCCCAGCTTGGCTCCTGATACCATTTCTGTTCCATTCTGGATCTGGATCTGCAATTTCTCTTCATGTTTTAGCCCTGTTCCCATTTCTTGAGTTTGCTGAACACCCTTGGCTTCTCTGATCTGACCCCTGGGGACAGCCCTCTTTAAGGGCTGGCCCAGACCCAGCTCTCCAATTTCTCCTCCACCCACCAAATAGAAGAAAATGCCTTGTATTATTTCACCCTTTACCCCCTGCCTTGTGCAGGACTCTGCCCACTCAGCACTTGAAAGGCCTCCTTACCTAAGAGGATGCCCTGGCAGAAGCTCTGATTCCATCTCAGCCTGGATCCTGGCAAATCCAATATCAATCCCTGTACCATGAGCACATTTCCTCAGAGGATTTGAGGCTCTCCATCACATCTGTGTATTATCCACTATTGAGAAAAAGTGGTGGAGAAAAGTGGGGGAAAACCCTACTCATATGGGAGATAGAGACTTCTGGACCCATCACCTCTCTTCCCCAGTGGGTGTGGCCAAAGTCCTGTAATCCTATAATCCTTCAGGCACTCATTTGTCAGAGGAGCACTGCCATGTCTGTTCTGCAGGGCTGTTGGAAGTCACAGAGACACTGAAATTGAGTGGTCTCCAAACTTTCCACCAGGAGGGTACTAAATGATAATGGTAGGTCTCATACCCATTTGGGACCATCTTAGCACAGACTCTTGCCCATCAGATTTCTGCCTCTGGAATTCTGTGCCCACAGCTGCCTGTCTAAGACTCTTCATTCTGATCAGTCTGGTTTGTGTTCACCCCACTTCTCTCTAGTCCACCGTTATTCAAAATGTGATCCCTGGATAAGCACCATGCCCCTCACTCTGGAGCTTGTGAGAAATGTGGCATTTCAGACCCATCCCCAGACTCAGGGAATGAGAGTCTGCATTGTAACCATTCCCGGTGATTCTTGTATATACTAAAGTTGGAGCAGCACCGCTCTGTTTCACTCTTCCCCTGTAATTACCATCTGTAATTTCTGTCCCATAATACATGGTAGATGATGGATGAGACTCTTATTGCTGCTGTAACAAGTTATCGCAAATTCAGTGGCTTAACGCAGCACTGATTTATTCTCTAGAGCTTCTGCAAGCAAGAAGTCAGAAAGTAGTTTCTCCAGGGCTAAAACCAGAGCGCTGGCAGGGCCAAAGCCAACAAAGGAGACTCTGTTCTGTCGCCTTCCCCAGCTTCTAGAGCCGCGTTCCTCAGCCGTGGCATCCTCCTCCACCTCCAGGACTGTCAAGTAGCACCTTGCTTCAGCTCCATGTGGCCTCGTGTCTCTCTCTCCGCTGCCTCTTTGCAAGGACTTTTGTTTACATATAAGATCCAGCCAGAGAATCCAGGATTCTCTGGATTATAATCTGAAGATCCGTCACTTCCTCACTTATGCAAAGTCCCTTTTGCCGTATAAGGTGATATTTGCAGGTTGCAGGGTTAGGGTGTGGACATTTGAGAGGCCCAGAATGAAAGTTACTATACCTGAGTCTCTAATTTGGCATTTAATAGGTCTCTAGTAATAAAAGTTGGTTAGCATCTTTATTCATTTAGTGAATATCATAATTAGAAGATGCCCTCACTAGTAGATGGGGGCAAAGAAACAGGCTATAATTTATTAGAACTGAGTATTTCTGGACATATCCCTCAGGTTCACGTTTTCAGTGGAACAGGTAATTAACCTTGAAATGTTCACAAAAGAGGTAAATGAGTCCACAGTAAGAAAACTATATAGAAATTCAGATTCAGCAGGTGATTGAGATGGGGAGAGACTTCCTAAGCAGAGGGAACAGCATCTGAACAGGCTTGGGGACATAAAACAACAAAACCTATTCAAGGCACTGTAAGTGTTAGATGAACCAGAGTCTAAGTCTGAAACCAGGTGATCAGAAGCTGAAGCAAAGGCAGTCGATGAGGACTGCATCAGGAAGGATTTTGAGTGTCTCACCAAGAAAATGGGTGTCCATCCGGTAGAGTGCAGGCAGTTGTTAAAGGGTTAAAATCAGGCGACTGAGATCAGAGCATCCTTGAAGAAATGTCATTCTGGCAACAGTTATTGAGGCTATTTTGCAAAAGCTCAGCACAATTAAATTAACTTCTCAGTTCATTGCAGGTATTTCAATATATTTCTGCTCGTATTACCTCTCATGAAGCTTCACGCTTGCACTGCTGGGGAAAAAAGGGACCCAGAAAAAAAAGATGTTTTATTCCAGTCAGATGCCACTCTGGTCTGAGCTGGGACACAGCTGTTCAGTGATCATCAACACACCAGCAGCTGTTTCAATTCTTTTTAACCAGGGAGGGGATGCCAGGTATGAAATTGCAAAGAGAGCTCTGGGCACAGCATGCCTGGAAGGCTTGACTTCTTCAAGACAAGCCTGGTGTGTCTCCGATTCAGAAAGTTCATGCAGATCTTAGTCATATGCCCTTCAGATAGGCAACTCCAGGCAGTTCTGACAGCAGCAGTAAGGAGCATGGCCTCAGCCACCTGAGCTGTCCTCTGGTACTCTGAGATCAATGGACTATTGGTTCAATGTAGATGGACAGCCCATCGATTTTCCTGGCTTCCCTGACATGGAGGGGACAAAGAGGCAGCTGGTCACAACGATCATTTGACCACTTACTATGTGGGTAGTGCTTGCTTTATCTTAACTATGTCTAATCTTTACAACGGTGTTTCTGAGACTCCTGAATTTCACCCACAGTAAGAAATTAATTTTATGTTGGAGTGCATGGTATGCATATATGCGGGGAGCTGTCCCGTCACACTACACTCTGAGTGTAGATCGCCAGAGCGTTTTCTGTTCCATTCTGTTCTACTCCATTTCATTTTTAAAATGCTGGTCTATTTCCAGTTTTTTAAGGAGCCTCCACACTGTTCTCCATAGTGGCTGTACTAGTTTGCATTCCCACCAACAGTGTAAGAGGGTTCCCTTTTCTCCACACCCTCTCCAGCAGTTATTGCTTGTAGACTTTTGGGTGGCAGCCATTCTGACTGGCGTGAGATGGTACCTCATTGTGGTTTTGATTTGCATTTCTCTGATAATGAGTGATGTTGAGCATCTTTTCATGTGTTTGTTAGCCATCTGTATGTCTTCTTTGGAGAAATGTCTATTTAGTTCTTTGGCCCACTTTTTGACTGGGTCGTTTATTTTTCTGGAATTGAGCTGCAGGAGTTGCTTGTGTATTTTTGAGATTAGGTCTTTGTCCGTTGCTTCGTTTGCTATTATTTTCTTCCATTCTGAAGGCAGTCTTTTCACCTTGCTTATAGTTTCCTTTGTTGTGCAGAAGCTCTTAATTTTAATTAGGTCCCATTTGTTTATTTTTGCTTTTATTTCCAATATTCTGGGAATTGGGTCATAGAGGATCCTGCTGTGATTTATGTCGGACAGTGTTTTGCCTATATTTTCCTCTAGGAGTTTTATAGTTTCTGATCTTACGTTTAGATCTTTAATCCATTTTGAGTTTATTTTTGTGTATGGTGTTAGAAAGTGTTCTAGTTTCATTCTTTTACAAGTAGTTGACCAGTTTTCCCAGCACCACTTGTTAAAGAGATTCTTTTCTCCATTGTATATTCTTGCCTCCTTTGTCGAAGATAAGGTGTCCATAGGTGCGTGGATTTATCTCTGGGATTTCTATTTTGTTCCATTGATCTATATTTCTGTCTTTGTGCCAATACCATACGTCTTGATGACTGTGGCTTTGTAGTATAGCCTAAAGTCAGGTAGGTTGATTCCTCCAGTTCCATTCTTCTTTCTCAAGATTGCTTTGGCTATTCGAGATTTTTTGTATTTCCATACAAACTGTGAAATTATTTGTTCTAGTTCTCTGAAAAAGACCACTGGTAGCTTGATAGGGATTGTATTGAATCTATAGATTGCTTTGGGTAGTATACTCATTTTCACTATATTGATTCTTCTGACCCATGAACATGGTATATTTCTCCATCTATTTGTGTCCTCTTTGATTTCTTTCACCACTGTTTTATAGTTTTCTATATATAGGTCTTTTGTTTCTTTAGGTAGATATATTCCTATTATTCTCTTTGTTGCAATGGTGAATGGAATTGTTTCCTTAATTTCTCTTTTTCTTTTCTCATTGTTAGTGTATAGGAATGCAAGGGATTTCTGTGTGTTGATTTCATATCCTGAAAATTTACTATATTCATTGATTAGCTCTAGTAATTTTCTGGTGGAGTCTTTAGGGTTTTCTATGTAGAAGATCATGTGGCATTTGCAAACAGTGAGAGTTTTACTTCTTCTTTTCCAATCTGGATTCCTTTTATTTCTTTTTCTGCTCTGATTGCTGTGGCCAAGACTTCCAAAACTATGTTGAATAGTAGTGGTGAGAGTGGGCACCCTTGTCTTGTTCCTGACTTTAGGGGAAATGCTTTCAGTTTTTCACCATTGAGGATAATGTTTGCTGTGGTTTTGTCATATATAGCTTTTATTATGTTGAGGTATGTTCCTTCTATTCCTGCTTTCTGAAGGATTTTTACCATAAATGGATGTTGAATTTTGTCAAAGGCTTTCTCTGCATCTATTGAGATAATCATATGGTTTTTATTTTTCACTTTGTTAATGTGATGTATTACATTGATTGATTTGTGGATATTGAAGAATCCTTGCATCCCTGGGATAAAGCCCACTTGCTCATGATGTATGACCTTTTTAATATGTTGTTGGATTCTGTTTGCTAGAATTTTGTTAAGGATTTTTGCATCTATGTTCATCAGTGATATTGGCCTGTAGTTTTCTTTTTTTGTGGCATCTTTGTCAGGTTTTGGTATTAAGGTGATGGTGGCCTCATAGAATGAGAACAGTGTGGAGATTCCTTAAAAAAACTGGAAGTAGAACTGCCATATGACCCAGCAATCCCACTGCTGGACATACACACCAAGGAAACCGGAATTGAAAGAGACGCCTGTACCCCAGTGTTCATCGCCGCATTGTTTACAATAGCCAGGACATGGAAGCAACCTAGATGTCCACCAGCAGATGAATGGATAAGGAAGCTGTGGTACATATACACAATGGAATATTACTCAGCCATTAAAAAGAATACATTTGAATCAGTTCTAATGAGGTGGATGAAACTGGAGCCCATTATACAGAGTGAAGTAAGCCAGAAAGAAAAACACCAATACAGTATACTAATGCATATATATGGAATTTAGAAAGATGGTAACGATAACCCTGTATGCGAGACAGCAAAAGAGACACAGATGTATAGAACAGTCTTTTGGACTCTGTGAGAGAGGGCGAGGGTGGGATGATTTGGGAGAATGGCATTGAGACATGTAAATTATCCTATGTGAAACAAATTGCCAGTCCAGGTTCAATGCATGAGACAGGGTGCTCAGGGCTGGTGCACTGGGATGACCCAGAGGGATGGGATGGGGAGGGAGGGGGGAGGGGGGTTCAGGATGGGGGACACATGTACACCCATGGTGGATTCATGTCAATGTAGGACAAAACCAATACAATATTGTAAAGTTAAAATTAAAATTACAAAAAATAAAATGTTGGTCATCATGCTCTAAATTGATTTAACAATCTTCAGTTTAAGACTAAAAGGAGAGTCTGGTTGTCTCTCCATCATTCTAGCAGAACGATCAAGGGTGAGGTGGCATAAGCAACACACCCAAGGCAACAGGAGCCCCAGTCAGCTGCGCACCCCACGTCCTTCTGTCGTGTCGTCCCTCGCCCCAAGGCACAGAGCCTCTGCTGCGGGGATGAACGCCCGAGTGCAGCAGAGAAGGGATGATGAGAACCACAGCAATGACCGAAGAACTTATGTAGCCAGCATCTCTTGTGTTTTTAAAAGATCTTTTTGATGTGGATCACTTTTTAAGTCTTGATTGAATTTGTTGTAATATTGCTTCTGTTTTAATGTTTTGATTAAAGTCATTAGCCAAAATCACTAGCTGGTACCTTTTAAGCTCCGATGACATAGTCACCATTGCACAAAGTGGAAGGGCTATGTGCTTTCTGACTTAATACTTTGGCCACCTGATGCGAAAAGCCAACTCACTGGAAAAGACCCTGATGCTGGGAAAGATTTGAGGGCAAGAGGAGAAGGGGACGACAGAGGATGAGATGGCTGGACGGCATCACCGACTCAATGGGCATGAGTTTGAGCAAGCCCCCGGAGACTGTGAAGAACAGAGTCAGACACAACTTAGCGACTGAACAACAATGTAAGTGAGGGAGAAACAGCACCAGAGACAACATGATTTGATGGGACACGCGCTGACTCAAACACAGAAGGTTTTGCATTTGCTCAACCCTCATCCCCCACCCCTTCTAACCAACTCCAGTCTCAGATCACTCAGCTGTACCCGGGGCTCTGTGACTTGCTTGACGCCAGTGAACATCTGTCCCTCCGATTAGTTGCATGAAGGATCGAAAGTGCTAAGTCCCTTTGTAAACTGTGCAGATATTACTTCTTAGTCCCCGTTTTTGAAAGGCCCATGCTGCAAAGAAGATGGAAAAACGCAAAGCTTTTAGCTTTTCCTTTAATCAAAGAAGGCAAATAGGAAAGTCAGGATGTTCCTAGCTTCACAAAGTGGGGTCTGATACAACAAATTTTTGCCCAAAAAAAAAGAAAAATCTTGTTTCTTTCCAATAAAGGAAATAGAGCTCTCTGGTCACTTGGCTGACCCATGCCCTGCAGGGAGGGGCTTGTCCCTTCCAGGGTCACAAGGGATGTCCATGCTGGGCCCTGGACATCCATTCCTATCACCCTCACCAGGAAAGATTGAATGACTATTAGATGCTAAGTGTATCCTGGCTGGGAGTTGTTTGTCCCTCTATTCATGCGACTTCTACCTGCTCTTAGCTCACCCAGTGAGCTCTGTGTCTTGGCAAACTGGAGGACAAGGGCAGAAGATGCGTGTGGCAGGTGGCTGTGAATTGAGAAATATCACAGTCCAGTATCAGAAGGGAGATCTCTGCAGAATCCTGAAGATTCTTGTGCCCCAGATCAACACACACCAGAAAGTCAGATAGCAGAGCTGGGTGACAGTGGCTTGCAGGCAATGCACCAGACATGACCGTGTCCCGCACTGTCCCCTCCTCACCAGCCTTGTCCACTGAAATGTCCTTCCCCTGCAATGTCAGCTCCACGCAACCACCCCACCCTCCTCCTGGCTGGCCTTCACTGCTGCCTTACCTCTGACGATCTTTCTCTCTCATGTTCCCCCTTTCTCTCTCTTTTGTTCCCGTAGCACTTTTTGGGTATTTTAAGTCAGTGCAGCAGAAACAGAGGTGCCAAGATTTTAACACCCTACATTCCTTAAGAAATATAATTGTGTAACAAACAAAATGTGGATTCGAATCTCACTCTGCCTCTTTCCAGCTTTATGAGCAAATCCCTTTACTACCATTCCACGGGGCTCCGATGGGATACAACCTGGGGTCTCAGTTTTAATCCTGATTTGAGCAAGTCACAGCACATAGCATGTGGCACACATGGGCAAGACACCAACCAAGTCTCAGCCTCCACAGCTGGACGTGAAGGCAACACTAGCCCCTGCCAACCGTGCGGAGGGAGGCTTTTGCAGTACACGGGTGATGACGCGAGCACCGTCTGAGGCTTTTGCAGCATCTCAGGGCTCTGAGGATGGTGAGGGTGGAAGGAGAGGAGGTGCGGGAGTCCCTAGCGCTGCCAGGTATGAGGAGTGGCTTGTAGCTGCTCTCCCTGTCCGGGGCTAGGGAAAAGGGAAATCCTCATTATTTCCTGTCCATCTTGGGGGCTCTCTCTCTGCCCTACGATGAGCTTCACACCTAATAGGCTCCTGGCTGGTATTCGTCCTGTGCCGCTCTTAGTCGCTCTGCTGTGGCTGACTCTTTGCCACACCATGGGCTGTAGCCCACTGGGCTCCTCTATCTGAGGGATTCTCCAGGCAAGAACACTGGAGTGGGTTGCCATGTCCTCCTCCAAGGGATCTCCCCAAACCAGGGATCAAACCCAGGTCTCTCACATTGCAGGCGGATTCTTTACCATCTGAGGCACGAGGGGAGCTCAGGTAAACCAAGATCAGGCCATATCTAGCTTTCTAAGGTAGGTTCAAGGAGGGGAGAAGATGCCACAGAGTTTAAACAAAGCTGGTTGGGGAATGTTCAGGATTTGGGAGGACAGAGCACTGCAAACGGTTGGGCAGATGGACACTCCCCTCTCATTTCTCTGAATTCGTTCATCCATCCATCCATTCATTCATTCACTAGTGAATGAGTCATGCTTTCCTTCTTTAAACCCAAGGGGGAAAAAAATGGGTCTTCAACATCTCCCTCTGAAATAGCAGCTTGGCCAGACTTAAAGGCCTTCGTGCCAATCATCCAAATACCCAGAGTCATGAAGTCAGACTGCTCTCACCAGACGGACTGCAGAGTGATGAGCAGAGTCAGAGCTGATGCAGCATTTCCTCCACACACAGCACAGCCAGGCCCCAGGTCCCGTGGAAAAACACTGGGCAGGGGGCCAGGTGCCTGCCCTCTGCTCTCAGATGAGCACTTGCTCTGTGCCCATGGGCGAGTTGCTTGATGTCTCTGGGAGGATGACGGTGTGCACCTTCCTTGTATTTAAATACGGCATTGCTGTGAACAGGGGCGCCCCCACCCAACCCAATCCTTTGCATTCCTGGTCTCATCGCATCTTCTCAACAGCCCTGTGTTGGTGGAATCCCAGCTAGAGTTGGTCTGAGTCCAGACGCCATGCTTTTCAGCCCGGAGTGTTTTCTCGACAGCTAGCCAGCTTGTGTACCAGCTCTGCATTGGTTTGTGCTTGCTGTGTCCCATTTGCAAACTGAAATACACTTATCTTAAAGGGAAAATATATTTCACGGCTATGGAAGGAATACCAATATCACTTGCTGCCGAGAGAAGGTACAGTCAAAGTGAGAGACAGAACAATGGTGTAAAAGTCCAGCCAGAGATCTGTGTTTACGAGGCGGAGTCCAGGGCTCATCAGAAAACAGGACACCCTCAAATGGGGACACTGAGCAGACTTCACCGGAGAAGCTACAAGCAAACGTGTGTGCAGGGCTTTGGGACACTAGCAAGGTGCTGCAAGAGTTGAGAGCAAGGACCCTCTAGGGTAGGTTTAGTGTATTTAGCCAATAAAAGTACAGACTGTCCAGTTAACAAATAATTTGATGACAAAGGTCCATATGGTCAAAGCTATGGTTTTTCTAGTAGTCACGTATGGATGTGAGAGCGGGACCATAAAGAAGGCTGAACATCAAAGGATTGATGCTTTTGAACTGTGGTGCTGGAGGAGACTCTTGTGAGTCCCTTGGACAGCAAGGCGATCAAACCAGTCCATCCTAAAGGAGATCAACCTTGACTACTCATTGGAAGGACTACTGCTGAAGCTGAATCTCCAATCTCCAAGCTGAACCTCTTCCCACCTGATGGGAAGAGCCGACTCATTGGAAAAGATCCTGATGCTGGGAAAGACTGAGGGCAAGAGGAGAAGGGGATGACAGAAGATGAGATGGTTGGACGGCATCACTGACTCAATGAACATGAATTTGAGCAAACTCTGGAAGATAGTGAAGGACAAGGAAGCCTGGCGTGCTGTAGTCCATGGGGTCGCAAAGAGTTGACACGGCTTAGCAAGTGAACAACAGCAATTTTCAGAAAATAGCAAATAATTTTTAATATAACTCCACCTAAGGTAATATTTGGTGTCTACTTGCACTGAAATTATTTGTTACTCTCTGAAATTCAAATTACCTGGACATCCTGTATTTTTCTGGCAACCTGCTCGTTAGGAGGGAAAGAGGAGGAGAAGCGGTTGCTGAAACACACAGGGAGAGCAAGGTCTGCAGAAGGAAGGCTACCTGGAGAGAGCTGTGGCTTCTGTGCGTGACAGACGGGGCAGCGGAGGGGCTGGGGAGCAAGGATCCGAAATGTCTCTCCTCCTCCCGGCTTCCCATCACCGGCTGGCACTTCCCATTATTAGAAACTAACAGTCAAGTGAGCCTGTTATGTGTTCCAGTGGTTTCCGTGAAGATCAACCTCCCAGGGCACAGATCTTTGGGAGAAAGAAAGAGAGAGTGGACACACAGGGCAAATAGAAGATACTAGCACACCTCCAGTTATTTGAGCCCAGAGTCTAATCTCTTACTGTTAAAAGATTAGCAAGTGTTAGAAAAGTATCAAATACTTGGTGGCACCTGACCTTTCACTTTCTGCTCGACTTGTTCAAAAGGTTTGGGGGAAAATGAGAAAAGGGAAAAAAAATCCCTTTCTCATGAAAGGCTAGTGTTATTTAATGTCACGGCCATGGACCACCTAAAATGACATTGTGTGTGACCGACACACACCTTGGGCAAACTTGCTGTAGGTAAGCCACCACTAGGGTTAAGTGAGGGAGGCACCCACCTCAGATACAAAATTTCAGGTGATGATAAAGTAATCAAGGGAAAGAACATTCTAATAATTACCTCTAGACATCACAATGAACACAAAAATCCACAGTAACTGAAATGTCGATATCTTGGTAAAGACCAGATCCATCCGTGTCTTTGCAAAACCCAGCCTCGCTTGCCCCACCCTAACCCAGGGCCTGTCGTTGGTGTCTGCAGTTGGTGTGTGGGTTAGTCATGGTCCTTATCACATCCAGAGGGTCCTCTTATTCCCAAGGCACACTGGCTTGCGTAGCAGTCAAAGACACACACACACACAAACACACTTTCAAGTTTACTGGCCAAAGAAAGGATGTCAGCATTTAAATCTGTATTTAAATTAAGTGCTTCTGGCTTACCAATTAAAACAATCTTAAATAAATCACTGCCCTGTCCAGATTATCTGTCTTGGGCCTTTTCCATGAATAGGGATGGTCTTCTCATGTGAGCTGTGTTTATCTGAAAATGACTTTCATTTCTGAGCATATGCCTTTCCGTGAAATCCCGAGTGAATGCCCAGATGCCTAAAAACACAGATGGAAAAATCTTGGATAGATTATGCAGCCCATCTGTTTCCAGTACTCTTGTCATGGGAATAATTTTATTTTTACGTAATTAGAGAAAGTCGGTAAAGTAAATTTACCTGGGACCCTAGGATGTTTTATCAAAAATAATAAAACTTCATCCCCGCTACCCTGCAGAAGCTCAAAGGTGTTAACCGAAGTCATCCAAAGCTACTTCTCAAGGAGTCTTGATGAGGAGATTTCCTTTGAGTTTCATTTCCAGGGCAAAGATTATGGAAAGCCAAGTTACCCTTGAGTGTTCCTTTCATCACGTTTTTCTCTAGAATATTTGGGATTCTTGTAAGTACTTTGGTTTTACACTCATGGATCTTTCTTCAAACCATAGCTGAGCTTCAAAATACCTTTTCTTAGTCTTTCTTCCCACATTAAGTGGGATTCTCTTCTGTTCTGTCCTAGAAACTGCTCTTCTCAAAAGAGAAAGAGCCAAATGGCGCTCACTAACTCAGTGCCCCAACCTACTCACGTTTAAGAGCTTAAAATCTAACACAAGCTGTTTCCTTATCATTTCCCTTGCCACCTCCTTTCCCTCTTTAGTCAATGCCTATTCTTGTGTGTGTGTGTATGTATGTGTGTGTGATTACAGAGAAGAAAGCATTTAAGTGAGAAATTAATATCAAAGATACTTTTAAAAATCCCATATTTGGAAATTGAATGTCCATTTTTAAATGATGAGTGTATCTAAGGAGGCATAGCAAGGAAAATTAGAAAATATTTGTAATAGAATAAAAATGAAAAGAGAATTTACCAGAAATTGTTACATGCAACAAATTTGTTGCACACTAGAATTTGAAGCTGCTTAACCCAATTAAATCATGGTGTTAGAGAAGATTCTTGGGAGTCCCTTGAACTGCAAGGAGATCCACCCAGTCCATCCTAAAAGAGATCAGTCCTGGGTGTTCATTGGAAGGACTGATGCTGAAGCTGAAACGCCAATACTTTGGTTACGATGCGAATAGCTGCCTCATTTGAAAAGACCCTGATGCTGGGAAAGATTGAGGGCAAGAGGAGAAGGGGATGACAAGATGAAATGTTTGGGTGGCATCACCAACTCAATGGGCATGGGTTTGGGTGGACTCCAGGAGTTGGTGATGGACAGGGAGGCCTGGTGTGCTGCGATTCATGGGGTTGCAAAGAGTCGGACACGACTGAGCGACTGAACTGAACTGAACTGAACCCAATTAAATACAATGTGGAGTCTTGAGTAAGGTATGAAAACAAATAATGGACACTAGCATAAAATTTTGTGAAATTTAAACAAAATATGTAATTCAGTTAATAATGCTGTATCACATGTTAATTTTCTGGGTTTTATTTGTTTTACAACAGAGTATTTCTTTATATTCTCAGAATTGGATTAGAAGTTTCACGCCTAATTCCAAAAATATTTTTTTAAATCACTAAGATAATAGACTTCCTAAACTTTTAGCAGTAATAGTAGATACCAAAATATATCCAAGTTTTGAGTGAATATAGCCAATGTCTATCCTTATCCACAGAGTAAAAATAAGACATAACCCTTTCCTTCTAGGATGATGCGTAGTAACAGGTGCAGAGTTGAGACTATATCACCCTTATGTACTGAGCACTTTGTATTTCTCTATTCTTGGAATATTAAAACAGTTTTTAAAAGTTTGACCACATTGATAATCTTTTGGAATACTTTTAGTGGACTGTGACCAACTCACCAAGCTTTTCTTCAGCCTCTCTAATTGTGACATGCTAATTTTAAGACTGACAGGTTTGATCTCCTTGCTGTCAAGTCAGTCTATTTTAAGGGAAATCAACCCTGAGTTCTCGTTGGAAGGACTGATGCTGAAGCTGAAACTCCAGTATTTTGGTCATCTGATGCAAATGGCCAACTCATTGGAAAAGATTGAGAGCAGACAGAGAAGAGGGTGTCAGAGGATGAGATGGCTGGATGGCATCACCGATGCAATGAACATGAACTTGGGCAGACTTTGGGAGATGGTGACAGACACTGAAGCCTGGTGTGCTGCAGTCCACGGGGTTACAAAGAGTCAGACATGACCGGGCAACTGAACAACACATTAGAAAAGGAAAAGAAAAAACTAGTGGACACTGCTCAGTGGCTCAGTCGCGTCCGACTCTGCGACCCCATGGACTGCCCCCCACCAGGATCCTCTGTCCATGGCCTTTTCCCAGCAAGAGTACTGGAGTAGGTTGCCATTTCCTATTCTGGGAGATCTTCCCAACCTAGGGATCGAAACGGCATCTCTTGTGTCTCCTGAATTGGCAGGCAGATTCTTTACCACTGAGCCACCCGGGGAAGCCCAGGTGGACACTAGTCACACTCTTTTGGCTACCTAGCATCTGAACTTTCTTCCTATGTCTGGGGCATACCCCCACCTTGAACCTGGAAGTAGGCAAGCCTTGAGTCCCACTCTAGAACCTGATGCCGCGAGATGTTTGCTTTGTCAGGTGCCTTCCCAATGAGGTTGCACGCTCATGGTCCAAGTTCCAGCAGTCAGATTCACACCCAACCTGGGCTTTGAAACAAGGTAGCAGAGATTTGATTCAGATGATGGCTGGCTGGGGCAGTGGCAGCAAGGTCAAGATTTTAGTGGCAACAGCATGATGGAGTAGCAGTGGTACCCAACATCTGTTGGTGGTAATGCTGGCCTAATCAAAGGGGTCCCACATTTATCAGAAATGGCCAGAGCAGTGCCCTCACCAGACACATTCTGCGGCCTGTTGTCAGCTGGAGTCCTGGCTGCTTACCATCCTGGATGGTTCTACAGCCTCCCCAGGGACCCTGTGAGCTTCCCAACACCTTCCAAATAATTCATTTCCTTTCTATGTTAAATCAGTTCCAAATTTTATACTTGACTGACAAAAAGACAACATAAAATAATGCACTCATGTCCTATGGAGGCCAGATGATCTCATTGCAGCAGGGCTGACTTTTTGTAGCAACTAGAATTTAGAAAAGGTGGAGGGAAACTCTAGTTATTGCAAGATGTAACTGGAGTTTAGAGTCCCTTGGACTGCAAGGAAATCAAACCAGTCAGCCCTAAAGGAAATCAGTCCTGAATATTCACTGGAAAGACAGATGCTGAAGCTAAAGCTCCCATACTTTGGCTACCTGATGTGAAGAACTGACTTATTGGAAAAGACCCTGATGCTGGGAAAGACTGAGGGCAGGAGGAGAAGGGGACGACAGAGGACGAGATGGTTGGATGGCATCACTGGCTCGATGGACAGGAGTTTGAGTAAGCTCCGGGAGCTGGTGATGGACAGGGAAGCCTGGTGTGCTGCAGTCCATCCATGGGTCACAAAGACTCAAACCCGACTGAGCAAATGAACTGAACTGAACTGGAATTCTGGATTCAAAACAACCTGCTGCTTTGGAAGTCGAGATCACATTTGTATTGCAAAGCTTGACTTTAGTTGACCAAACACCACCACCCATCACGCGGAGTTACTGCCATCATTTTGATTTATATTGCTTTTTACTGCTTAAAGATATAATATGTAAGCATATTTGGCTTTTACGGAGTTGTTTATAAGAGCTGTAGGCATGAGGATGTTACAGTTGGCCTGCACTCATATAAGTAGTAGGGTGATAATAATAATTTAAATCAATATACTACAGCAGCTACCAGCCCTGCCCGCCCTCTGCCCTCCGCACTTAGCTCTGCACTCCTAAAGCTGCTAGCAGTGAACACCTGCTACTCTCTGCCAGAGGGCTTTTGCTCTCAGAGCCTGCCTGGTCTGAAAGCAGGGCAGGCCAGCCGTTCTGAAAAGTCAGTGCTTCTGAAAGCAGCTTGCAACAAATTCTTGGTGGATAGATGTCCCAGCTTCCTCAGGGCCCATTTGGAACAACTCAAAAGCATGCTCTACACTGTTTTCCATAATTCCCCCTTGGGGATGAGTCCCAGGTATCACTTGATTGAAAATGCACCCATTTTTCTATTTGTTCTCAATCCCTAACCCTCCCAACTCCATTACCAGTGTTTCCTGGGTTCTTCCCCCAAGTAAACTGCTTGGATCAAATCCTAGAGTCTGTGTTAGGGGAAACCATAACCAAGACACTTGCGCAGCAGTCAGCATTGTGCCTTGACCTGCATGTCAAATGCATTAGGCACGGGCCAGGGTTCTGTGCATTCACTCTTATCCCTGCCATACAATTAGATTGATTTCCTATAGGAAATAGGCTAAGGAGACAGGAAGTTATTGGAAGAGTGATTGATACCCAGAGAAGGGGCAGCGGGAGCATGTTTGGTGCAGTTCCTCTGTCCCCCAGAACCCCTAACGGGGGCAGGGCTGCAGGTGACACCATCCGTACGGCTAGGGGGTTTGGCTTTGCCACTGCTCTTGTATCCTCAAGCTCATATCATCCTTCCAGAAGAATCTGCTCTAATAATCTCCATGCAGTGCTGTTAAAGAAAATGTTGCAAACACTTAGCCCCCCTGGTTTCTGAAGTTCAGCACCATCAAAGGTCACAGCTTCCTCTCAGGATCATGGGAAACAGAGCCAGGGCCCAGGAGGCCCTAAACAATATCCCAGCCTCTACCTCTTCAGGGACGCAGCAAGCCCTTTCTCCCTAGCAATTTGTCTCTTTGAGAACCCTGCAGTGCCTTGTGGGAAGGAGGAATGATGTCACACCAGGCAGACTACGCAGTGGCTGACTCAGAGTCTGGAGATAGGGTCAGAGCGGACATTAGCATTAATGTACTGAGTGTATTGTTGGAGATTCCAGCCTTCATTACCTTCATTGACTGTACCCATCACTGCTTATCCTGGTCAGAGCATCCACCGCCCCCACACCGAGAACCTCATCCTGCAGCCTGCCTCAGCTCCACTGAGGGCTCAATTGAATTAAATCCTCAAGATAAAAACAAACAACCAAAAAACTTTGCTCTTGATAACCAACTGGATAAGCAGGCTCACACAACGCCAAAACCCCCAATCAATATCCACTGGACACTCTTTATTTGGAAAGGCAGTGGTATATTAAATTAAAGTGTGTCCTTTGATTTTCTTTTTCTTTCAATAAAATATGAGCGGTCTCTACAACAAAATTGCCCAGGATGATTTAGCAGCCTTCTAAAATCAGCTTCCAATTTACTCAAGTGTCTGGAGTGAGATCTGCAGGAAACGGGCTTCTGAACTCATCAAAAGGACAAACAGTATCCCAGGCTGGAAACAGTCCCCCAGTGTGTGTCATTTCGGGAGCTATCATTTCTGATCAATGTCGTCTCTGCAGAGAGAGCCCGTGTGCCAGGCCACTGCCAACACTGATGACTGATGTGGCCTCGGTCCCCTGGGCTGGAAAGTCCCTTGAGCATCAATTAGTCCAACTATCTTCTTTTACCAGCAGGAACAAGGACATTTCCAAAGTCACACAGGCAGCAAGTCAAAACCGAGGGCTGCCTCACTCACGGTGTCTAAGGATTCATGATTTAGAGAGAGCTTTATCAACTTTGCATGATTGACCGTGGGTGGGGCTGAATAATTCTTTATTGTGGGGGCAGTTCTGTGCCTTGTAGGATGTTTAGCAGCATACCTACCCTCTGCCCCTTAGACGTCTGTAGCACCATTCATGACAGCCAACAGCATCTCTAGACATTGTCAAGTTGTTCCCAAGGGGGCCAAAATCACCCCTGGCTAGGAACTCGGAGCAAAAATTACAAATTAGTGCAACAAATTGGCTAAATTTGGTTCACAGGTATGCTTTGTCCATCCTATGTAACATTTGTCAGGATTTTAAAAATTGGGGCAATTTCACATTAAAAACCCAGACTTCTGGCTTCTTTTGGACATTTAGAAGACCTGTCAACGTGGAACACGCCCCCTCACATGGCAATACAGACTGAAGTTGAGTCGATGGCCTTTAGAATGACCACCTGTATCCCTCTTTGCCACAGTCCCCACCGCTCCCTATTGTTTCCCTCATCAGACCCACTGTATTGGTTTCATAATCTTTCTGGTCTCCAGCTGAGTGTTTTAAGTCTTTTCCCTCAAGTATGGCTCTCAGCTCATTGAGGGCAGATCCTGCTATTTTCTGCTATCCCTGAACAGACACTCAAAAATAGTTATCCATTGATTTGTCTAGAGCATCTTTTCCCAAAAGACATCTGGAAGAATGCTAGTCTTCAAGGTAAAAAGGCTGGAAGTCAAGAAATTTGGGGTGAAGCTGCATTCTATATCTCCATTTAAAGAGAATCTAAAAGGCCCTGCATTGAAGAAGCTGCTAACTGCACTTGACCTAGAGAGACTCAAGACTATTTGGTCTCAGAACTCTCTTTTACCCTGGCACCAACCAGTATCCCAAGGAACTACTGTTCTATAGAATATACTTTGACAAAGCCTGTGTTGGAACTTTACACTCTATGAATTAAACACAGTCAGTGAAATACCAAGTGCTATGACAAAGGCAGACGAGCCCAGTCCATGGGATCTCAAAGAGTCGGACACGACTTAGCAAACATCAACAAATGACAAAGGCAGCTACAAAGCACTAACATATGAAGAGTAATTTTTCTAAGCACAGACATTTATTTGGATTATTTCTTTAAGAGTTCCCCTACAAATATATAAAATAGGTGCGATTAATATCCATACCTTACAGAATAGACAATAAAGCAACAGAAAAGGAGTTGGCCCATGGTTACCGACCTGGGAAGAGTTCAAGCCAGGATTGGGATACAGCCCATCCAATCACACAGCCTAAGCACTTATTCTCCATGTACGCTGTCCTGCCTCCCCAGGACATTGTTCCATGTTGTTTGTGTGTCTGCTTCCTTCTCAGGATAAGTACCAGGCCTCACCCATGAAGGAAGCAGAGAGGAAATTACTATCCATTCATCAGGTGCTTAAAATAATGCTTGGAAGAATTTGACAGAGAATGTCATGCAGTTCTTCACATCATGCCTGAAAATTAGGTCTTCTGACGCTCATCCAATTTGGGCAATTCTCTCAGCCTCTTGGAGCCTAGAAGCCAAATAGTTAGTGAACGGAAAACTGGGACATGAACAAGTTCTGGAAACAAGGTATGTGTTCCTTCCACTTTGCTTATTGTATAGTAAGAATATAGGAACTGGACAGATGATATGTGAATGGGTGGATGAATGGATGGGTGATTGATGGATGATGGATAATTGATGGATAGATGGATGGCTGTATATATGAATGATGGATGGTTGATGGAAGGCTGGATGGGTGATGAATGGATATTATTTCTTGCCCACTTACTTTGTGCAATACACCCTACTAAATTTTGTGAAGAAGAGAGACATATTAAAAGGAACAGTGTAGGATGCTTGCTCCTAGAGAGCTTTCACTATTTCCTGGGTTTTGATCCTTCTAATCTCAGAAGAGAAAAGGCAAAATGTGCCCTTCTCATATTGAGTATTTTCAGTTTACATGGAGATCCTGTAATTTCACACAGTCATTGCTCTGAGAAAGCTCCAACCAACTGGACATGGGCCAATCCAACAACAATGGAAACAAAACTCTCAGGAAAACCAGCTCTTAGCCCAAACCAGAGACATTAGGGAAATGAGAGACTGAGTTAGCTGGAGGGTGACTTCCTACCTGATTTGTAGTATGATGCTTTCAGCTTGTAAACCGAGAAATGCTGAGACTGGAGCAGGGGAGGGAGTACTCCCTCTTTTGCAATTCTCTTGGACTCCATCTGAGGAGTAAATGCTTTGTTTACTTCTGAACCTAAATTTTACATCCCCATCCCATTACCATTATTCACAATGATCTATAGCAAGGTACTTCGGGGAAAACACAGCTCTCTGCAGCACTTGAAGGAAGCAGACAGCATCATTGTAGTGATGATACATACAACAAATCATAAAGTCTCACACTAGGGGAAAAGCTCTCGATAAAATTCAGGGGGAGGGGTAAAAGAAATCACTCATAAATGTTTTAGGGTGAACAAGGCTTCGGAAACATAAGCTACTTGATTGAGATTCCTTACTCGTGATGGAGAGCATACTCAGTCCCGTGCCATGTATTGCTCTCCTCACTTAGCTGATTGTGTTTACCAAATAATACTAAACAATTGATAAGATCATGTCTCCATGGATAGCAGCAACTTATGGATAAGTGAGTAAGAGTGGGTGAAACACTTCTAATTGTATTCATACGTGATTGGGCTCATAAAGAGAGCTAAAATGCTCTCAGGAGCAGCATCTTTTGGTTATGGGAAGAGAATTGAATGTTCTATTAACTTTCAGTATAAAATTACAGACAAGTTCCTTTGAAGAGAAACATCCAAGAGGGTGAAAACCTCTCTAGAAGGAATTGTTGGGAGAGCAAGACTGAGTCCCAGAATTGAGCTCCTTGGATAATGTTGCCCTTTCAGCAGTTATGAAGATTAACCTGTATTCTCCTTATCATTCATTTCTTGACAGCCTCTGAATGGCATCTCTATGTACCCCAGCTATACCTCCCAATAGAATCTCTCCTCTTCCCTTTCAATTATGAAACTTTGACTTTTACCTCTGGGGTTGTCACTTAGTTAAAAAAAAAAAAAAAAGCCTCCATCTCCCTGTTTCCCTTGCAGCAGGATCTGGCCATGTGACTAGGCTCTGGTCGATAAGAGGTAAGGCTTCCCTAGTAGCTCAGCTGGTAAGGAATCTGCCTGCAATGCAAGAGACTCTGGTTTGATTCCTGGGTCAGGAAAATCCTCTGGAGAAGGCATAGGCTACCCACTCCAGTATTCTTGGGCTTCCTTGGTGGCTCAGATGGTAAAGAATCTGCCTGCAATGTGGGAGACCTGGGTTCGATCCCTGGGTTGAGAAGATCCCTTGAAGAAGGGGTTGGCTACCCACTCCTGTTTTCTGGCCTGGAGCATTCCATGGACAGAGGAGCCTTGCAGGCTACAGTCCATGGGGTCTCAGAGAGTTGGACACGACTGAGCGACTTTCAGATGTATTTTGGCTGTCTCCTCATTTCTTTAAAAAGAAGCATGTGGATCTTTCTCCCTCCTCCCACATGTCTTGCTCCTGCTACCAGGAACATGGATGTGAAGGCTGTATTTTGAATCATGAGAATGAGGGTCAATCCCTCATCTAGGTGAAGTACAGAACTAGAAGGAACATTGATCCTTGATGACTTTGGGGAGACTCCATACCATCCTAGTGTGTATTCTGTCTTCTTTAAGCCACTTTTTCTTTTGAAGCTTTTGTTATTCATAGCTGAATCTAATATTTTATCATCACTTTCATAGTACAGCCTTCCCTAACCTTCCAGAGAGAACATTCTATTTCTTCTTTACAGTGCTAGGACTAGTAAATGATTAATTATTTGTGTGATTTTTTGAGGGGAGTCCTATCAATAGGAGAGATTGTTTTGTTCCGCAAACAAACTCTCTTAGCAGAGAAGGCAATGGCACCCCACCCCAGTACTCTGGCCTGGAAAATCCCATGGACGGAGGAGCCTGGTGGGCTGCAGTCCATGGCGTCGCTAAGAGTCGGACACGACTGAGTGACTTCCCTTTCACTTTTCACTTTCATGCACTGGAGAAGGAAATGGCAATCCACTCCAGTGTTCTTGCCTGGAGAATCCCAGGGACGGGGAGCCTGGTGGGCTGCCGTCTATGGGGTCGCACAGAGTCGGACACGACTGAAGTGACTTAGCAGCAGCAGCAGCAACATTCTCTTAGAACTCACCACTGCCATGCACAGTGATCCAATGGGTTTAAACCAAAACACCTGCAACTCTTTCAGAATAGCTTGGTTAGCTGCCAGTTCCAAAACAGTCCACGTACAGGGCAGACAAGAAAAGGATAGATGGTTAGCACCCCAGAGAAACAGCCCTTGACCGAGAACTGACAGGAGTTGGTCGTTCATTTACCTCACCTCTTGATTGTGATACCTTTGAGGTGTGTTCTATAGTGTCAAGTAGAGTTCTCCAGCACAATTCTACCTGAGTCAATGACAGAGGTAACCTGCTAGATACTATACCTTGTACTGACTTGTTTCCATTCCCTATATCAATTCCACAGACACCTACTTCCCAGAATCATCACCCAAATAAGCCATTTACACTCAAATATTTGAATTTTAAAAGGTTTGCTTCTGGGGAACTCAACCTAAACCAATATATTTCTCCTTGATTGGAATGCTATTAGTTCCATTGGTACTGGGCATGCGTGCATGCTAAGTAGCTTCAGTCATGCCTGACTTTGTGACCACATGGACCATAGCCTGCCAGGCTCCTCTGTCCATGGAATTCTCTAGGCAAGAATACTGGGGTGGGTGGCCATTTACTCCTTCAGGGGATCTTCTCAACCCAGGGATCAAACCTGAGTCTCCTGAGTCTCCAGCATTGCAGGTGAGTTCTTTACAACTAGCACCACCTGAGAATCCCAGTACTGAGAATATGTTTGTCTCATTCCCCATTCTATCTCCAGTACTTAGTAATAGTACAAGGTCAGCACTCAAAAAGTGATGAAGAATATCAGTTCACTTTTTCCCTCTGACATGTCTAGAGTTAACTGTCTATGACTAGTTCTATGAGATATAAGAAGGAAGTTTATTCTACCTCCTTCAGGTTGGGCTGCACACTTACTCAGTACTTCTCTGAAGATAATGCTGTACTTGTGGCAATCATGCTTCGTTGACTTTTAAATTACATAAATACAAGCTATAAGAAATTATAGCATACATACTTTAATATGAGCTCTTGTATTTTACTGAGATCTTTCAATGGCCATCAACCATTAACTGTTCTTCATTACTGACCTTCTAAATTTGTCTGCTTCCTCAATCTATTCTATGGCATTTTTGAAACCCATAACAGCTTATAAAACCATAAATATTATGCATGGTAGTTAAGAATCCACACTTTAGAGTCAAATGCCTCCCACTTCAAATCCCAACTCTGCCAGACTGAGTAGGTGACCTTGGGAAAGTTACTCAGTTTCTATTAAAATTTTTCCTGGGTAAAATGAGGATAATAGTACCTATGTCTGTGGGCTGGGAAGATCCCCTGAAGTAGGGAATACTGGAACCCACTCCAGTATTCTTGCCTGGAAAATTCCATGGACAGAGGAGTCTGGCAGGATCCAGTCTATGGGGCCGCAAAGAGTCAGATGTGACTGAGTGACTGAGCACACACACATATGCACATTGCTCCTATGGCACAGGATTATTTTTTAGATTAAACAATGTAAAATTTAAATAAATTCAAATAAATAAAATTTAAATAAACGACTCTAATTGTATTGAGGAAAATACAATAGAAGAAATCTTATTAAAGGATATGGTTGAAGACATTGACTATTTGCCCCCGGTAATGAATCTCTCTGGAAATTTACTGAACCTTTTCAAGTTACTTAGAAACCCATTCACAAATCGTACTGAGATTGTTTCCCATATATTATTGCTCAAAGATCTCACTTCTTTTGTGTGGCACTCCCCTAGGATGGCTTATATCGTGAGGCTCTCTTTGGACCCCCTGCACCCCTCCGTGGTACACACAACTGCTCCTACCTCATATACAAGTTAATAGCGCTGAGTTGTAAAACTGCATTTCACCAGCAGTGGTCGCTGTGGTGACATTGCCCCACAATGGAAAGGTGTTTCGCAACCGAAGTTCTAAAGCCAATGCCCAATAAATCGATTTTATAATTGAAAACAGATTTATTGTGTTTATTTGGACAGATGCCTTGCCGCGTGGCTTTTGCCACATTCCACCAGAGAGGAGACGATTTGAGAATACTTAACAACCCAGGTTAACCACAGGACTCAGAAGAAGGTGTTCCTCCAACAGCATCAGACTGTGGTGTGTTTCCTCAGCTGTTGTGACAATCAGCTGCAAACCAATTATAATCTGGTGTTTATAAACAGCCAGAAGATTCCCTTGGAGGGAGTAATTATATTCCTTTTAACATATTATAAGGCAAGCACTTCTCTTAAACATGCTGTATGCTGAGTGCAAAGTAGATTAACTTTCTCTTCTTAAAGGAAAGCCCTAAGAATCAAGGCAAGGGGTCCTAATGGGACAGAAATAATAGGAGGCCAGTAAAGGGGCAGAGAACATAAAATGCCATGGAGTATTATCCATCAGGGGAAGAGCTCATTTAGTCCATTCATATAAGCATGCATGGTGAGAAGCTAAGAGCATCCATTCGGAGCTGGTTATGTATCTCACCACAGTCACTGTGTTCCTTTGAGCAGGATAATTCACCATGTTAAGACTCACTTTTCTCTTCTGTAAAGTGGAAATAATGATGCTTACTTAATGAGGTTTATTCTGAGAATCAAATTACAAAAGATACGTAAAAGTACATAAATTTGTAGATACCCACAAATCAAGACCACACCTTGAAGATGTTATCACTGCCAGACCCACAGCCCCTTTGAATTCACCATTCCCTATCTAGGATAACAGCTTCCTACGGAGAGCATCCTGCCTGAAGCGTCTTAGCCCAGGTACAAGGGGCAGGCTGAAAGCATTGGGGAGTTAACACTTCCAGGTCAGCCCTTAGCAGATCAGCAGAAAGCTTAGTTTAAAGCACCCATGTCCTTCCTCCTTGGATGAGACTGCTCTGAGCTCGTCCCCACCATCTCTGGGCCTGGGGCCCTTGTGTCCCGTGGTCACGCTCCTTGCATTGGCTTCTATTGCTTCCCTGCTCACTTCCTGACTTCCTGACAGTGGGCTTCCTGGGAACACCTCCCCAAAAGGCACTGGCACTCCAATTCTGTTTTCAGGATAGAATCCAGCCTAAACATTATATCGCACAATGTCAACAGACTTAATGATTTGGGCAATTAGGTTTACAATCAAATGTTCAATTCACTAGCCCAGTCTTATCTATTCAGTGTCTTTCTAATCTCTCTCTTCCACCCTACAGCCATTGCTTCAGCTGAGGCTCTTATTTATGGATCTATTTGTCGCTTGATCTATTTTTGTCTGCACTCTCGTCTCTAACGGATCTCCATGCCTCCAGTAACTCTATCGTCCAAACCATCACCCCTTTACCTCCAAACTTGTTATCTTGAAATGCAATCTGGTGATGCCATCCCCCCTCCCCTTTTTTTAAGCCTCCAGTGGTGCCCGCTGCCTCCATGATTATGTCTTAACTTTTATAACACAATATGTAAAAATCCTCAAAAGCTGGTTCCAACCAACCTTTCAAGCCTAGTCTCCAGCGACTGTCAAACTGAGCCAATGATCAGCTCACACAGAAAAAACCAGTGTCTTCCCAATAGTCCTTTCACCTTCCACCTTGCTATATGTTTGAAGTGCTTGAGATCACCTATCTGAGGAACCTGGTTCACCTTCTAGGTCTGGCTCAAGGCCCCTACTCCCTGAGGTCTTCTTCAAAGACCTAGGTTTTTTGGCTCGTAGCTAGAATATACATCTATCACTCCTCAACTGCATCTTTCTTTAAACTGCTGCAAGGGAATACCCCATCCTTTGTCCCTTAAAAAAAAAAAAAAGAAATCTAAGTTTTTCTGTGAGCTCTTTTCAAAAGGGCTCACTAACAGAAGACAAGAAGCCAGGTATTGCTCTGCATGTTCGTGTGTACAAGTCTGCGTTGCAGGTGTGTGTTGGGAGGGGGCGGGGTGTACACTGATCTGATCTTCTGTTGAGTCAGATTAAGAATAGAACCCCTTTCTGGTCCTGAATTCTATTTGGAGCCTCTTCAATGGCCCCAAACGGTGAGAATTTGCCGTCATGAGATGCTCCTCGCGATCCCGGGTAAGGACCATCTCTGGAGGTCCCAAGTGCAAAGACCTGGATCTGGACTCCTCAGGGCAGCCAGCGGGATTTCCAGTTTCCAGTTTCCCGAACCTCTCGGTCCTTCTAACCCGGACCGGTGGTTTGGGAAACAGCCGCGTTTCCCGTCAGTCCCCGGCCCCCGCACGTCGGTGGGAGAGGAGGCCACCTTGGGGCGGGGAGGCGTCCTCCAGGCCCAGACATTCATCTCTGTCCATTTCAAGGCGCCCAGCCCGCGCCGTATATAATGAAGTATTGCGTCCACGGCGGAGGCTAAGGCGTCCTCACTCTGTGTGTTTTATTCACGAGTTTTTTGGGCAGATCTGGGCTCTGGGTTCTACGATCAAGAGCTTCGTGTGAAACTGGTTGAGAAGCGGGAGCTGAGGCTTTGCACGGGCAGGACAGAGAGGCGGGCAGAGAGGCTGGGCGCGCGGCTCTTGGGAGGATTACGGCGGAAGCCGTGGACCGCGGCGCGGCTCGCAGAGGCTGCAGCCATTGCGCCGCCGAGCATCCCGCATTCAACAGGAGGACCCCGCGAGCGAGGGTCCCCGAGCCCCCAGCGCCGCAGCCGCTGCAGCCCGTGCGCCCCGCGCCCCCGCGCGCCATGGCCAAGGAAGGCGTGGAGAAGGCGGAGGAGACGGAGCAGATGATCGAGAAGGAGGCGGGCAAGGAGCCGGCCGAGGGCGGCGGCGGCGGCGGCTCTCACCGCCTCGGGGACGCCCAGGAGATGCGCGCCGTGGTGCTGGCCGGCTTCGGGGGGCTCAACAAGCTGCGGGTCACCAGGAAGGCCATGCCCGAGCCGCAGGACGGCGAGCTCAAGATCCGCGTCAAAGCCTGGTCCAGTATCCGCGCCTTTCTCGCTTTCTTTCTCTCTCTCTTTGCGCGCTCAGAGCTCCGGGGGAGCGGCTGGCAGAGCCTCGGCGGGCAGGCTGCCCGAGGGGAAGAGCCTCCCTGGGCGGCCCCCTGCGCGCCCTCAGCGGCTCTCCGAGCCTCCCCCGCCGCCCCTTGGCCGGCCGACGCTGGGGAGGAGGCTGTCAGGCAAGCCCTCGCTCTCCCCAAGCCGGATCTGGGGGTGACCGGAGGAGGCGACGAGCCCCGGGGAGGGGAAGGGTGGCCGGTGGCGCCCAGCGCTCAGGGTCTGGAAGATCGCGCCACGGGAGCTCTCCGTGGAGTAGGACCGCTCAGGGGCCAGGAGACGAAGGTTTGATGATAACATGGTTAGAAAATAATAACTGTCGGCTCACTGCGTAGCTGCCGTCCTTTCTTAAAGAGTTTTACGTGTGCGGTCTTATTTAATAGTTCCTGGGACCCAGAGAGTTAGGCACCATCGTTGTCGCCTGTCACAGGTGCGGCAACCAGGGCTCCGAGACTGGTTTGCCCACGATCAGCCGGCCGCCGCGAAGCGGCTTGGCCAGGATTTGATATGACATCTCTTTCAACCTCTAGGCAGATGTCCCTTTGGGGCTGGAGTCGGAGAACGGGGCTGGGGAAATGCATCCTTCTTCCTCACCGCTGTACACTCCCTCCTTTGGTCTCATACTGGGAAAAGAACTGGGAAGCATTTTAGTTACCCAGCATTTAAACGCAGTGAGAGGTGAGGCCAAGGCTGCTACTTAATCCCCCTCTTGCCCACCAGCGTCTTCTGTGTTTCTCTGAAGAGGAACACAAGCAAACAAAACAGCTGAATCTTCTAACTCCTGCTTCCATCTGCTGAGTACCCTTCCTGTCCCTACCCCTCCCTGGGGAACCTCAGACCCTCACCGGGCTGGGATTCCTCCTGGAGTGTTTAAACATCGCTTGTACTATCACTGTATGGTCATTTCCCTGGAGTTCCAGGGAGAGGGCTCTCCCTGGAGGGCTCACTGGACCAGCGCTGTTAGTTGTATGCTGCAGCGTGGAAAGCTTTCCCAGGGAACTTGCTGTTAGCACTCTGAGATGGGCGCATCCCTTCCCATCACCATTCTTTAAAGCCCCCAACAGACACAGCTTCCTAAAAGCAGCAGCCGGCTCACCCCCAAAGCAGCATCTGGGAACAGTCTAGAGGCAAGAAGAGTGCAGAGGGGCTTCCCATCCATTTTGTCACTTTGAGAGCAGGTGTGGGTTTCATTCTTCAGACTGGAAGGTGGCTGGAGAGAGGCAGGTACTGGTCCTTGGCTGCTTCTTACATATGGGGCTGGGCATGTTTGACTCTAGACACAGGGGTCTCTCCCAGGGGAATTCAGGGTGGCAGAGGAGGCTTTGGCCAACTGGGGGATCCTATTCAGTTCTATCTTTTTAACTCTCACTGAACCAAGCTGGCTAACCCAGAAGGCAGAGCATGCCTCTGATACATGCTCACTGATAAATTCCCAATGCCCAGCACAGAGCTTGGCACCCAGTGTGTCTTGAATATGCTATTGCTGAATGACTCAGATATTGCTGGATGGAAGGATGGGGGAAAGGTGCCTGGGGAGGGATTGTTGAGTCATTCTTTTTTTTAACTTGCTGGTGGAAGAATGTCTGCCTAGTAAAATTAAAACTGTGTATTGATTCATTCTCCTTCCTCAACCACCAATCAAAAATATTATGTGTGTGTGTGTGTGTGATTTATGACCCTCCATTCAAATTGAGGACTGGGTTCTAGGACTCTTTGTCAGAGTACATATACAGAGAGTAAAAATGTTGAAGCTACTTTTTTGTCAAAAGATCATCATCTGAAGGACAAAAAGACCTGGGTTCTCCAGCCTTTTGCTTACTGCATAAATGCCAAAAGGACCTGAAGGGCTTAGAAATAATAAATGTCAGGATGAAGGCTGGGAGATTGATCTTCAAAGCCAGACATAGAAGCCTGTTCTTCGTTGGAGCTGCACAGACACACACACACACACACACACAGATACAGAGAGTCAAACACACACACACACACACACACACACACACACACACACACACACACACACTGAGTAGAATCACCACAGAGCCCCCCACCCCAGTTGTTCAGAAAGCCAACAAGCCATGAGGGGTGGGAGATGATGCTGGAGGGGAGAGGGAAAACAGTACTGCAAAGGGCCCAGGTTGATTTTCATTTCACCCAAGCTGGAAGCAGAGTTAATCGGTTTTGCAGGGAGGGATTGGAATAGGTTTGTGAGGATTGCCCGCTGGGCCCTTCTTTCTCCGCTGGGCTAGGATTGGCTGGCCCGAGATGCCCATTGATTGTAAGATTAGCCTTGGGAGCCAGGATGACTCATTCTGTAGTTTTATGAATCAGCTGATGGCCTCTTGGATGAAGGTTCCCCTCTTATCCATTCTCTCTTGGTTCTCTATTTTTAATGGAAACCTTTTATCACCAAATAGGATATGCTTTTTGCTGGAAAATAAAGCATAGTCCATCTGAACTAGTATCATTCAGACCTGGAGTGAGGGTCCAAGTTGATTACCATATAAATTTTGTGGAAATGGAAGAGAGGAGGCAGGGGGAAATACATATTTTATCTTATTTCCCCCTTCTCATCTCTGGTCTAACACAGTAGGTATTATGGTAAAGCAAACTGAGGCTTGGAGATGTTAAGTAATTTGCTAAAAACATCACACAGGTAGTAAAGCTAGGATTTGAATCCTGGTTTATTTCTCCTTAAAGCTCTGCTCTTTTCCTCTTATTTTGTCTCCCTCTGTCGAAAAGCCAGGAGAGATGTAGTTTACTCCTCCAGACCTTTGACACATAACCCTGTTTTCTCCTTTTCTTCAGTGAATGTGGCTTTGATCTGTTTGCACAAGTGCTCAGTCACTTCAGTGGTGTCTGGCTCTTTGCAACCCTCTGGACTGTAGCCCGCCAGGCTTCTCTGACCATGGGATTCTCTAGGCAAGAATACTGGAATGGGTTGCCATGCCCTCCACCAGGGGACCTTCCTGACCCAGGGATGGAACCCACATCTCTTATGACTCCTGCACTGGCAGGCCGGTTCTTTATGTGCCACCTGGGAAGCCCTTTTGATCTGTTTATGTCTGGCTTAAGGAAACATTCTCTGGCTGTCCCCAGAGTAATCCAGCTTTCTCCCTAAAGTAGATGCTTGATGGTTAAACATGGCTCAGAAAGAATCACTGCAGGTTGTATGGGGTGGGAAAGGTAGCCCAGTCTTCCAACTGAATTGTCACCAGCACATCATCTTTGATAGGGAACCCATTTCATCAGCCATTCAGTGAACAATTTACACAGCAAATGATTTAACTGGCCAAGTGGAAAAAGCATGTGGCCTTTGGAGAAAGATAGATCTGTGTAACCTTGATGAACATCTTTCTTAACTTCTCTAAGCTTTTCCTGCCTCGACTGCAAAATGGAGATAATAAGATGAACATTATAGTGTTCAGAGGTTCAGATGCAAGAAAGAGGTGGGCTCAAGGTTAGCAGTAAGAACTGTGGTGTTGGAGAAGACTCTTGAGAGTTCATTGAGATCAAACCAGTCAATCCTAAAGGAAAGCAACCCTGAATATTCATTGGAAGGACTGATGCAAAGCTGAAGCTCCAATCCTTTGGCCACTTGATGCGTTGAGCCAACTCATCGGTAAAGATCCTGATGCTGGGAAATATTGAGGGCAAGGGGAGAAAGGGGGCAACAGAGGATGAGATGGTTAGATACCATCACTGACTCAATGGACATGAGTTTGAGCATACTCCAGGAGATATTGAAGGACAGGGAAACCTGGCGTGCTGCAGTCCATGGGGTCGCAAAGAGTTTGACACAACTTAGCAACTGAACAACAACAACAAACAGTAGTTGTTGTGATTGTTGTCACATGGATGCCTGTATGATATATCTGCTGGCAACTTGATGACTTGGAGGCCATCATTTTAATCATGTATGTCATAATACAGGCAATGTTGCATCATATCTGCTTAGTGATGAAGACTGAGACCTTCCTAGACGTGAGCCTAGCTCAGCCCCCTGCTAACCCGCTATTCTAGGGCTGGTCCCCTGGAGGCACAGCCTGAGACAGGAATGCTGTTTGAAGAGGTTGATGGTGGAGGGGGGGAGCCTTTCAGGAGAAGGAGAGCAGGGGAGCAGGATAGGGCAGGGAAGGGAGTGAAGCAAGTGTTGGGTCTCAGCTGGATGCCTCCAGGAGTGCTACAGCATGAGTTGTCCAGAGTCAATCTGACCTTGTAGCAGTAGGAGGAGCCTTCTGGGCCCCCCACCCTGTCATCGGTCAGTTGTGGGCTCTGGGCTGCTTCCTGAGTGGGGGTGTGGAGCCTCTGTAATTCATGGAAGAGGGAAAAGGGCTGCTCTGAGCTCCAACAGCCAGCTCTCCCAGCAGCTGGGGGATGGGTGTGCTGCCTGGTGAAAGAGATCTGAGTGAGGCACAAACAGTGTCTTCTACACTGGCTGACCTTGACCTGGTCACTTACCACTCTAAATGTGAGCATCCCGGTCTATAAAATGGAAATAATAATAGCACCGTCCTTCAGGGCCAAGCCAGTCAATCCTCAAGGAAATCGACCCTGAATTTTTATTGGAAAGACTGTTACTGAAGCTCTAATACTTTGGCCACCTGATGCGAAGAGCTGACTCGTTGGCAAAAACCCTGATGCTGGGAAAGACTGAAGGTAAAATGAGAGGTAGGTGGCAAAGGATGAGATGTTAGATGGCATCACTGACTCAATGAACATGAATTTGAGCAAACTCCAGGAGACAGTGAAGGACAGGGGAGCCTGGCGTGCTGCAGTCCACGGGATTGCAGAGAGTCAGACACAACAGCTGAACAACAACCACCATTGAGTGTGTAAGGGGGCTTCAACGCGACATGGTGCATCAGGGCCTTTGTGGTGATGCCTGACACAGAGCAAGAGGCTAACACGTGCTAGGTCGTGTTGTTTAAACTGTTATTCTTGATTTCCACAGGTACCCCTCATAGGTTGTCATACCAGCACTCTTTGGAGAATGAAAGGGACACTGTTAATGACTACTCTGGGACAGCAGGGACAAACTGGGACTGGTCTAGGCAAACCAGGATTTGTGGTCTCTCCTCCCCCAAACCCCAGCAATTGCTCAGTGTCTTGTCTATGCCTTTGCTGCCAGGGGTCTTGCCACAGTGGCGCTTCTCTTGGACAGGAGCTGGAAGGATTTGAGGCTGAGGGTCCCCAGACAGGGCTGCAGGAACCTACTTAAGTGGCCATTAACAAGCCTGTCTGTTTTGCGGCCCAGATTGCCTTGTAGTGGAAAGGCACTAATGGACTGGGGATTATTTTCCCAGACTGATTTACAGCAAGAGGCCATGTGAAACTGCTGGAATAAGACCAACTGGATGAAAAATAGTTGCAGCCAGTCATGGCTCCATTGGCTGATCTGAAAAATGGGCCAAGGGCAGGCCACGCTAGAGGAAAGCCAAGGGATTGGTAGAATCTTAATACATCATGAGGGTCAGGTGTACTGGAGATGTGGTGGGAACCCATCCATTGGCCACTTGTGGCGAGGCAGCCACTGAGTTGCCTGTTGTATACTTTGCTTCATTTATCCTAATGGCCACTCAACATCAGTGTTAGAGTCTCCATTTTAAAGATGGGGAAACTGGCATTCAGAGATATGTTAAGACTGCAAATTCTTAGATGGACAAGCGGCATAAAAATCCAAGTCTTCCTTGTTCTGGACTCTACATGTGGGAGACAGATGATCTGAGGGACACAGTGACAAACGCACAGAGAGAGAGAGAACCGACAGAGGCAATGAAAGACCAAGAGACACAGAGAGGCAGACAGACACAAAAACTGGAATTGGAAATACAGAGCAAGAACCATGGGATGCATTGGTCTGACTTGAAGCATAGCTGGTCAAACACAAAACCGCATGATGGGGCTTCCCTCGTGGTCCAGTGGTTGAGAATCCATGTTGCAATGCAGGGAACACCAGTTCAGTCTCTGCTCCGGGAAGACCCTACATGCGGTGGAGCAACTATAGGCCCATGCACCCCAACTGGTGAACCTGTATTCTAGAGCCTGTGCTCTGCAACAAGAGAAGCCACTGCAGTGAGAAGCCCGGGAACCACAGCAAGAGAAAGCCCGTGCACCACCACAAAGACCCAGCAGGCCAAAAATAATTACAAATAAATATATATATGTGTGTGTCTTTTAAGTTGCATGCCTTAAAATCTTGTCATCTTGCCTCCCAGAGTGGCCATTGAGGTTCTGAGCCACATCAACTTCCTCGCCATTTCTGGGGTCTGGAATGCTTTTGGGATCCACTTAGAATCACATGACTATGGTTGACCCAGAATACCCATGCTGATTAAACATGATCACCGCTCAAGACATTTAAGTTCCTTCCTCTGCCTCGTTTCCTCCACTGGGCTATGGCTACACCAGCAGCTTGAGTGCAGGATATGCCAAACAACACAGCATGAAAGGTCAGCCCAATGAAATATGGCCAGTATGCTCTTCCCTGTGTCTATTCGAATAAATAAGTGGAGCGGATGAGGTTAAGTTGCAAAGGGCCATCTCATTGCAAAAGACCCTGATGCTGGGAAAGACTGAAGGCAGGAGAAGGGGTGGGGGGTGGGGTGACAGAGGATGAGATGGTTGGATGGCATCACCCGCTGAATGGAATGAGTCAGAACGAGCTCTGGGAGATAGTGGAGGACAGGGAATCCTGGCTTGCTGTGGTCAATGGGACATAAAGTGTGGGACATGACTTAGCAACTGAGAACAACAATGCTCTTCTCTGTGTTTGTTGAAATAAATAAATGGACTGTGTGAGGTTAAGCACTGCAGATGTTTGTAAAACTGAGAGGTTGTTTGGAGGGTCCCAGTACCCAAGCTGGGAGCCGCTCTGGCACACAGACTGGGATAAAGTGTTCCGTGTTGGACGGGGTCATGAGGATTTGACAGGAAAGGATGACTCTCCAGCATCACGCTGAGCCCCATTTGGGGATGAGAAGGTGGAGGCACTGCATCAGGGGTCTTTCTTGTCCGTCTGAGTTTGCGTTTTTCTGTTAACTGTGTCCCCCTGGGGAGGGCTGCTGCTGGTGACAGTGTCTGCTCTTGACCCAATGACGGAATGGACTTCTTGTCTCCCTAGCACTTGGAGGAAGAAAGGAAGCCCGGGGTCGGAGTTTCTTCTCCTTCATAGAAAGAGGAGACGCAAAACATCTCACTGGAGGTCTGACATAGAGCGGGTTCCCATAAACAGCAGCCTGATCTTCATTAGACAGAAGCCAGAGGCAGGGGGCTCATGGAGGGCAGCGGGAGTGAGAGCTCAAGCTCATCCCCCTCCACCGGCGGCATCTTTGCAGCAACAAAGCATATCATCCTTGTCATTTCCCATCCGACCCTCACCCATGAGGCTATCGTCCTTACTTTCTAGGTAGGGAAAGAGGGACTCAGAGATGAAATGGGAGCAAGTAAGGGCCTACCACAGATCTGAGTTCAGACTCTAATCCTGCCTCACTGCGGCCAGGTGATGGTGAGCAGACAGCACCGATGCCTTGCCTGAAGCCTCCCCTTGGTAATACTAACACCCTCTTTTGGTGTTACCAGGAAGACTGGCTGAGAGCCTCTGACGGTCCTCACTGCTGCTTGCACATAGTCAGTTATTTTCCTTCCTCTGTTACCGGACTTGACCCCCGTCCTCCCGTGCCCCGTCCAGACCATCTCCCATCCAACAACAACATGCACAGCTGGAGTAGGGTGCTGGCTTTTGAGTCTTATGCCCAGGGTTGGCAATGGACTAGGATGAATATATGCTACCCTGACACCAACTCTGTGCACTCCTATCGTGGGCGACAGCACAGATTTCTCCGATAGCTGGGTGTGCAAAATGACCCAACCTCTGGAGTCTGGTTTGCACCCATCCAGCGGAACCAAAACCCCGTGACCTTTGGGTAGATCACTGACCTTCATGCCAACAACAAAGCTCACCCAGGCATGGGGAAGAACGCCCTCGTGACCCCAAGTCCCTGCCACTTCTTATTCTTCATACAGGTTTCCTTGGCATCTTGGCATTTGTCATAGAAGAAAAAGTTTAATTAGAAACAAGAAGAGGCTCTTCCTAGGAAAGGGCAGCAGGCATGTAATCTCAGATTAGTTTGATTCGTCTGCATGTGATCTCACACAGAACATCAGTTGCAGCCAGGGTATTAAAATGAGTAAATTTAATGTTTAATGTTTGAAGGCCCAAGAGACAAAATAGATGCTCCCGTGAAAGGGGCTGTTTTGTCTTTGAACGGGATACTTTTCTAGATGGGAGCCTGCAGGGGGAATTCTGTTCTCCAGCTCCTTCACTCCTCATCCTTAGCCTCTTCCCCAGCACTGCCCTGGAGGCAGGAACCTGTGAGCCACTGCTTTCTTTGCAAATTAAAGCACTGGGTCCACTTAATCCTGACTTCTCCCCTCCTCCAGAGCCCATTGTAGGATAATTCTCTTCTGCGAAAAGACTGATAATGATTCATTTTGGGGGCTGGCACTGACTAAACATCCAAACTCAATGAGAGGCAGGATGCTTTGGGGTTATAAAAGGGTTAATGTTGAAGTGAAACAGATGTGGTCAAGTCCTTGAATTGAATCGTTTTTAGCAACCTCTGTCACCTTGGGAAAATGACTTCTTCTTTTGAAACCTCAGTTTGCTAAGCTGTAATATGGGTATAATTATAGTCCTTATGGGGTAATTTTAGATCGTGTCTGAAGTATTTAGCAATGATGTTGGCACATTTCGTATCTGTTGAATGAAGTCCTTGTTGTATAGTATATATTTAATATATATTAATGGTGGGAAAGAGATGAAAAAAAAAGTTGGACATTAGAACCCCCCTCCTTAAGTCATAAAGTTTTCTGAATGGCATCCCTATTCAGATTACACGTGTCTCCCCTAAAGGGTATAAGACCCTAAAATCAAAAGCAGCTGGGGGACTTCCCTGGAGGGCCAGGTGGCCAAGATTCTGAGCTTCCAAAGCAGGTGGCCTGGGTTTGATCCCTGGTCAGGGAACTGGATCTCAAAGTAACTTGAGATCCACATGCCATAACTAGGAGAGCCGACTTCAACTGAGACCAAACACCGTCAGATTAAAAAAAAGCATAGTAGCCTGGACAGGCTGTGCCACCATGGCATGGCATAAACATGAACATCCAGATGCCTTCCCAAGGGAACAGCGTGAGTGGGGCCAAATGTACGGAGCTCCGACCGCACTGCAGGGGCTGGGCCAAGCTTAGGGGCCTTCAGAAGGAAGGCCAGGCGCTTCTGCTCCGGCCTCTCTGTCCTTCCTTTCAGCCATGCCGACAGCCTTGATGAACTTGTCCTGGCCTCCTAGTGCCCCCCTTCCCTTCCCCTTCCCTCTCTTACCTTCTCTCTCCTCGAGGGTTAGCTTCATGCGCTCCTACTGCAGTCAGCTGCCTTCCCGAGACCTGGAAAGATGGTGGCCTTTCACCCCAGCTGCCTCCTGAGAGTTCATTTGCAAGTTCTTTGCATGCAAAGAGAACTTTCTTCTCCCAGTTTTCATACATCAGGGAAGGGCTCTAACTGGCCCCTCATAAGTCACATACAGCCTTTGGATCTCTCTCTCTCTGTCTGGCGCGAGGGAGTAAGGCACAATGATCAGCCACACTTGTGTCTCACGCCCTCCTGTTCTGACCTAAAAGAAGGGAGCACTGAGATCAACAGCCCAGCCAGAACTCATGAAGCGTGTGTGTGTTGAGAATGTGGGGTAGATACTCTAAATGGGATGGAAGGCAGTTATCAGATGACACAGGTAGGTAAGAAACACTCTGGACTGATCAAAATAGGAGCCATCATGGCGAATGGGAGATGCTTCTTTGCCCAGAAAAAGTGGAGAATCAGATGGGGGACCGGGGAAGGCAGCTCCATGCCCTCTCTTGGGACTTGGCATCTCTCAGCACCGAGTCATTGAATCATATTAAATAGCATACATAATGTTTTCAACTTTGAGGCCCACCGTCTTTTGAATCTCTGGTCGTCTTGGACATTCCCGAAGCATTCTCTATTCTCCTCTAACTGATGAACACCATGCCTGGTGCTTCCGTAACAGTAGGCACACAATCAGTGTTTGGGGGAGTGAGTGAATGTATTACCCAGAGTGTTGGGTGTACGTTTTGGCGGAAGTGGCTGTGTCACTCGTGACTGTGGCTTTCCTAATACAAACAGTGGCCCGTGCAAGCCCGTGTTCCTTCGGGCTCACCTCTGTCATCTTAGCTTTCTCTGAGTCTACCTCCCTCCAGCATGCAGGTCTTTGATTGGGGATTTGAAAGAATCCCAAAGGAGCTATGTTTTGGGGGTGTTTTGCTTCTCCTTGACACGGTTTGTTCTCTTGAAACCAGAAGATTGCTTCTGGAACCCTCTACTAGCCGCTCCCCCGAGGCTGGGAGATGTGGGTCTCTAACTTCTCAAGATGCTCTGTGATCTCCTCCTTATTGCCACCTGGCTCCCCAGGGGGCTGCAGGCCTGGGGTGCTTGGAGAGACCCCAGTGTGTTGCTTCTGGTGCTGGCTACTCCAAGAGCACTTACTCAAGTGTTCCTGCAGCGCTTGCACACCGGGGGACCCTAGGCTCCACCAGCCTGGCTGTTCAAACATGTCACTAAAGTGAACAGTGTTGTGGCAACCCTGTGTAAGATACGCACACATCAAATCACTATGCTGTACGCCTGAAATTAATACGGTGTGTCAAATACAGCTCAGTACAACTGGAAAATAAATGAACAAATATTTCAAACTACTGGGGGGAACATAACCTCTTAGAACAAGTGGTGTGTCCTTGACTCTGTTCTGACCTTCCTTAGTAGGTATCAGGACCCCCACCTTCAATGCCTCACACAGAGTTGCCAGCATCTTAGTTGCTGTGGCTTGGACTCTCAGAAATGCAGTTCGGGTTCCCCGTTGATTATAACCATCTCCTGTTGCTCTGTTCTGCTCCCCTCGGTACACTGAAGCTACTCAGTGTGTTTCCCCGTTTCTCCTCCATCCCAGCTGGGGCCTGGCCTTCTGCTAAGAATGTGGCCCCCTTTCTACCCAATACAGGTTCTAAAGTAGTGTGTGCCACCTTCCTTATCAATGTTTCTTCTGTTTGGAGCTAATAATAATGACACGCTTGTCATTAATTGTTTATCATCGTTATTATCATAATGACCTTTACTGAGTGATTTGTCACAGCACCACTTTAAGGGTTTTGTAGAAATTTCCCAGGTGATGCTAGTGGTAAAGAACCTGCCTGCCAATGCAGGAGACGTAAGAGATGCTGGTTCAATCCCCGGGTCAGGAAGATCCCCTGGAGGACGGCATGGCAACCCGCTCCAGTGTTCTTGCCTGGAGAATCCCACGGACGGAGAAGCCTGGTGGGCTGTAGTCCATGGGGCTGCACAGAGTTGGACACGACTGAAGCGACTTAGCATGATACCAAACATTTTCTGATGAAGGGAAAGGATCAGGGAAATAACCAAACTTGCTAAAGATAACGAAACTCATAAGACAAAGAGCTGGGATTTGAGCCAGGGTTTTCTTCACTCACTTTATACCCACTTGAAGTTGAAGGGCAATCTGAGTTGTACCAAAGCCCACCCTCAGAGTCAAGCTTCCTGATTGCGTTACTATAGGCTTCTTCATCTAGGCTCCTGTTCTCCAACTCGAATTTCCCTTAGTGTTTCTCTTCTGTCCCAGGCTTATCTGCTCTTCACACAAACAGATACATAGTGGGACAACCCCACTGGCTCAAACCGTCTAAATTCTGCAGTAAACTCTGATGAAGCTTGCAAACTGCAAAGCCCTCTCCCCGCCCTTCCAATACAGACACATCTCCTTCTTAAAACAGACTATCCATCAAGTAACAGACTTTAAAAAAAAATCCCTAAGATCAGAAAGAATTGCTTTTCATTTATCTATGCTATCCCTAGTTCAATCAGCTAATGGGGAGCTATTAAATCCACCATTCCTGTGACTGGTCTCAATGATTTCGTAATTGGATTCTCTTTATCCTCCAGCTAAACTGACTAAAATTGTTCCGCCTGGGGACCTTGTAATAAGCAGTGACTCAGTGTTTCTGCAGTCAGAACCCTGGATGTGTAATACAGCTAAAACCGTGCCCCGCTTCCCAAAACATTCTGTTCAGGTTTATCTGCTTTCAGATCCTGGAGAACCATCCTCTCTGATCACAGAGGAGATGCCCATGCCCTGGGACTGCTCCTTCCTAGGAAATCAATAGCAGAGGCAAGTTTGTACCCTCTCACCTGCTTGGAGTTACCGTCTCTGCCCTCAGCCTGTGGCACTTACAGGACACTCTTCCTTTCGCTCTTATAACATTTTTCATTCCTGTTCCTATTCTGTTTTCCCTTTTGTAGCCCAGATTTAGCTGGGATGATTCACTCTTGAATAGAAACCCAATTTTTCAATATAATTGAAAAGCTCTGTCAAATTCTATTGAGTCCTTTAGAAAATTCCAAAGCTGGAACTATTCATGCTGCAGAGGAAACATCTCGAAAATTTCTCTTCCCGTTTAGCTACTCCCTCCCCAATGCTTCCTCCTCCCTCCAAACTCTTTCCCTGTGGTCTTTGAACTCTCCCAGACTCTCAAACCCTGCCCTCGCTCTCTCTTGTCTTTTGCATCTATCTTTGCTCACCTTTCACATCTCTTCTTTTATCTTCCAGGATAAATATTTGCGCTTCCCAAAGCACATCAATCAAGCAGGTTTTTGATCTTCTTGGTTTTCCCCTGACTACTGACAAGGCTGCCAACCAGTAACTCCCTTTAGCAGGAGGAAGGAAAGAGCTTGAATCACACCTTGGTATTTTCCTCTTTAACACCTTCAGTGGAGGAATCCTTGTTGGCAAGGCTAGAATGTGCCCTGGGCTAAGCAGTGAACATGGAAAGATGGATTTTAAGGGAGACTCCCTCTTCAAGTTGTGCTTAGTCCACCAGGAAGACGGCAGGGTAGGGATGCTGCTGCCGTCTCCTTCTTAAGCTAATTAAATCTTTTACTGAAGTTTAGTTGATTTACAATGTTATTAGTTTCTGATACACAGCACAACCATTCGGTTTTACATGTATATATGTTCCTTTTCATATTTTTTCCATTATGGTTTTAGATTTTATTTTATTTTTGGCTGCACTGGGTCTTTGTTGCTACGTGCAGACTTTAGTTGCAGCGAGGGGGGCTCCTCTCTGCTTGTAAGCTTGGGCCTCACACTGCAGAGGCTTCTCCTGCTGTGGGTCCCGGGCTCTAGGTACATGGGCTCAGTAGCTGCGCTTCCCTGGCTCCAGAGTGCAGGCTGAGGCGTTGTGGCACATGAGCTTAGTCGCCCTGGGGCACATGGAATCTTCCCAGACCAGGGATTGAACCCACGTTCCCTGCATTGGCAGGCAGATTCTTAACTGCTGAACTACCAGAGAAATCCTCCCATTTTGATTTATTACAGGATATTTAATACAGTTCCCTTTGCTCTACTTTAGGATCTTGTCATTTCTCTGTTTCGTAAATAGTAGCTTGTATCTGCTAATTCCAAGCTCCTGACCTACCCCTCCCTCACCCACTCTCCCCTTTGGTAGCCCCAAGTTTGTTTACTGTGACTGTGAGTCTACTTCTGTTTCCTTAGTAAGTCTATTCGTATCATATTTCAGAGCCCACATATAAGTGATCTCATATGGTATTTGTCTGTCTGACTTACTTCACTTGGAATGATGATCTCTAAGCCCATCATGTTGCTGCAAATGCCATTATTTCATTCTTTTCTATGGCTGAGTGATATTCCATTGAATATATGTACCACATCCTCTATGTCCATTCATCTGTTGGTGGACATTTACTTTGCCTCCATTGCTTTGCCATTGTGAATCGCAGGGAACATCGTGGTCCATGTATCTTCTTAGAGTTTCCATCTTTCCCATTTCTATGCCCAGAAGCAGGATTGCCGGATCCTATGGTAGTTCTATGTTTAGATTTTTAAGGAACGTCCACAGTCCTCCATAGCGGCTGCCCCAGTTTACATTCCCAGCAACAGCGTAAGAGGGTTCCCCTTCTCGACACCCTCCCCAGCGCTTGTTCCTTTGTAGTGGTGGGCATTCTGACAGGCACGAGGTGGTACCTCATGGTAGTTTTGATTTGCACGTCTCTAACAAAGGTTAATTAAATTTAAACACTGATTAAGCAAAATTCAGAATCCGGTTCCTCACCCACACGATCCACGTTTCAAGCATTCAGTCATCACACATGGCCAGCGGCTGCCACGTTGAACAGAACGTGCGCAGAATATTTTCATCATTCCCGAATGTTCTGTTGCACTGGGTTGTTCTAGTCTGCATCCTACTTGTTTTCCTACTGACATAACTGTTTGATGAAGCAAAGCTTTTGTCCGCAGCAATGACAGGAGATGACCATCATGTTGTGGCAAAAATGGAGTGTTTCTCTGTGGGCCCCCCTCGCCACTGGGGCTCCAGGGAGAGGTCAGGCAGGAAGCACTTTGCACCGTCTGGCGACGCCTCCTCCCCTCCTCGGAGAGGAGGGATGACGCGGGAGAGCTCGGGAGAGCGTGAGGGGGGCGCAGCCTCGCCTGAGCGGCGCTTTGCTGTAGAACCCCCACGGTCGCTGCCTGGTGGACTAGGACCGCCCGCCCGCGCTAGCTGTGACCCGCGCCCCACGGCCTGCTGGCTAGCCGTCACACTGTGAGCTCGCGTATTTTGTTGACCTCTGAGCGCTTGGGAAGCAGAGGCGCCACTGTCGCTGTTGCCACATTAGTCCCGGGCCGAGCCCCAAAGCGTGAGGGGTCTGTTGAATTTAAATCACGTTCGTTTGAGTGCTCTGCGCAGCCAGTGACGCGTTTGAAGCCAGTGACTCCGACACCTGACCTGGACCGCAGAAATGCTAACCTTTCTGGGGATCTCCTTGGGAGTAAACACCTGCTGTGTTCCCAGGACAGGGCTGAGAGTGAGTGAATTCCTCCAGGTCCAGAAATCAAGCAATCCATCTTGGCCTCAGGGAGAGCTTTTTTCTTGACACACTCATACCATGCTTTGCTGTTTCTGTTGAAAATGGCTGTTGACATTTAGCTTCTCAGTGCATCTCCTTGGCCGTTTTGTTCTGTGTTTGAAATATTAAACCAACATGTGTTTTGAATACTAATGTGGACCTATGATGGGAACATATTTCCTGTCTCTGAAGAACAACAGACCCATACAACTATACAGCTCAAGCTGGGTCGCCCACACGATCAGTCCCTATGTTATAGATAAAGGCATCCGGGCTGGGCAAAAGCAGCATCGTTCACTTACTAAGTGGTCGATCACAGAACACATGGGATGTGTCCTAGAACTTCAGGTCTCACATATAAAAATAATGATTAAACTAGGTAGGCAGGAATACATGGAGCCAGACATGGAGGAGACCACAGTCAGGAGCCATGGCCAGGGATGGGAAGATGGTAGCCTGAGCATCCATAACACACTTAAAAAAAATCTTCTTCGTATTTTATTTCCTCTGTGGACAGAAGGAAGAGGAAGTGGTTCTGTGGGTTTTGTTGCATTGTTGTTTTTAAGTAGAGGAGTCAGATTTTTAAACCAGGGAGTTTATTTTAGAATTTGGACTCTTAACACTATCCCGTGCTGTGCTTTAGCGTCAAAGATGACAGTCTGTTTAGAAAATATGGTGGAATTGAACTTTTTTTTTAGTTGAAAATTTCCCTTCTGTCTCTTTTGCTTACATATCACTTGAAATTATTTAGTCAATTCAGATGTCATATTTTAGTTGTTTATTCTTGGTTGAAGGATTTGAAGAGTAGTCTGCCTGCTAACTGATGAAGATCTTAGCAGAAGCAAAACATTTGTTTGGAGGTTCCTCCCTCTTTCCTGTAACTTTTTATTTTGGCATTCCTTTTTTATTTAGGTATGGTTGATGTACAACATTATGAAAGTTTCAGGCATATAGCATGGTGACTCGCAGTTTTTAAAGTGCACTCCATTTACAGTTACTGTAAACCACTGACCATATTCCATGTGTTGTACAATAGGTACTTGTAGCTCATTTACTTTACATGCCATGTGTACTAAGTTGCTTCAGCCGTTTCCAACTCTTTGCGACCCTATGGATAGCCTGACAGGCTCCTCTGCCCATCGGGATTCTCCAGGCAAGTATACTGGAGTGGGTTGCATGCCCTCCTCCAGGGAACCTTCCTAAGCCAGGGATCGAACTCATGTCTCTTATGTCTCCTGAATTAGAAGATGGATTCTTTACCACTAGCACCACCTGGGAAGCCCATTTACTTTATACATGGTAGTTTTTACCTCTTCATTCTCTACCTGTTTCTTGCCCTCCCCCTTTCCTCTCCCCACTGATAACCACTAGATTGTTCTCTTCGTCTGTCCTAACACAGTCTTTCCAACCTCAGATGGTTTAATCTCTCCTGAGGTCCACCCGGGACAATTCTGTCTGTTCTCCAGTAAAAGGTGCTATTTGAGATGTGTGTGAAACTTCTTGCTTTAGACAAAAGTCTTTTTCCTCCCATAGCAGATTTGTATCAATCTGTTTTCATTATCTTGAGATCATAAAATGGGTGCTTCAGTTCAGTTCAGTCACTCAGTTGACTGAACTCACTGAACTCACTCCGACTCTTTGCGAGCTCATGAACCACAGCACACCAGGCCTCCCTGTCCATCACCAAATCCCGGAGTCTACTCAGACTCATGTCCATCGAGTTGGTGATACCATCCAACCATCTCATCCTCTGTCGTCCCCTTCTCCTCCTGCCTTCACTCTTTCCCAGGATCAGAGTCTTTTCAAATGAGTCAGCTCTTCATATCAGGTGGCTAAAGTATTGGAGTTTCAGCTTCAACATCAGTCTTTCCAGTGAATATTCAGGACTGATATCCTTTAGGAAGGACTGGTTGGATCTCCTTGCAGTCCAATGGACTCTCAAGCGTCTTCTGCAACACCACAGTTCAAAACATCAATTTTTTGGCTCTCAGCTTTCTTTATAGTCTAACTCTCACATCCATACATGACCACTGGAAAAACCATAGCCTTGACTAGATGGACCTTTGTTGACAAAGTAATGTCTCTGCTTTTTAATATGTCTAGGTTGGTCATAACTTTACTTCCAAGGAGCAAATGTCTTTTAATTTCATGGCTGCAATCACCATCTGCAGGGATTTTGGAGCCCAAGAAAATAAAGTCAGCCACTGTTTCCACTGTTTCCTCCTCTATTTGCCATGAAGTGATAGGACCGGATGTGATGACCTTAGTTTTCTGAGTGTTGAGATTTAAGCCAACTTTTTCATTCTCCTCTTTCACTTTCATCAAGAGGCTTTTTAGTTCTTCACTTTCTGCCCATAAGGGTGGTGTCATCTGCATATCTGAGGCTATTGATATTTCTCCCAGCAATCTTGATCCCAGCTTGTGCTTCTTCCAGCCCAGCATTTCTCATGATGTACTCTGCATATAGTTAAATAAGCACGGTGACAATATACAGCCTTGACGTACTCCTTTTCCTATTTGGAACTAGTCTGTTGTTCCATGTCCAGTTCTAACTATTGCTTCCTGACCTGCATACAGGTTTCTCAAGAGGCAGGTCAGGTGGTCTGGTATTCCCATCTCTTTCAGAATTTTCCACAGTTTATTGTGATCCACATAGTCAAAGGCTTTGGCATAGTCAATAAAGCAGAAATAGGTGCTTTTCTGGAACTCTCTTTCTTTTTCGATGATCCAGAGGATGTTGGCAATTTGATCCCTGGTTCCTCCGCCTTTTCTAAATCCAGCTTCAACATCTGGAAGTTCATGGTTCACGTATTGCTGAAGCCTGGCTTGGAGAATTTTGAGCGTTACTTTACTAGCGTGTGAGATGAGTGCAATTGTGCAATAGTTTGCACATTCTTTGGCATTGCTTTTCTTGGGGATTGGAATGAAAACTGACCTTTTCCAGTTCTGTGACCACTGCTGAGTTTTCCAAATTGGCTGGCATATTGAGTGCAACACTTTCACAGTGTCATCTTTTAGGATTTGAAATAGCTCAACTGGAATTCCATCACCTCCACTAGCTTTGATCCTAGTGATGCTTCCTAAGGCCCACTTGACTTCACATTCCAGGATGTCTGGCTCTAGGTGAGTGATCACACCATCGTGATTATCTGGATTGTGAAGATCTTCTTTGTACAGTTCTGTATTCTTTCGACCTCTTCTTAATATCTTCTGCTTCTGTTAGGTCTATACCATTTCAGTCCTTTATTGAGCCCATCTTTGCAGGAAATTTTCCCTTGGTATGTCTAATTTTCATGAAGAAATCTCTAGTCTTTCCCATTCTATTGTTTTCCTCTGTTTCTTTGCATTGATCGCTGAGGAAGGCTTTCTTATCTCTCCTTGCTAGTTTTTGGAACTCTGCATTCAGATGAGAATATCTTTCCTTTTCTCCTTTGCTTTTCACTTCCCTTCTATTCACAGCTTTTTGTAAGGCCTCCTCAGACAGTCATTTTGCTTAAACAAAGCCAAAAAAATAGGGGAAAAAAAAGAAGAAGAATTGGGAGCAAGATTTTCTGAGATCAGTGATTATGGTCCTGGATGTTTTCAAGTTATCAGCTGTGATTAAGAAACAAAACCAAAATCTTCAGTTCTGGGGAAATGAGGGCATGACTCAAGCCTGTATTTCTTTGGCCCCTCCTCCTTGGAATTCAATGCTTTGATGAATATCGCAGCAGCCAGATGAGAGCTGAATGAAGGGCAAAGCAGTTTGAGGTAACCACCAAATAAATAAAAATTAAAAATGTTTAAAAAAAAAAAAAAAAGGAAGGGCACAGCTTCCGTGCCGCTGTGGCTCAGAGCAAAGCCGCACGTTGGGAGCCTCTGGGCAGTGATGTTCACCAAGCAGAGTGAATCAACTCCCCTCGTGACGTCTGACCGTGTTCCCTCTGGTGTCTGGGTCTCCTCCAGTATCCTGTGATCCCTGCCTTCCCGCAGATACAGAGAAAGCCCCCAGCTACTATTTTTCATGGATTTCCCCAAGCAGTTTACTAACCTTGCATGTATATTTTTCAGAGCTGAAAATTATCTATTAAACCCTGTAAAAGGCTTTTTTTCCCCTTTCCCCCAGCATCACTGAGATATGACTGATGTATAACATTGTGTAAGTTTAAAGTGTTGATTTGATTTGATACAGTTGTAAATTATAAAATGATTACCACCGTCCCATTACCCGCATCCATGCTATCAGAAAGTTACCATTTCTTTTCTGTTGTGAAAACATTTAAGATCAACTCTTGCATGTGTTTTGATAATTTGTCCGCCTTTCCTCTTCTCTTTTTTCCTTAGTTTGTCATGTCCTTGACGCTTTGATCTCTTCAAATCCTCCCTTTCTCTTGCCTCTTTGCCTCTCATCCTTCAGATCCCAGTTTAAAGATATCATCTTCTTCTCCCTTCTTCCAGCGTTGGTCATAAGAACCCTAGACCTTTCCTTCTCAGAAACCACCATGCAAAGGACACCTCCATAAATTCTTACCATCATTGACCACTGCTCTGGGCCAGTAGGGGAATAAAACCCTGCAAAGGAAGACCACAACACCCCTCTTATGGTGGATGCTGGGGTATACCACCTAGGACCCCCTTTTAGGACTGAAGAGCTCCTTCCCCTGGCTACAGGGAGTGCTGGCTGCTGGGAGCTGCAGCTATGTCCCTGCTGAGGAGTGGCCCTCAGCAGAAGGATGTACCCTCACCTGAGATCAGAGCTCCCCCCAGGGACAGCTCTCATCCAATGAGCAGTTGACATGAGGCAAAAAGGTCCAGTCCCCTTGCCTGGATTCATCATGACTTGAGGTCCCATCCTGGCTCTAGAACTTTCCAAGGATAAATTGTGTCCTTTTTTTTACTGCCACATCAATGTTTCAACCTCTCCATCCACTCAGTCCAGCTTCCTTCACCCCCAGGTAGGTGTTGTTCTCTGGGGTACCTCCTATCGACCCTTCTGCATGCAAAGCTGAGTCTCAGAGTCTGCTTCCCAGGAGGCCTGACCTATGACACCTCAGTGTGATGATGACGGCGATGGTGCTTGTGGCGCTGATGACAATGACAGCAGTCCGCACTCACCGAGCACTTACGGTGTGTGAGGCGCCCTGTTTCACAATGTACTGTCACACGCAATCCACACCAGCCCCCGACAGGATGAGGCTGTTGCTACCGCATTTTTGAGATGAGAAAACTAAGGTTCAGGGAGATGAAGCATCCCCCTTGTGGAGAAGTCAGAAAGCAATAGCTAAGGGTTTAAGTTTAGCTTTGACTATGGAGCTTCCCTGATAGCTCATCGGTAAAGAATCCACCTGCAATGCAGGAGGCCCCGGTTCGATTTCTGGATCAGGCAGATCCCCTGGAGAAGGACTAGGCTACCCACTCCGGTTTTCTTGGGCTTCCTTTGTGGCTTAGCTGGTAAAGAATCCACCAGTAGTGCAGGAGACCTGGGTTTGATCCCTGGGTTGGGAAGATCCCCTGGAGAAGAGAAAGGCTACCCACTCCAGTATTCTGGCCTGGAGAACTCCATGGACTGTACAGTCCATGCAGTCGCAAAGAGTCAGACACGAATGGGTGACTTTCACTTTCACTTCCTTGTGGAAATCGCTCGGTCATGTCTGACTCTTGTGATCCCATGTCTGACTCTACACAGACCATGGAATTCTCCAGGCCAGAATACTGGAGTGGGTAGCCTGTCCCTTCTCCCACCAGATTTTCCCGATCCAGGAATCGAACCGGGGTCTCCTGCATTGCAGGCGGATTCTTTACCAACTGAGCTATCAGGGAAGCTATCATTTTCACAGAGAGTGTCACCAAAGCTAAGAATTCTTTGAGAAAACCTCTTTGAGGGTCCTTGTTTTGACTCCACGGTTATCTTGTCTGTGAGTCCGTCTCCTGGTGGCCAAGTGAGTTCTCTGGCTACCCTTCTGTCAAACCACTCATCACACTGTACTGTGATCAGCTTTCACAATTCTGTTTCCCCACGAGAACCTGAGCCCTCCATGAACTGTAGACATCCAGTACTAAGTGTCTGCTCAGGATACAGTAAGTACTCAGTGTGACATGTGAGCTGAGAAGTCTTCTCTCTGTAACTGGGAAAACTGAGTGATGGTCTCTCAAAAGGAAAGCAAAGGGCAGTAGCCTCTGGAGACACCGCTTGCCTTCACCTCTTGACTTTATAAACCTTGATGTGCCTCCATTTTGTTCTTTGTAAGATGTGGGTAATGTGTATCTCTTAGCCTTGTGATGGTTGCTATAAAAATTAAGTATTACACTTACAGACATTTAACACCATGCCAGATACATAGTATGCACCCCATAAATGTTATCTATTACAATGACTTAGACGCAAATAATTCCTTTTCCCCCATCCCTATCATCTGAAGAGTTAGAATGGGAGTTTCTAGACATCTACTAGTTTCACGGGGGCCCCTCCAACCATCGCAAAGCCCTACATGAGGACCTGTCACAGAAAGGACCCATCTCTTCTTGAAAAGTCCTCTTTGTGGGAACAGCTGATGTGAGGCTACTTAGAGCAATTTTTCTCTGTGCTGATCACGCATGAGAATGTGTGCCTGGGTGAAACACACTCTTAGAGCTAGGACCAGAGTGTGCACATTTGGGGTCTGTGGGCTGGTTGGGGGGAGAAATATAGATATATAGTGCAGGAGGGGGGTCTATGATAGTCAGAACATGCATCTAGAAACTGCTGTACCTGACACACACTCAGACTGCTCCCATGTGGTCAGCAACTCCTGCTGTGTGTGTGTGGGGGGGGGGGTCTTACAAAGAGTGAGACTGCCTTACACAGATCTTGTTAAACGTGAATTCAAAGTATTGGGTTGGCCAAGAAGTTCACTCTGGAAAAACCTGGGGGAACTTTTTGGCCAAGCCAGTATCTTAAAGACGTTTCAGAGAATCATAGAGTTCATGAACTGACAAAACTTAAAACATGTCATCTGGTTCTATATCTTGAATTTCCTCCATGACATCTCGTTGTGGTCTTCACAAATACCCTTAGTAACCAGGAATGTGACAGCCAATCCAAAATTTTTATCAACAATTTGGACAGAAAAGTCAATGGCTTGATAACGGCATTCTCAGAGGCTACATATCCAAGAGGAAGAGCCAATTTTTTGGATGAAAGAATTAGGATCCAGGAAAGAGTCAGACAAATTAGAATGATGAACCTAATCTAATAAGACCACATTTAACAAGAGTAATATAATACTTTGGACTAAGATAAAAAAAAATTCAGCTGCCTTAGAGGACTATGAGAGAGCTTTTCATTTTCTTATCTACTTAATCATCATCTATTAATTTTTACCTTGTCTCATCCCAAAGACATCTTGAGGTAGCTTTAAAAGAAATGCTACAGCAGCGGTTCTCTAAGTGTGCCTCCCAGAGCAGCAGCAGCAGCAGCACCTGGAAGCTTGTTAAAAATGCAGGTTCTTGACCCCCCCGACCCCAGACCAGCTTAGTCAGCAGTGCAGGAGAGGGACCCAGCCATCTGTGTTTTAACAAGTACTCCTCAGGATTCTGGTGTATAATCAAGTTTGAGGTCCAAGCTAATATAGCCTAAGACTTTTTAAAATGGAAACCCCAACGCATTCAGAAAGCTAAGATGATGGCGACTGTTAGAACATAGAGAATGAATGCCAGAAAGCTCTGCTGTTTTCAGTGAGGGGTGCTACAAGTTTGGCTCGGAGCTTCCTAGTAGCTGATGCAAAGAAAGACATATAATCACTTTCTACACTGTACTGGGCCTGGGAGACCCATATAAACTAAATCTTTGTGTTGAAATTTGAGGGAAAATGCACAGTCTTCATAAAGAAGAGAACATATATTGTAACAAATGATATGTTCAACAGTATCCCTCAGAAAGTAAAATAGGGGGTTTCTGAAGGTGGTTTCTGGGGCCATGTATGTCTCAACTGAACCAAAGACGGGGCAAGATTAGGGATTCCTACTGAGTGCAAGATAAAAATATATGATTGGGCTCTACTGAGCTGCATTAGTAGAAAGTAGGCTTCTGGAAGATTTTCAAGATTTTCATCACACTGTCCTTTGATCTGTGTGCTTAGATTCCTGGGTCATTGCCGAGAATACTGATGACCTCTGGGAAGAACAAGATGGCAGGAGATCCAAAACCCTTTCCCATGAGCAATCTTCACCTTACCTTCACCTGGAAAATCAAAGGGGACTTTCTCCATATCTACTTGCCTCTTCTTTGCTAAATCCCTCTTTGGGCCAATTTCCTCTCAAACTGGAACATTAATAAACTATAGCTGGGCTGATTTTTCAGTCATCTACTTACTGGTGTCCTTGAAGAAATAACTCAGAAGCTTCTGTATGGCAAAGGAAACCATAAACAAAATGAAAAGACAGCCTACAGGCTTGGAAAAAATGTTTGTAAATGATGCGACTGACAAGTGACAGATTTCCAAATTATGCAAACAACTCATACAATCCAATATAAAAAACCCAAGCAATCCAATCAAAAAGTGGGCAGAAGACCTAAACAGACATTTCTCCAGAGAAGACATGCAAATGAGCAAGAGGCGCATGAAAAGATGCCTAACATGGCTAATTAGTAACGAAATGTAACTCTGGCCCACAATGAGGTATCAGCACAGTATCACTGAAAAATCTACAAATAATAAATGCTGAAGAGGGTATACAGAAGAGGGAGCCCTCTTACATTGTTGGTGGGAATGTAAATTGGTGCAGCCACTATGGAGAACATTAGGGAGCTTCCTTAAAAATCTAAAAATAGAGTTGCCATTTGATCCTGCAATCCCACTCCTGGGCATAGAACTATAATTTGAGAAGATATGCACCCCTAAATGTCCATCAACAGGTGAGTGGATAAAGAAGATGTGGTACATACATGGGCTTCCCAGGTGGTGCTAGTGGTAAAGAACCCGCCTGCCAGTGCGGGAGACAGAAGAGACATGGGTTTGATCCCTGGGTTGGAAAGATCACCCAGAGGAGTGCATGGCAACCCACTCCAGTATTCTTGCCTGGAGAATCCCATGGACAGAGGAGCCTGGTGGGCTACAGTCTATAGGGTCACAAAGAGTCAAATGGGACTGAAGTGACTGAGCACGCACACACGCCTGATACATACATACATGTGATGGAGGATCACTCAGCCATAAAAAAGAATGAAATGGTGCCATTTGCAACAGCATGGATGAACTCACAGATTATCATGCTAAGTGATGTAAGCAAGACAGAGAAAGACAAGTATCATACAATATCATATGTGGAATCTAAAAAATGATACAGTTGAGCTTATTTAAAAAACAAAAATAGACTCACAAAGAAAGCAAAACATATGGTTACCAAAGGGGAGTGTTGGGTGGAGGGATAAATTCAGGAATTTAGGATTAGCGGATATACACTACTGTCTATAAAACAGATTTAAAAAAAGGACCTACTGTAGCAAAGGAACTATGTTTAATATATTTTAATAATCTATAATGGGAAGGAATCTGAAAAAGTATATATATATATATATGTATATATATAAATATATATATGTATATGTATATCAGTTCAGTTCAGTTCAGTTCAGTTCAGTCGCTCAGTTGTGTCTGACTCTTTGCGACCCCATGAACTGCAGCACGCCAGGCCTCCCTGTCCATCACCAACTCCCGGAGTCTACCCAAATCCATGTCCAGCGAGTCAGTGATCCCATCCAGCCATCTCATCCTCTGTCTTCCCCTTCTCCTCCTGCCCCCAATCCTTCCCAGCACTAGGGTCTTTTCCAATGATGCAACTCTTCACATGAGGTGGCCAAAATATTGGAGTTTCAGCTTCAACATCAGTCCTTCCAGTGAACACCCAGGACTGATCTCCTTTAGGATGGACGTCTCTGCTTTTCAATATGCTATCCAGGTTGGTCATAACTTTCCTTCCAAGGAGTAGGCGTCTTTTAATTTCATGGCTGCAGTCACCATCTGCAGTGATTTTAGAGTCCAAAAAATAAAGTCTGACACTGTTTCCACTGTCTTCCCATTTATTTCCCATGAAGTATTGGGGCCAGATATCATGATCTTAGTTTTCTGAATGTTGAACTTTAAGCCAACTTTTTCACTCTCCTCTTTCACTTTCATCAAGAGGCTTTTTAGTTCCTCTTCACTTTCTGCCATAAGGGTGGTGTTGTCTGCATATCTGAGCTTATTGATATTTCTCTCGGCAATCTTGATTCCAGCTTGTGCTTCTTCCAGCCTAGCATTTCTCATGATGTATTCTGCATGTAAGTTAAATAAGCAGAGTGACAATATATAGCCTTGACGTACTCCTTTTCCTATTTGGAACCAGTCTGTTCTTCCGTGTCCAGTTCTAACTGTTGCCTCCTGACCTACATACAGGTTTCTCAAGAGGCATGTCAGATGGTCTGGTATTCCCATCTCCTTCAGAATTTTCCACAGTTTATTGTGATCCACACAGTCAAAGGCTTTGACATAGTCAATAAATATTAGACTATTATATATATATATATATATATATATATATACATATATACATATATATATATATAAGAACTGAATCAGTTTGCTATATGTCTAAAACACTGTAAATCTCGGTAATAACACTTTAAGCCTCTTATTTAACTAATAATTCAGTGTGGGAGGGGGAAAAAGCCTTGTTTTTATAACTGTATCAGTCTTGGGGAAACACAGGGTTACATTTTTGCATCAAGCGCCTTGCAGCACTGCTTCTTTTTGCAGTGCTCTCAGATGTTTAAGAGAGCCACATAAAAAGTCAGCAAGAAAGACATCTGACAGTTACCCCTGGTGTGGGCCTGAATCATCAGGCACAGTCATTGCCACCCCCTCAGAATTTCCAGGTGAAAATCAAATCTTAGAGAAAATTGGAAACTATTATGATGATGACGTATGGCTTGATATGCCCCTGTGTTTTTTCCTGAGGGGGTGAGAAAAACGTGTTTGACAGACCCAAATTTAAGTCCATGCCTTTACCATTTACGTCTGTGTGGTCTTAGGCAAGGAACTTATTATCTCTAAACAATGTTACTGGTTTTGCTTGAAAAAAAAACATAAATGGGGTCATTAATGGTTGTCCAGTGGGTGATTTACGGATATTGATTATGGTATTTGTTTTCATTTGTATTTTGGGTTTATGAGGCAGAAACCACATACGTAACCCAATGAAGAGCTCTGTTACAGACACACATGTGAAGTATCCAAGGACCCCTTAGATATCTGACGGCAGGAGCCACATGGGGCTCGGTGGCAGCACAGGGAGAGGGTGGCTTCTTCCATCCTTGATAATTCAGCAGTGAGCTGTGTATAGCCGACCCTGGTGGAAGCTGTTGGGTTGGCTCTGCCACCCAAGCTCAGTTCTATCTTTTGACATCCTCTCTGGTACCAAGATGTTCTCTTGATGCATGTTTCCCAATTCAGCTTCTGAGATCCAGTTCTTGGACCAGCTCATTTATTTTATGCTGAATGGGTTCCTGCTTAAATTAGCAATGGCCACTCCTCCCACACGGGGTCCAACCACTCACTGAAACAGTTGGATGGCAAAGAGATAGAAAGTTGTAAATGTGGCCCCTGGATGTGCCCTCTTGATCAGGGCAGTGGATGAAGTCCCTGTAAAGAGGGAATAGGGTGTCATCTGTGAGGTCCTGGGTCCTAGACTTGGCTTGGACTTGGATCCTGACTTTGGCAGTTTCCAAAGCTGAGACTTTACACAAGTAACTTGTTGAGCCTAAGTTTCCTCATCTGAAAAGTGGGTATGATAGTTCATACCTTGTAGGAGTGTTGTTGAGTCTTAAATAACACAAGGAAAATGTTTCTCCAAGTTTCTGCCCCAAATGGAGCCCTCAGTAATATGCTGGCTAGGTCCATATGAGGAGGAGGTATATGGGCAGGCCCCATGAAACAGGTCTGATGTAAGCGCCTGAAGAGGTGAGATGAGCAACGCTGACCCATCCCCCTTCACGTGGGACACACCTCCTTCATGTTTCCATCCTGAAGGTGGTTGGCTTCCTCCAGGATCCTGACTGCATGCCTCACTGAGAAAACGGGATGCTCCTGGCTCTATAAGGTCGGTCTTAGCCCTCCTCTCTGGCATCGAGTAGCTGGCTCCTCATTTATAATCACTGCACCTGCTTCGTGCTGGATGGCAATTGAAGGCAGCCTTACAGAGCAGGGCAACAAGCATCTGGGCTGAAGCCTTATCCAGGGGCTGGCACGTTTACAAAACTGTCAAATCATCTCTTCTGCCATTTCCCCACCAGGGTCTTGGGAAATCGTAAGTTTTCACACGGAGGGTATAACACAGTGAGCTGAAATATGTGTGAAATGAGATGGAGTGTTTGATTTGGGACGTAGAAATTCCTTTTATTGTTATACAGTGATGCTTTATTTATTTGATTGCGTCGGAAAATGGGCTATTTCACAGAAGTGAAGCTTACAGATAGCTCAAGTTTTCCCATTTCAGCTCTGAAATGATCTTTCACTCTCATTTAATGGGAATCTTCCCAAAATGTATCTCACACTTCAGCCTTCTTAATAGAAGACACAGATATTATTATTATTGAACACATATTTTTTGCTTGGCACCGTGCTTAACTCTCATCAGTTTTCCCAACAACCCTGTGATATGGGTGCTTTCATAACCCCCATTTCACAGATGAGGAAACTGAGGCTTAGAGACGTTGAGTAACTGACCCAAGGTTACCCAGGAAGAAGTTGTGGAATTGAGACTTTATTCAGTCACATTATTGGAAAACATTTTGGTTAATAAGTGGCCCTAAGAACTATTAAACATCAGAACAGGATCTTTTGAAGTCTGCACACACATTTCAGAAAGATGTCCATGACTCTGAGCATCCCTTGGCTGTTTTCTAGAAGGAGTTAGTACTCAACCTGGCAGCACATGTTTTTGAATATTCACAAATGTGCCTTCATTCAGTGTATGTTGCTTGGGTACCTACTATGCTGCTGTGGGTATGAGGCGTGCCAGGTGTTCTGGGAGCCAAGAAGTATGAGGCATGCAGCTGTCTTTAGAAAGGGCACATGTTAGCAATACTTCAGTAGGGGGAATATGTGAGTCTTGCCTCATTTGTGGCTAGAAAAACCTTGAGAAGGGATGACTCTCAAATCTACCTTTCAAGGAAGCCACCTTCCTTGCCCTTATCCAGTCCTTATGGTGAGAATGACAAGCAGAGAGGTGGTAGGTAGGTGTACATGTGTCCTTGGCGCCAAAGAGGCCAAGGACAAAATGGACAAGCTGTGATTAAGAGAGTTCAAGTCTTCTGCTTGGGAAAGAAACTGTGGTCAGAGGCTAATAGGGCTTGGGCCAGACCGAGGAGTTTGGTTTCTCCAACCCATGTCTTCCTTAGATGGCAGCTTGTAAAAACAGGAAGTACGTTAGAGTCACATGTGGTGTGAAAAAGGATACATGGTCATGTATTTCACATACATGCTTTCTCACTTCATTCCTTCACGGGCGTTAAATGCAATTCTCAATTGTAGCTCTTAAAAGAGAAACAATAGTTTGGAACATTGGTAGCATCATTAGAATCAAGTATGTGGATTTCCAAGGCAATGCCTTTGATAAAGTTTAATGATAACCTCCTTATTTCAAAATGAATATGTCTGTATGTCACATGAGTGTAGATATCAGGTGAGTGTAGGTTCCTTGGTTCTTGTCTCATCACAACAAAGATTTGGAGTGACGGACTTTAAAGCCCTCAGCAGGTCATAGCTCTTGGATCTTGAACAGACTGTGATATAGCTCTTAGACAAATCAGTGTTACAGCTCTATTTTATTTAGAAGATAATAACAGGAGAATCCATTCTCAAAGCGTGGGAGAGAGAGAGAGAGAGGGAGAGAGAGAGAGAGAGAGAGAGAGAAAGAGAAAGAGCACACACATGTGGGGGGTGGGGAGAGGAAGGGAGAGGGAGAGAGGTGGGGGGGTGCAGAGAGGGAGAGTCCATCTTGGAAGCGCAGGAGAGAGAGCAAGCCCTTTGGCTCCTCTTTTATATGTTTATTTCTGCCCCCTGGGCCTGTCCTATGCAAATTGGGCTTAGACAGGAGTGCTATTCTACCTGAAGTTCTCACCCAGGTCCTCGGACCTTCCTTGTTCTATTTTCATGGGCTTTTCCCTTCCTTGTCTTTTAGCCACCACCATTTTGGACTCCTGTTTCCTATTCTAACTACCTAACATACAGAAAATACCAAACGACTTCTCTCAGCCAGAGACACTCAGGCTTTTGAAACGAACCTTCCAGTCTTCCCACACCCGCTGGCCTGTCCCTTTGATCTCTCTCTTTCGAGTCACTCTATGGCTAGCCTTTATTGCACGGTGCTGGTATAAGTCTATGAGATGGCTGAAAGTGAAAGTCGCTCAATCATGTCTGACTCTTTGCTACCCTGGAGTTCTCCAGGCCAGAATACTGGAGTGGGTAGCCATTCCCTTCTCCAGGGGATCTTCCGAACCCAGGGATCAAACCCAGGTCTCCTGCATTGCAGGTGGATTCTTCACCAGCTGAACCACCAGGAAAGCCCAAGAATACTGGAGTGGGTAGCCTATCTCTTCTCCAGAGGATCGTCCCAACCCAGGAATGGAACCAGGGTTTCCTGCATTGCAGGCAGATTGTCTACCAGCTGAGCTACTTGTAACAGTCTTTTTGAGACCTTTGAAGTTAGATCTTTTTTCTCGTTATTTTTCATAGATTGGTGGGTGGCCATCGTGTCTGGCTGCTCTCTATGTTTCTTCTTATAAGTTCTTCCTAGTATTGTTTTTACCCTCAATTAAGTGCTAAAATGGCTGGTCAATACATTTTTAGGGTAAGAGTAAGGAGGCTGTGAGTGGGGACAAGGAGGCTGTCTTGAATTGGAGTGTGAACGCTGCAGATGCCATTTGAAGGGCTAAGAAAGCATAAGTTGTCTAGAGGGATCATTGTATTTTGCTTTTGTGGTGATATCTAGCTAAGTAACATTACTATTAGATACATTTTGCCAGAAAGTTAAAAAAGAAAGAAGAGAGGAACTAGGGGAGGAAGGGGAGGAAGAGGTTGGAAAGGAAAGAATAATCTTCTTTCCATCTCATTGTGAATCTCTCTCTTTTCATGTTTGCTGTTTACAGTGGTTTAAACTTCATTGACTTGATGGTGCGCCAGGGGAATATTGACAACCCTCCCAAGACCCCGCTGGTGCCAGGATTTGAGTGTTCTGGGATTGTTGAAGCCCTAGGGGACAGCGTTAAAGGATTTGAGGTAATGTTTTGACTTCTGACTGAAAGGGTAATATTTATCTGGAATCTATTGAAATAATACAAGATTATGCAAAATATTATGCAAAATGCATTTGAAATCATCTATAACGTGTCTTCTTATTACTTGCTTTTTAAAATTTATTTTAATTGAAGGATAATTGCCTTATAATAGTGTGTTGATTTCTGCCACACAACAATCAGCCATAGATATACATATGTCCCCTCCCTCTTGAACCTCCCCCCGCCCCACCCTGCCCCACCCCTCTCAGTTTTCACAGAGCATCGCCTGGAGCTCCCTGTGCTACCTGCAACTTCCTATCAGCTATCTATTTCACACACAGGCTTATAAGTGATAGGGCTTTCCAAATGTCTCATGCCCTTCTCAGGGACCATCTTGTTACAGCGCCTGGCAATAGTCTGGTGAAGTGGCCAGGGGAAACCATAGCATCCCCTTTATTCACTTTATAGCTATTTAAAAGCTTTTTTTAAAAGAAAAATATTTTTTAAAAGATTAAAATGAATACAACTATGGATTTGGCCATGGATTAACCAAGCCTACATCCCTCCTCTCTCTACCCGTGGCTCCCATTTCACCATCACATCAGGCTCAGAAGTTAATTACAAAATGCAAATGTTGATGAGAAATAGCCTCTGTGTTTTATAATTTGGTGCCTTTAAATATATATATATATATATATATATATATATATATATAACCGCTGCATTTAAGTGATCACTTATAAGTCATTATTTCAGACACTGAGAAAGGGAATTTTTGGATGGAAAATTTAAAGACAAAGGATAGAGGTATCTGACAATGAGAACAGAATTGACTATGGGTTGGTGGCTTGGGGAGTAAGACAAGTCTGCAAAGGGTTATTATATAAATCTGTTTTTGTACACATACATAACTCCCAATAACAAAATTTTTAATCACTGAAAAGGTCCTTTTTACCATTACCATGCAAATCAAATAGGATCTGACCTATAAAAACTGAAAACCTATGGGCAAATCAACTATAAAAAATTGTGGTAGTTGAGAGCAAGAAAAACCACTAGAAGTCAGGCATAAGAGCTCTCACTCATGCTTCCCCATGGAGAGACGGAGAGACCTCACACTTGAGACTCCACCACAGCCGGAAACATGGGCGAGTTACTGTTTTGCAGCCCATCACAGCCCTGCAAGGTAAACATTATTATCCCCTCAGAGATGAAGCTCGGAAGGCTTTGGTGATTTTCCATGAGGTCAGAATGATAGCAAGTAGAAGCTGAACCTGAATTCAAACCACTAAAGAATTTTGACTCCTCCTACAGTCCCATGATCTTTACCCCTCCTCCCCACCTGCTGACGCTGGGTCGGATGGTTAATACAGGAAGAAAAGTCCTGTAAAAGGCAATGCCAAAATCCCCTTGGAATTGATTCTGAGTCTGCTGGTTGGTCTGAGTGCCTCGGAGCCTCAATATACTTTGAAAATATCAATATGCTCCAAATTCATTAGGACGAATGTCTGGACACCTCAGCCAGTTCATCTGTCTTTTTGTCAGTGGTTTCCCGATAACATGGCAGAAAACATTCAGCGAGAAGCAAATGTGCCTTTTCTTTTCTTCTTTATGACTTTACATTTTCTGTCCCCAGGTAGGCTATATAACCAGAGGCAGCACCGTCTCTCCCTGAAAGTGCTGCGTGTAAGAAATACAATCTGTTCTTCATTCCTCCACGTGGTCCCAAAGGAAAAGATCATACCATTTACTCTATCAATCCTGAGCACTGGATAAACAACCCATTTTAGGGATGGGTTGACCTTGGCTTGCGAGTTAGCCCTGGCTACTGTCAGGTTGATCCATCATCTCCTCCACCCCTCCTCTAGAACTTTCAGCTGCACAAACAAATAAAAGAAGCCACCTACAGATTTCCAGTCAGGGCATGATTGGGGAGAAAAACCAATACTAATATGCCCTCTATAAGTCTGACTTAAATTTTTCAGTCATGCTGGAGATAAAATTCCACACAGCAATACACTGAACAGCTAGCTCTCTTGGCTTGATTGATTACAAGGAAGCCTTGACAAATTATTGCCGGGAGTACTGCAGAAAAGGAATCATTTGGGCTTCGTTGCCAAAAACTAATTTTTTTTCCCTAACAGAATCAAATAATGAGATGAATTAGATTTTTTTTTTTTAGAGTTTCCCACCTCTGGACTCTGAGATTAGGGTTTATTTGATGGCTGACCCCCTTTTTGCCATTTTGATAATGAAATGAGAGGCCTGGAGCAGACAACTCTGCTGGGCTGGCACGACCACCCCTGTCAAGGTGGTTGAGATACTCTTCTCCCACACTCTGTTCACACTGCAGGTCATCAGCTACTCTGTACTGTTATGATAGAGCTTTAGGTCTGCATGACTCTGTAAAAGGAGGATGCCAGTATTAGACCTGAGCGATCCTCTGGTCCAAGCCCTTGCATCTGCCATGGTATCCCTGACATCATCATTTGATTCTCAATGCTTCCAAGGATTGGGACACTCACTGCCCATGAGACAGCATCTCCTACCCATCAGTTTCCTCATTCGACTGCTCGTCCTCTGCTTCATGAAACTCAGTGGGTCAATATTTAGCTTTTGATCATTAAACTGTGAATTCCATAGGAGATCAGGAACCAGTCTTTTTAAGAGTTAGCACTGATTGTTCTTTGCTCAGTTTACATGCACCATGCCACGTGGGTTGCTTGCCTATTACGTTATTTAATCTCATAAGGACCCATGTAAGAGCCAAGGAAACTGAAACTTAAAGACCCTAGACTAATATTCCCAGACTCGGTAGGTTTCCCCTGTTGCACACCCTTGTATAATTCTGTGTCTTCTTTGTAGCACTTAGGTGTAATGAATCAACTATTTGTGTTGGAGTCAGCCTTGCTATGTTCACATCCAGGTCCAGCTCCTCTCTGGCTGTGTGACTTTTGGGTCAAATCCGTGATGTGAGCTTCTTTTTGCTTCAATTTAAGTGTCTATAAAAACCTCTCATCATCCATCTGTAATATGGAGCTATGAGAAACCAGTCTCACAGGAGGCTTTTGTTGTTGTTTGTTGAACAGAGGTAAAAGAGAAAGGCTAAACTAGAAGAAAACAGTGGAATCAATTACTAAAAACAAAAAGTAAACCAAAGCACAGAGAGATGAAAGCCATTAGGTTACTGAGAAATCACTCCGACCGTCACATTTTGAATATTGCATTGAAGAGTCACAGGACAAGCCTAACATCAGACAGCAGAATGGGTCCATTGAACTAGCACTTGGCCACTCCTGTTAAGCTGCTGGTGATGGTTTACTTTGTATTTCCGTTGAATAGTGATATGCTATGGGAGAAAAAAAAAAAAACTTAGCACATGATTATAACCACTTTAAAGGGAAGACCACTCTTTCTTTGTCTGCCTGGAGTCTGGCTATGTAAACCACTGATTAAAAAAGCCACAGTCTTCAGTCCTGCCTCATCTGATCAGGAGGTAAAGCACGTGACAGCCGTAGGCTTGTCTGCCGTATAATACGTGTACAGTAAAGGCTGGTTGTCACTCCTCACACCCGCTGGCATTCTCCTATTTCTCTCTGAGCCTGCTTGCTTTTATTCAATTCCCTGCACTCAGATTTACGTGACTTTTCTGACTTACCACGTTTCACATCTAATGCTATCGGTAATCAGTGCTAACCTTTGATGCAAACACCGCGGTGAACTAGTCTGGCAGGGAATCAATATCGGGTGGAGGAGAACCAAAGAGAGCAGACTGACTCCCAGCCCTGCCCCTTTGACTCTCCACATCCCGAAATGGAGATTAGATAGAGGTCGGATCAGTAACGTGACCTTCTGATACTCACATTCCAAGGCACGTCGTATGTTTATGCTCCGGAAGAGGGCTAGAGACCCTGCCTTCCGTGGCCTCTGGGAAGCTTGCAGAGATTGGTTTCAGAGCATCCACAAATGCCTCGAAAGGCAGGCGAGGTGAAGCTGTGCATATTTGAGGATTTGAGGTTTCTTTTTTCTCTCCTGGGAAGGACTCTACAGTTTTCACTAGATTGTTAAGTGTATTTGAGAAATCTCTCAAAAAATGATTAAGAAACTTCCACTAACCCCATGCTTCCCTCTCGCCAGATCGGGGACCATGTCATGGCGTTTGTCAATTACAATGCCTGGGCAGAGGTGGTGTGCACACCCGTGGAATTTGTCTACAAGGTCCCTGAGGACATGAGCTTCTCTGAGGCCGCTGCCTTCCCCATGAACTTCGTCACCGCCTACATGATGCTCTTCGAAGTCGCCAACCTCCGAGAAGGGATGTCTGTGCTCATACACTCGGCTGGCGGCGGCGTGGTGAGTGGGCTGCTGGGCGTCCTCCTCCCCGAGGCCAGGGTGGAGAAAGTGGACTGACACGCGATTGATGATGTTTCTTATGTGAGCTGCGTCCATTCGTAGGGATGATCACTGTGGTCCTCGTGAATCTCACGTTCATGGCAGAGTTCATATAGATGAATTGTGTTGGGGTTAATGTGAGCCTCAGAGATGGTTTCTCTGGAGTCTGGAAAGGTCTCCCAGATGGTGTGTCCCAGTGGTGGATTCTGCAGAGAAGACTCACTCTCAATCTTGGCATCCCAGTGAACTTTCACGTCAGTCACTGAGAGATGCGCCATAGGTCACGTACAGCTAATATTAGCTGAAACACCAAAATGGCGGATGGTTTACTCCTTTTCAAAAAGTTTCCACAAATGCGTGATACTTCCCAGAGTAATGGCATCCTTGCTCATTTGTGTTCTGATATATTTTCTTGAGTGGGAGGGAGGTAGACGGAGCTTGTTCCAGCACAGTGGGAATGACACTTTAAGCTTAGTCTACCCATGAGAGTGGTTGCTTGCAGGAATGTCACCTGTAAGGTGTGTTTTGGCAAGGGAGGAAATAAAGGAAATTAAAATTGCTGCTCTGGAGCTCAGGAATGGCAGAGATTTTTTTCATGGCTTGGATGGATCTCAGTACCATCCACATCATACGTACTGCCGCCTGCCCCATGGCAAGCACTGCGTTCCCCTGTGGTGTATGGGGGTTGGAGGAGCACTCTAACCTTTGAGAATGAGAGGTACTTGTGCTCAGTCACTAAGTCATGTCTTGACTGGGAAATTCCATGGACAGAGTGAGAGATGCTACTCATTAATTCGGTGACTGTGCATTCAGCACATACTATGTCTTGTGCTCTATGGGGATAGAGACTAAAAGGAGAAGGTCCAGATACACTATCCAGCAGGGTGTGAGAGGTTCTTGGTGTTGAGGATTCTGTCGTTTTATGAATTCAGAAATGGACTCATAGGTTGCGTGTATCTTAAAGATTTTTTCACTGGAGGTTCTACTAAGGCTGTTTTTTGTTTGTTTTTGTTAGTTTTAAATTTTGGCTTTCTACAACTACCAAAACCTTATATAATGTAAAACTCATTTCCGGTTTTCCTTTCCAAGAAGACAAGCTCAGGTACAAAGATATGAAGGCAAAACTTCAGGAATGCCTTCAAGAAGAGCATCTTCAATCACTTTAGCAAATTTGCCAATGTCTTCTGACTATGAGTAAAGATACAATAAAAGTTAAATATCCCCCAGAAAAGAAATGGATTTCAGTGCCAGTGAATCCATTAACAGCAAGCAAGCCATTTAGAATGCTGGCATTTATGAGCTCGGTGTGCTCAGCATGTAAAGTGTGAGAGACCTGTTTTCCTTTTATCCACCTGCGTGCCAGGCTTTACGGTGGAGCTGGATTCAGTTCTGCTGAGAGTCTGTGTTGTAACATTGGCACTGACGTTGTTTGGTTTTATATTTTGATTTTTTTTTTCATTTGAATGTGTTCTTGGAACCAAGAGAAATGTATCAGGGACCTGGGCCTCACAAAAGAGAAAAAAATGTCTCGGTAAATAACAGAAGATTTTATTGTGCCTTCTTCTGGGCTCACAGACACTGAAGGACACTAAAGACTGAACTAAACTAAAGGACAGTAAGAACTAAAGTGTGAAACAGAGGAAGGAACTGGGGGAAAGGGACAACGAGGGTGGATGACTAACTGGTGCGTATAATGATGGCTTTGATGTCTTAGAGCTTTGCTGCAGGTTCTTGGCTTCCTGATAGTGGGTTGTGCAAAGGGAGAAAAATGATCAGCCATGTGTACTAGTGTTCATTTGATGGAAATAAACCAGTCACTAGGGAAACCATAACCAGTACTGGGATGTTGTTAGTTACGTGGTTTTTGGCCAGGTTGTGGGATCTCAGTTCCTCCACCGGGTATCAAACCTGTGCCCCTGCAGTGAAAACCCAGAGTCTTCACCACTGAGCCACCAGGGAAGTCCCAATGCTGGATTTTAAGACCAGGGATAATTATCTGTCATTTCTTATAAGAAATGTATGCTGACATGTAATGAACATCCAGTCATAAAACAGTTACGATAAATGCAACTTCTTCTGTGATGCTATTTCTTATGATGTGCTTGTTACATAGTCTAATAGCACTAAAGTAAAGCAAAATTTAGTGAAAGTGCATGCCCTGGGGCCAAAAGGATGTGGTCTGGCTAAACCCATGGACACTTGAAGGGTGGGATTGGACTGCCCAGCTCTCAGGAGCATGGGTCTCTAAATCAATGACGGTTTGATAGGTAGTATGTGGCATGGGAGTTTCCCAGGTGGCACCAGTGATAAAGAACCTGCCTGCCTATGCAGGAGACATAAGAGACTCAGGTTCAATCCCTGGGTCGGGAAGATCCCCTGGAGGAGGGCATAGCAACTCACTCTAGTAATCTTGCCTGGAGAATCCCATAGACAGAGGAGCTTGGTGGGCTACAATCCATGGGGTTGCAAAGAGCTGGACATGACTGAAGTGACTTGGCATGCAGGCATACACACGCAGCGTGGAGTTCAAGGTTACCATGAGAGGGAAGTCTTTTTGCCAAATGCATATCCACGTATGTGAACACAAGCAAGAGGGGGTGGAGTTGACACTGTCTTACAAAAAAACCAACAAGTTCTGAAGGGAGCCCAGACCATGTCACCACCCCACAGTGGAACGACCAGCAAGCCGCCCCCGGGGCAAACCTAGATTCCTCCCAAGAAGACAACCAGCATTGCTCTCATGATGGAGGGGGCTCCCTGGGGAGTGCTTTTCATGCATTATCTGTGATGCCCTGGAGAGGTACAGGGTGTTTCTCATCACTGTTGGATAAATTTGGCCCAGCTGCTGTGGGCAGCAGGAGACATGAGACGTGGGTTCAATCCCTGGGTTGGGAAGATCCCCTAGAAGAGGAAATGGCTACCCACTCCAGTATTCTTCCCTGGAGAATCCCATAGACAGAGGAGCCTGGTGGGCTATGGTCCACAGGGTTGCCAAGAGTTGGACGTGACTGAAGGCACTCAGCACACAGCACAGCTGTGGTAGGCAGGGTGATTCTCTCTCCATCCCAGACTCCCCCACCCCACCCCAGACATCCACGTCCTAATCCCTTATACAGCAAAAGGGATTGTGAAGATGGGATTAAGGAAAGGACCTTGAGATGGAAAGACCCTTCTGGATTATCCAGGTGGGTCTGATAAAAAGAGTCAGAAGGAGATTCAGAGATGTTATACTGCTGGCCTCAAGGATGGAGGAAGAGACCATAAGCCAAGGGATGTGAGCAGCCCCTTGATGCTGAAAGAGACAAAGAAAGGGACTCCCCTGGAGCTTCCAGAAGGAACACAACCCTGCTAAAACCTTTTAGTCTCGGGCAACCCATTTTGGATTTCTGGTCTTTAGAAGTGCAGTGTAACACCTCTGTGTATAATATAATACAGACTGCATTATATATCCTATTACAATATAAAACTGGCAGAATAAATTGGTTTTATTTATTTTTAGCCATGGAACTTGATGGTAATTTTTTGTAGCAACAATAGGAAATGAATTCATTGAGCCACTTTCTCTGGGCCGCTTCCCTTTTCACGGTGAAAAGCCAGTAATAAGTCTCAGAACTAGGATTCACACCCTCCTCTGGCTGATCCGAACATGCTTCTCTTTCCACTTAACAACTCAGTCATTCATTCCTTCATTTATTCATTCCATCAGCATGCATTTGTTTATCTTCTGCTTTAGTGTCAGCTATAGACATTTCTAAGAGCCAAAAAGACTGTGGCCTGGGTATATGTTGCCTAATTTGGTGATAATCAGATGACAAAGCAGGGTGAACCTAATTAGGATAAAGTTTCCTGAACTGAGTTCTTATAAAGTGTGTAGTCCTCATGGTACCAAGGCTTTCTGTCTGACTTTATCAGAGGCTGTGAAGTGGAATTTGCAGACAGGAAGTGAGAAATGCCAACCTAAATGTGATTTGGAAGGAAACTTTAATATAATATCGTACAGGGAAACGAGTCAATCCAGAGCCAGTCACTTTCTCATCGAAATTGCCCAAGAGTCTCCACTGCTCGGTCACATCTCTGAAGATGCTGTTGATTTCCTCTGACAGTAGCAGAGTCAGATGGTCTGAGAAGATAGCACACCTAATCAAATCTCTGTGTGTGCTCAGTTGCTCAGTCACGTCCAACTCTTTGCAGCCCCATGGACTCTAGCCCACCAGGCTCCTCAAGAATACTGGAGTGCCCACTTCCTACTCCAGGGCATCTTCCTGTCTCAGAGACTGAACTGCTGTCTCTTGAGTCTCCTGCGCTGGATCTTTACCACTAGTGCCACCTGGGAGGCCCCAATCAAATCTTTGGTAGTCGCTCAGTCGTTTCCAACTCTTTGTGACCTCATGGACTGTAGCCCGCGAGGCTCCTCTGTCTATGGGATTTCCCAGGCAAGAACACTGGAGCGGGTTGCCGTTTCCTTCTCTAGGGGGATCTTCCCAACCCAGGGATCAATCCGTGTCTCCTGCATCGGCAGGTGTGTTCTTTACCACTGATATGTTACTGCTACATCATAAATGCAGTAAGCACTTGTGAACCAAAATGCTGTTGCAAGCCGTTTTTTATGTCCTAGAAAACTTATTTGCTGAGCTAAGGAGAGTCCCATCATTGATTTAATCTCAGAAAAAAAAAAAGATCCTAGGGATCTTGTAAATTTCAGGCTAGTAAGCCATGTTTGGCGGTCTAGCTCATGCCATCCCACATTCTGAATATTGTTCCGAGTTTCCTCTCTGCATCTGGTGTGCATTATTAGCTGAATGAGGCCCCCTCTTCAAGGCCCTGTGGCTGTTTCACACATATCCCACTCCATCATCCCACTGTCCAACTACGCTCAGTCTGTACTCTTCAGCACCCCACCTAGAGGGTGCATGTGTGAGATCTCAAGAGCCAGAAGGGGGCAAAGGCACCAAGTGTATCCCACCCCAGCTGTGTGCCAGGGTCATTGTAAACATAATTCATGTAGCCCTCCTCACAACCATCCCTGAGGGAGAGTACATAGCAGGGAAGACTTCAGACCATGAGTTCTAGAGCCAGACTCCCTGGGCTTAGTCCCACCTCCATCTTCCAGCCCCTCGGAGAGTCGACTTTCTCATTTGTGAAGTGGGGTGACATTATGGCCAGCCTCAAGGGGCACCTGTGAACTTGAAGAAGTATACTTGCACATGATAAACATCCAGTAAAAATGAGCTGTTTTAATTTCTCAGATCCAGAGTTTCAGAGTTGTTTCCAAGCCTGCAACCGTTCGTTATGTGGAAGGATCAAATCTGAGCTCGAAGTTCCAGGGCCAGGAACTCTCCCACCATCGCCCTTGAGATTGCCCCACAGAGGGGGTCTCAGAACTGTCTGCACCACCCCGTCTTCTGTCTGCCCCCTACCCTATGCCCTGGATAGGAGGGTCTACACCACAGCAAGACCTCTGAGTCCCCAGGGGCCTGCAACGCTCGGAAATGGAATCTCAGTTTTAAGAGGATAAAGTGCCTCTGTCGTACCCTTGGATATCCATGTCATATCCATGAATAATAGAAGAGACGGGGGTTAACTGCATCTCAGTCATCAGCAGAAAGGGCTGTGGCCTGGGGACCCCCTGGGATGTGTAAGACCCTCATTCTGTAACCGCTGACCCCAAGAGGATGCTGCAGAGACATGTCGTGGCACCAGGCCCCACCTCCCTGCTTCTGGAAACCTCTGATGCTGGCTGCCAGTGCCTGACTCCTGACAAGTCAGCAATACACCTTAGATTAAGAAAAACGTGTCTAACAACATCTCTTCCAAGCTAGGTCTATGTCTGGAGAAGCCTCACTTGATCTTCATTTTTAGTTGCTTTTAACTCCTTTACAGTAAGTCATGAGTGAACCATAGAAACTATCTTTATTATAAATATTATAAAGGTTACATTGGGCCTCTGAGGCAGAGGCTTTGTTCATTCAATACTCGTTGGACATATATATCAGATTACGAGGGAAAAAGAGCTAAAATAGAGCCCAGTGATTTCCATATAGTGGCTGTGAGGTAGAAACTATCACATCCCCGTTATACCAGAGGACACTGAGACACAGAGAAGTCAAGTTGCCTCTTTCAGGGCACTCAGCCATAGAGAGGATGGGCTTGCATGGGTACTTGGGTCTCTTTGAATATAGAGCTCGTGTTTTTTAAGTACTGGGAGGCCACGGGCAGATAAACCCTACTTCTGCTTCGAATGAAGTGGAATGGATTCCTCTCTGTGGGTTTTGTCGGTGGGCTTCCTCCCCTAGGTGTTGAAGACAGCCTGGGGTTACTCAGAAGAGGTGAGGGATCTTCAGGAGGAGGAGAGAACCGTCTGTTGATACAACCGGCCTTTCAAGAGGCAGGCAGACTTAGCCCTGGAGCTGCCCCTCATGTTAATTTCCCAGCTGGAAATAAGCTCTAGGCTGCCATGTCTAGGCAGGGATGGTGCGGACTCCTCAACACTACATCCTGAGCACAGAGCCCAGTGCCCAGTACGCTGGGGCTACTTGATGAGTATTTGTAGAGGGAATGAAGGGAGAAAGGGGCAGAAGGAACGAAGAGGGAAAAGACAGTGTTTACGTTAGTTATAGTATGGAAGTACTACAGTTGAAGTCCAGAACTTCAAGTGCTCAGATTCCAAAATCTGAGCTGGTTTTCATCCTAGCTTCTCTGTTTTCCAGAGAGACCTTGAATAAGTGCTTTAACTCCCTTGGATCTTACTTCTTCATCTGTAAAAAATGGATATAATATCTATCTCAATTTTTGTGATATTTTAAAAGAGGATTATGGAGGGGGCTTTGCAAGCTAGCTGGCATACAGGAAACTCAAGTGTCAGCTGCTCTTATTCCTATTATCATCATGTTATTATTATCCCTCTCTGATTAGAAAATATTCCTCAGTGCCCCTGTGGCACTTAAACAGCTAGAAGCAAGAGAGCAACAAATCGAACAGTCAGCAGACGGCTGGTTGTTGGAACCTGGAGCAAGGAGCAGGTAAAGCTGATCTCAGCATCCTCTGTTCATCCTCCCTGACAGGTGTCTGCACGATGATCTCATCAATTAGCGAGGCTGTCACACAGGCCCCTTTTCAAGCATCACTTTCCTCAAACACAGAAGACATAATTAGACTTGAAGAAAAATGTACCTCCGAAGTTCCAGCCCTTGGATGCGCGCCGAGAACTCCAAACACACAGACCATTCTTGCTGAGTTTATATAACCCCAGGGACCCATCCACTTCCCCAGCAACACACTTGAAAGGCCACACTTGCTTTTCAGAATATTATTGCCCATATTAAGATTAAAAAAAAAATCTGTTCAGCTGGGAGAGTGTGAGATGTAAAGCAAGAAGCAGCTCCATCTGTTCTCATGGGCACCCAGCAGGCTGTCAGCCGTGGTCCCCGGCCTCTACCCATCCCCAGCTGGCCACGGGTCCCTCTGACGGTGTCCATCCTGCAGCTCACTCCATAAGGAACTCCAGAGAATCCCCACGCAGCTCCTGTTCAAGCCACGCTTGGGCTCCTCAACTGTTTGGCTGGATAGCGAGATGAACTCTCAGCCTCACCTCTCCTTATGCAAGCCAGAGTCCTTCTCTCACCCTGCCCCGCAAACCTGCTCATAAATTCCCCTCCCTCCCCACCGCCAGCCCCGTCTCTGTCTCTCATCTCTCTTTGCCTGGCTCTGGTTCTATCTGCACCTGTCTTTCTCTGCATCTCTGTCTCTTGCTTTTTTCTTTCTCTGTGTCTTTCTGTCTCTCTTCTTCCCTCTCCATTTCTTTCTCTCCTTCCTTGCTTTTATCTTTTTCTTGTTCCTTCTTCTTTCTTCTTTCCTTTGTCTTTCTCTCTCTCTCCCCTTCCTTTCTCCCTTCTTTCTGTCCTTCCTTCCATCTTTCCTCCTTTCGCTCTCTTTCTCTTTTCCTCCCTCCGTTCCTCTCTCTTTCTTCATCTATCTAGTACAAGCGCTGAGGATGGGTAGCTGTGTCAGTCTCTGGGCATTACAGAGTGAGCAACATACCCCTGATGCTGCCATCCTGAAGCCTGCAGTCTCGTGGATATAATACATATTTACCAGGGACACCCCAATCATTGATGGCTGTGGTGATAGGCGCTAAGCGGGGAGTAAATGGTGCTGTGACTGTAGAATAAAAGGTCTAAGCACCTGGCCTAGGGGATCAGAGATGACTGCACTCAGGAACCAAACTTCGGACTGCTGTTGAAGGATGCCGAGGAGCTGGGGAGGTGTAAAGAGTGAAGGGAGGAGGTTAGGAGGTTACAAGAATAATCAACAATGTGGAATCCGGGTATGTTCCGGAAACTGAGCAGAGTGTGGCACAAGAGGAGAAGAAACAAGAAGGGACAGTGTGTGATTGGCAGGTGAATGACCTCCTGCCAGCATGATGACCGTTTTATCCTTACCCTAAAAGCCATGCAGAGTCACGGGAGGGTTCTGAGCAGAAATGTAACTCGTGGTTGACATTTTTGTAAGATTCTGTATTGCCTGGGTCAGGGTGGAAGCTGGGGGATTGCAGCATGGCCTGAGTGTCCTTCAGCTTCTCTTTAGAGCAATTAGAGCTCTGGGTGCCTGATGCCAGAGATGCAGGCATCTAGGACTCTACCTTTTGGTCTGACAGCATCACAGTGTAGCCCTCGGTAGCCTTTTCCCATCTTGTGCGTTAGATTTTCCTATAAAGTGAGGCAATGCTATGGCTGTAGAATAAGGTAGACCAGATGTTTCTCCTATAAACTGAGCTAGACCATGATTTCTAAGGTTTTGTCTGCCTTTGTTGGTGATGCCATGCCCTCTTGTGATGTAGCCAGTCTTTACCTCCTAGATGAAAACTTCCCTACCTATCACTCTCCTCACCAGCACCATCTCCCCTCCCTATTCATCCACCCCCACCATGATTCCCTTCTTTAGACTCGTAAGAGTCAGAGAAACAGTTAACAGTTGTTAAACATTCAGTCTCTGGAACAGACTTCCTGGGTTTGAGTCCTGATTTCTACGACTTACCACTTAGCTGTTTGTTAGTTTCCTTGTGTATTGTAGAGTTATTATACTTATCTCATGGTATTGGGAGGCTTGAATAAATTAAGATATGTAAAACATGCAAGCAGCGCCCAAACCTACTCAAATGTTACCTGCTGAAACTGTAGGGGATGCTGTGAGGTACCATCTAGAACATCCTTCAGAACTGAGGTAGGCATTTGTCCGAGCTGCCAGAAGCCTTGGCTACTGGTGACTCATGGCTGTGTCCCCTCCCCAGTAATAGCTGTCAGGGGAGGGAGCTGCCTTGCTCAAAGTTTCTGCCGCTTGCTGGGGCAGTCCCCGTCTAATCACTCTTGGACGCGGGGCTACAGAAACCCAGCCCCCTTGCATCCATGGAGACCGCTGTGAAGGACTCAAGACAGCTCTGAAGGACTCGAGACAGCTCTGAAGGGCTGACCCATCTTTGAAATGGTTATGGGACTGGCATGATCATCCTTTGCAGGTGCACCACAGCTCAACTTCTCTCTCTGCCCAGTTCTGCTTCCCTCATTCCTTTGCAGATGCTGCTCCCAAGAGTACTTCCCAATAAGCACTCTGCACGCAGGCCTCCACTCAGAGCCCTTTTTCAGAGAACCTGCCTTTCGACAGTTATTGTGATGACCATTATGAGTTATTGTCATATCATCATACCCCTGCTTGCCTCCCTGGTTCCTTGGTTGAATTCCCAATGATGATTGTCCTTTAGACCTTGCTTCTCCGCCCTGAGCTTAGTTCTGAAAGCTTATCTTCTCTCCTTTCTGAGAATCCTCCCTGTTGTCTAGAACACTGCCGAGTGTCCAGAAGAAGCTCTTAAGTGCTGATGGGTTGAATAAGTGTGTGCACAACGGAGCTGGTGCATACTTTCTTTTTCCTAAACCATTTGGACTCCACTTGATATTACTAAACCCAGGATATACACCAGACAAAACATCAGAATAATTTTACAACATGGCCCTGAGCTGGGTAAACTGGGCCCTGGGCTTTCATCTCTTATGGTGGGGTTGACTTTCAGTATTAAGAAGAGCAAGATAAAGCTATTCTGCTGCTGATGCTGCTAAGTCACTTCAGTCGTGTCCGACTCTGTGCGACCCCATAGACGGCAGCCCACCAGGCTCCCCTGTCCCTGGGATTCTCCGGGTAAGAACACTGGAGTGGGTTGCCATTTCCTTCTCCAGTGCATGAAAGTGAAGTGAAAGTGAAGTCGCTCAGTCATGTCTGACTCTTAACGATCCCATGGACTGCAGCCCACCAGGCTCCTCCGTCCATGGGATTGTCCAGGCGAGAGTACTGGAGTGGGGTGCCATGGCCTTCTCTGAAAGCTATTCTGGGCTCAGCTTAAAGAAGAGAATCTCAGGATAAAGGTGTATTTCTCTTTATTTGGGCAAGCTACTTAACCCTCAGGACCTTGGTTTCTTCATCTTCACAATGAGGATGAAAGTGGGCATGTGAGCAGTCACTGAGTAAATTCATATAGAGCTGTGTTTTTCCACAGCATGGTTCTTAGACCATCAGTATCACCTGGAAGTTGTTAGAAATGCAAGTTCTTGGGTCTCACCCAAGACCAACTATGGAATCTGAAAGTCTGGGATGGAAGCCAACAACCTGAGTTTTAACAAGCCCACCAGGGGACTCCGATGCAAGGTCAAGTTTGAGAAGCAGTGATACAGGGAACCTCTAATAGAGCCTGACGCTCAGAAGAATTCACTAGGAATTAGGTATCACTGTCATTTGGATGGTGGTGCATTGTAGTAGTTAATGCACATGAAATGTCATGCACTGGAGAATGAATTAGTATTCATTTCAGTCTTCTGTACTAGTGTACACTAGTTTAGGTTTACTAGGGCACAGAGGTTTAGACTCAACCAACCTGTATTTGCAGCCCAGCTTCGACAGTTTACTGGATGGTCTTAACCAGTGTGCTTAATCTAAGTCTCCATTTTCCTATGTGTAAAATTCACATCGTAGCACAACCCTCCTCAGATAGTTATGCGGTTAACGAGAGAATGGAATCCTTAACACAATGCCAGTGCCAAGTGAGAGCACGGTAAATGGTGACTGTGATTCCATCCAAGTCACTTGCTACATCAGAGAGAAGACGTAATGGCATAATTATCCTGTAACCTTTCCACGTTTGCTCATAAAAGCAGATATGGACCCCACCTGTTGTGTGTGGAGGAGGGACGTCCTCATGAAATGGTACCCATCTGTGTCACACTGGAATGAGTGGCTGTTTCCAAAATCTCAAAACTGTGAACTCTTCCTCTTTTGAGGTTTTCTCATGCCCAGCTTGTTGGGTTGCGTGCCCACCTGGTGGAAGGAGTGACGTCTTGATAGAGGAGGAAGTCTGTGGTTCGAGAGCATCAGGAACACCCTTTAGTGTAAAATGACAAGAAAAATAGCCCATAGGGAATATTTGGACGCCAAGGAGGCTTTTTATCCTCCTCAGTTTCATTGCTTACTTTGTATCCATAAAATCTGTCTGGCATTCGTGTCCTGTTCCTGCGCCTGGAGCAGGTATTCATTTTTGTGAGCTGGCAGAAGATGTGCAGACCAAATAGAGGTCCTGACCAAATACTCAGCCACTGAGGAAGGAATATGTCTACTCATGAGGTTAGGGCTCTGGCCTTGGCACCTGGACGTGGCTTCAAACCCCAGCCCTGCTACTTGCTAAGTTATCATATCTTAACTTTTACAAGTCTCATTTTTCCCATTTGCAAAATGAGAAGACTCATTCAGTATTTATACAAGTAGTCAACACAGCACATGACGCCCACATGGCTATTTTTAATTGTACTATTGGAAATGATGTTAGACCATTTAGATCCAGCATGGATTTAAGGAGACAGATAGTCAAATTTCATAAGCATGCTTGTTTTGGCACATTTTTTTTTCTGCCTTGTTATTCTCAGGCTAAATCGGGGTTATGATAACTTCTTCAAACCGGGAGTGAGCTACATGGATTCCCGTTGATGTATGGCAGAAACCCACACAATACTGTAAAGCAATTATCCTTCAATTAAAAATATATTTTTTTAAAGTTAACCATCAACTCAAAGCCCTCTTGCATGACGATGACACGTTTTCCAAGCATCTCTGATTGCTCACGTGCAGCTCTGACATCAGGTGGTGGTGGCCGTTTTAGTCCCTTCTTGCTGACCATGGACCATCACCCCCACCAACAGTGGTGGTCTTGGGGGCAGTGGAGGGACACCTAATGGCCCCCTGTTCTCTGTTATAAATGTCGAGCCGTGGTCAGGCTGAGTCAGGTGTGTGAGGGTGCCAGGCATGTCAGCAAGCTGACAGAAAGTTCCATTGGGCTGTCAGCCTGTCTCCTGAACACCCTGCCTTTTTGAGCTGGGGCTTCATTGTTCTGACAAGAAGACAGAGGCAGAGGATCTTGGTGATGGGAGGAGCCTGGAGGCTTCTTCCTTGGGAGGTGACAGTGCTGGGCTCAGCCTGGGGTTGGGATGTGGTGTCAAAGTAACAGTCCAGCTAATGCAAGGTCAGGTCTGGACTTGGCTTTTGTGGAAAGCAGGAGTGGTACCTTACGAGTCCCTGGGACAGCAAGGAGGTCAAACCAGTCCATCTAAAGGAAATCAGTCCTGAATATCCTTTGGGAGGACTGATGCTGAAGCTGAAGCTCCAATACTTTGGCCACCTGATGTGAAGGGCTGACTCATTGGAAAAGACCCTGATGATGAGAAAGACTGAAGGCAGGAGGAGAAGGGGATGACAGAAGATGAGATGGCTGGATGGCATCACCACTCAATGGACACTGAGCAAACTCCAGGAGATAGTGGAGGACAGAGCCTGGCGTGCTACAGTTTATGTAGTCGCAAAGAGTCGGACACAACTTAGCAACTAAATAACAACAGCAATAAAAAGTGATACCCAAGACTGTCCATCAGGGGATGCTATCAAGCACTTTCAAAATTAGGCTAGTCACACTTTTCCAAGGAAGGAGAACTCTTTCCTGGGGCTGAATAAACCTGAGGGTCCATTGAAATAGACCTATATGTACAGGTGCCCGGTCTGTGCTTGGTCTGGGAGAGGCTGCTGCAGAGACAAAGATGCATAAGGCAGTTCCTGCCTTGTGAGGACTCGTCACTCTCTGGAGGAGACGGATAAGCAACTGCATACATGAACTAGAATGTGGAGTCTGCACTAATGGAAGCACTTGGGGGAAAGAAGGGGTAATTCTCTATGCGGAAGGGATGCTGTGTCAGCAGAATTCTTACAGATAAAGGTGAGTTTTCCAGGCTGCAAGGAAACATGGCACAGAAGGTCAGGGGAAGCCTGGAGCTGCAAGTAGTGGGTGGGTGATGAGTGAGGGAAGAAAATGAGGCTCCGTCACGGAGGCCCTGATCTGCCTGTGATGTTGGTTTCACAAGACCCTCCCCACTCTGTACTCTCAGCACCACTATTGGAATTTTATTCATAACTCTTTGAGTACATAAACTGATGAATACATGAGATCCAAGATAATACCTAGTAGCAGTTTTTAAATTTAATTATAAATTTTCAATTTTTCAAATTTTGTGAATTATAATGGCAACCCACTCTGGTATTCTTGCCTGGAAAATCCCAGGGACAGAGGAGCCTGGCAAGCAAAGAGTCAGACACAACCGAGCAACGTCATTTTTATATACAAATTTAAGCATGGGAATGTATGTGTTGCTTAATTTTTAATTTTTTAAATTTTTATTTTAACTTTAGCATCTGTTTATTAACATATTAACCCAAATGCTTAATTTGTTAAAACACATGCTGCCTGGTACCTTGTACTTATTCCTTTATGTGTGCTGATAACCCCCTCCATGTGGTATTTACTGTTGTCATCAACTCATTTTGAGGTTCAAGATACTGAGGCTTGTGGAAGGGAAGTTCCTTAGCCAAAGCCACGTGGTTGGCAAAAACGAAAACAGGATTCACACTCAGAAGGGTCTTTCTCAAAGCCTGTGTTTAAACCTCTAAGGCAGGTCAGGAGATAAGGAAGGAGACAGCAGGTAAAGCCACCCATCTGCTCAGGATTTCTGCCTACCTGCCTATTTTTGGCACACTGAAGGGACCTTGCTACAAGCTGCCTTTTTTGATGGTGTATGAGGTCACATTGGCCTCTGAGAAGCCAAGTGGGCAGTAGGGGGCAAGAGTGAAGTCTGTGGGCAGGAGTGAGGGGAGGGGGCGGTGGTGTGCACCAAGCCAGCTTGGAGGGGCAGGGACTCCCCCCCACCCACCGACTCTCTGGAGCCCCAGCAGAAGGTCAATCCCAGTAGGGTTGCCAGATTTAGCAAAATTCAGATTTGATCTGGCTACCCTTCCTTCCCAGGGGCCCCCAAGCTCTCGCACAAAAACTCCTTAACCTTCCAAGGAGCTAATTACACCAGTGAGGCTAAAATCCTGGATTTGAGGTGATTAAGGGATGCATCCAGGCAGGAATGCATTAAGGAGGGCAAATATTTTAAGCCCCAAGAGATGCAAATGAAAGGAGCCCTGTTCTCTAGAGCCCATCCCCACGATGAGAAAGGGACTCCCTGCAGTGCTGAGACAGGGACCTCCCACCCCGCCCCCAGCAACCCTTCACGCTCAGGGCTCCTCCTCATCCCCCAGCCCCAAGACAATGGAGAAGAGTCCTCTGCCAGAAAGTAGTGAGGCAGGTTGTTGACCCTGTTCCTTTACCAGCAGACCTTCACTGAGCACTTTGCACCAGGCAACATGTTAGGTGTCTAGAATGCAAGGGCAAATAACGGAGATAGGCGCATAGCAAAGATCAAACAAATATATGCACATGTGGACATACTTTATACAAACACAAGCATACATATGCATATATGCACGTGTATTACATGATATACACCTGGAAAGGATCAGGATGCTATTATAGAATAATCAGGGAGGAAGATGCACTGCAGATTGAATCATTAAAGACGACCTCACTGAGTGGGTGACATTTAAGCAGAGACAGGTTGCAATTACATGAAAAGCAAGAAGGAAGTCCATTGAAGGCTTTAGGAAACAGTGAACACCCAAGGTAGGAATTACTGATGGTATTAAGTCGATGGAAGAAGATTATTCTTGTCTAATCATGATTGTTGGGAGAAATATAAATAACCTCAGATATGCAGATGACACCACCCTTATGGCAGAAAGTGAAGAACTAAAGAGCCTCTTGATGAAAGTGAAAGAGGAGAGTGAAAAAGTTGGCTTAAAACTCAACATTCAGAAAACTAAAATCATGGCATCTGGTCCCATCACTTCATGGCAAATAGATGGGGAAACAATGGAAACAGTGACAGACTTTATTTTCTTGGGCTCCAAAATCACTGCAGATGGTGATTGCAGCCATGAAATTAAAAGACACTTGCTCCTTGGAAGAAAAGCTATGATCAACCCAGACAACTTATTAAAAAGCAGAGACGTTACTTTGCCAACAAAGGTCCGTCTAGTCAAGGCTATGGTTTTTCCAGTAGTCATGTATGGATGTGAGAGCTGGACTATAAAGAAAGCTGAGTGCCAAAGAACTGATGCTTTTGAACTGTGGTGTTGGAGAAGACTCTTGAGAGTCTCTTGGACTGCACGGAGATCCAACCAGTCCATCCTAAAGGAGATCAGTCCTGGGAGTTCATTGGAAGGACTGATGCTGAAGCTGAAACTCCAATACTTTGGCCACCTGATTTGAAGAACTGACTCTGGAAAAGACCCTGATACTGGGAAATATTGAAGGCAGGAGGAGAAGGGGACGACAGAGGATGAGATGGTTGGATGGCATCACCGACTCAATGAACATGAGTTTGAGTAAGCTCCAGGAGTTGGTGATGGACAGGGAAGCCTGGTGTGCTGCAGTCCATGGGGTTGCAAAGAGTCAGACATGACTGAGCGACTGAGCTGAACTGAACTGAATCACAGCGTTGTCTTGCCGAGATCTAGCTTATTACCCACTAGGCTTTGTCATAGATGCCCCAGTTGCCCAGCCAACCCCTCTGAGGTTAGTGCATAGCCCCAGGTCGCACCATCAGACTCCTGCACTTCTCTGTCTGAGGTCATTTTCTGGTTTGCCTCTTGGCCCTGGCTCGATGCAAGGTGGAAATCTCTAGGAGTTAATGCCCCCAGGAGTGTCCCCAAGTGAGTGATGGGAGTTAGCAGATAAATACCTGAACTGGGAGGATTACCAGGTGTGTCCTACATGGTTTATCAGAAGATCCCCACTAGAAATGCACTCCAGCTAGTCACTGGGGTAAGCTGCTTTATAGGTTTATAGGTTTTCCTCTCTCTCCTGTCTTACTGCTGTACCCCTTCATCTCACTTCCTGGGATCAATTGCCAAATGAATCACATGCACACACATCTTCATTTTAGGGTGTCCTTAGGGGGAAACCCCAAACCTCTGAACAAGTCATTATCAGCCAAAGATGAACTCAAGTACCTCGCTCCATCATCTGCCACCAACTTCTTCATCTCCAGCCATGCTTGTCTGTCCACCTTTCCCTTGCAACCATGCTTTTTCACTCCCAACAGCCTTTGCCAGCTCCACTTATTTCTCTGACAAATTCTTGTTCATCATTTAAAAATCACTTCCCCATGGAAGCCTTCCCTGCTTTTCCACTTCTACAGCCTCAACAGTTTGAGTATTCCCAGCCATTCAAAATAATGATGTTAAAGAATGTTTCACAATTGTATTACAAATAATGCCTTCACCAGACCTCATCCATCCATTTGTCTGTCCATCCACCCATTCACCCATCACCTACCTCCATATGTAAGGTACTGCAATTGTTCCTCAGTCTTCTTATCTAGATCTTGAGGTTCACAGTGAGTCTTAGGCATCCCTCTGCTTCTAGCATGTAGTGCAGGGTCCAGTTGGAGTGAGAGGATGCTTGACTGTTTTTAATTGTTTGATCTAATTAAATTGATGAACTTCACCTGTTCCAGGCAGACAGCATCTGTGCAATGATAATGAGATTCATAATTACACAGAGAAGGATACATTTATTAAGTATGTTGTCAAAATGTGAACCATGTTGTCAAAATGTGAATCACACATAGACGCTGTTTCATTACTTAAACTAGCTTGTCAGCTAGTCAGTCAGGAACCATGTTGGATTTCCCAGTCCCAAAATGTATTCTTCAAAGCAGAGACGGCCGGCAGCTTGCTCTCGTTTATCAGTCCGTCGACTCGCTCTGCTGTATCAGTCTGTGGACTCCAGAGTCTGGAACGCCTGCTTTGCCTCCCACATCTCCTCTTAGAACTATACTAAGCCGGTGGACCTCATAATTTGTACTGGTAGGGTTGCCACATAAACTATAGGATGGAAGCCTATCTACTGGCAGTGTCTAATAAGGAAATAATCAAGGAGTTAGTCAAACAAATGGCAAGTCTGTTCAAACAATGACTCTCTACAGTCTATCCAACATTGGGCTGGACCCAAAATATGCAGTGACAGATAAAACAGATATAGACCCTGCCATCTGAAACTTACGATCAAAGATCTACATTCCGAGATGTTCACTGAAATATGGCATTATAATTTCCTCCAGGATATGGATGGATTACAGGGAATTATAGTATATCACACAATTGAATATTCCCCAACCAGTCAACATACTGATGTTAAAGAATGTTTCTCATGACCCACGAATGTGCTCATGATGTAAGCTTAGAAAAAAATAATCAGGGTACACAGTGGTATATTCAGTGTGATTTCAGTTCTGTAGACAACCAGATACTAATCCATTTGTGTCAGAAAACCACTGGAACAAAAAGAGTCAACTTATGTAACATATTTATCTCTGAGATCTGGCCTGATGGTTGACATTTTTATTGTTTTCTGTATTTTCCCAATCTCATTCTTTGTGAGGAACCCAAATATGTGCTGCTTTCAAATAATATTTTTTTTAAAGAGCTTGGTAGAGATCAGCATAGATCATGCCAAACGTGCCCTTTCATTCTCTCACCTACCGGGAGAACCTACTAATGTGATCAGTTTGTGCTGTGCTTGGGGAAATAATAGCTTCAGTCTTACCCAGAGCTTTCAGAGAATGAGGAAGCACTTAGGACACTCTGGACCTGTGAGAGTTGTGTACCTTTATAAGCGCTTTCATTGACTGCAGCCTATAAATATTTAGTGGCTGAAAGCAGTAGGTGTGGGGGAGGAGGGAGGGAGACAAAAACCAAGCTGTCCCCTGCTCCCTCGGCCCCCTAGGCATCTCACATGTAAACCCGCAGCCCCAGAGTGGTGCATCTCTGCCTGGTCATAGATCTTGCTGGAGAAACAGCTGTTGAAATCCTTAACTATCATGTTACCTGGTGCTCGGCAGGATGCCCAGCCCTCCATGGGATCATATGCTTCTCTCCTCACACCCACCTTAAGGACAGCACTGTTTCCATGCATGTGTGAGAGGGTAGGGTTCTGAGTACTCACAGGACTTGTCCATTTCTAGATGGCTGGTGAGTGTGGTCAGGGGTACCTGAAAGATCAGAACCTCCCACTAAGGATTCCTAGAGCCCAGTGTGGCACGTGGAACAAAGGAAATGTGTACAAACCAGCTTGATTTCTATGCACAACGTTGATTTATGTTCACGACACATGCATTTCCAGTGAATACAGCAATAAATACACAAGCAAAATTTATGGGACAGTAAAAAGGATACCATGAAAGAAACAAGGCATTCCCTTACTAAGATGTGTGAGTTCAGTTCAGTTCAGTTGCTCAGTCATGTCCGACTCTTTGTGACCCCATGGACTGCAGCACGCCAGGCTTCCCTGTCCATCACCAACTCCTGGAGCTCAAACTCATGTCCATCGAGTCGGTGATGCCATCCAACCATCTCATCCTCTGTCATCCCCTTATCCTCCTGCCTTCAATATTTCCCAGCATCAGAGTCTTTTCCAGAGTCAGTTCTTCGAATCAGGTGGCCAAAGTATTGGTGTTTCAGCTTCAGCATCAGTACTTCTAATGAATATTCAGGACTGATCTCCTTTAGGATGGACTGGTTGGATCTCCTTGCAGTACAAGGGACTCTCAAGAGTCTTCTCCAACACCACAGTTCAAAAGCATCAATTCTTCAGCACTCAGCTTTCTTTTTTTATTATTATTTTATTTTATTTTCTTAAATTTATTTATTTTAATTGGAGTCTAATTACCATACAATATTGTAGTGGTTTTTGTCATACGTTGACATGACTCAGCCATGGATTTATTTACATATGTTCCCTATCCTGAACACCCGTCCCACCTCCCTCCCCATCCCATCCCTCTGGAGCCTATTATACAGAGTGAAGTAACCCAGAAAGAAAAACACCAATACAGCATACTAACACACACATATATATATATATGGAATTTAGAAAAATGGTAATGATAACCCTATATGTGAGATAGCAGCAGAGACACAGATGTACAGAACAGACTTTTGGACTCTGTGGGAGAATGCAAGGGTGGGGCGATCTGAGAGAATAGCATTGAAACATGTTTATTACCATATGTGAAATAGATTGCCAGTCCAGGTATGATGCATGAGACAGGGTGCTCAGGGCTGGTGCACTGGCAATCAGCTTTCTTTATAGTCCAACTCTCACATCCATACACAACCACTGGAAAAACCATAGCCTTGACTAGACGGACCTTTGCTGGCAAAGTAATGTGTCTGCTTTGTAATATGTTGTCTAAGTTGGTCATAGCTTTTCTTCCAAGGAGCAAGCGTCTTTTAATATGATGGCTTCAGTGACCATCTGCGGTGATTTTTGGAGCCCAAGAAAATAAATTCTGTCACTGTTTCGATTGTTTCCCCATCTATTTGCCATGAAGTGATGGAACCGGATGCCATGATTTTAGTTTTCTGAATGTTGAGCTTTAAATCAACTTTTTCACTCTCCTCTTTCACTTTCATCAAGAAGCTCTTTAGTTCTTCTTGACTTTCTGCCATAAGGGTGGTGTCATCTGCATATCTGAGCTTATTGATATTTCTCCCGGCAATCTTGATTCCAGCTTGTGCTTCATCCAGCCCAGCACTTGTCATGATGTACTCTGCATATAAGTTAAATAAGCAGGGTGACAATATATAGCCTTGACGTCCTCCTTTTCCTATTTGGAACCAGTCTATTGTTCCGTGTCCAGTTCTAACTGTTGCTTCCTGACCTGCATACAGATTTCTCAAGAGGCAGATCAGGTTGTCTGGTATTCCCATCTCCTTCAGAATTTTCCACAGTTTGTTGTGATCCACACAGTCAAAGGCTTTGGCATAGTCAATAAAGCAGAAGTTGATGTTTTTCTGGAACTCTCTTGCTTTTTCAGTGATCCAACGGATGTTGGCAATTTGATCTCAAGATGTGTCAGAGAAGGGAAAAAATGTGAGGAAATTTTCATTCATTCATTCTTTCCCACGTCTTATAAATGCCTTCTGTGTGCCTATTGCTCTGCTGGGGGCTTCAGATAAAGAGGTGATTCAAGGAACTGGTGGTGGTAATGTTTACCCAAGGGAGATGGCTTGATAAACAATATTAAGAGTTAAATAACTGTGCACTTACTGTATTTACAAAGAAAGTCAGTTGACTTTGAAAATCTGCTGTTTGTATGAAACAGCAGGACGAAGCTTTGGGAAGTGAGCTGCTCTTAAAGAGAACCAGTCTTGAGGGAATGGAGAGGGAGAAAAGGTGGATAGATAGGGCTAAACACCCAGTGGGAATTCCTCTCTGGAGATGGTGCTTCTGTTCGCTGTGGGACTGAATCTGAAACACACTTCCACCCGGAAGTATTCGATGCCACCTTCCAGGTGTCATGGGCTCTACATGCACACTGGGTTCGGAACCTCAGTCGAGGGATTGGCAGTCGCAGAAAGAGTCCAGACAGGGATTGGCAGTCGCAGAAAGATCCAGGAGAGCTGGCTGTGGGGAGGTTGGTCGGGGGAGCAGGGGTTTGAGGGTCTGAGGACTTCGTGCCCGGGGCAGAGGCTTTCCTCTGAACTTGTCCTCAGATCTGACAGGAGCTGAAACCAAGGTCTGGCTCTTGGTCCTGCCCAGAGGCCAGACCAATGAGGTGCCTTCAACAAACAGGGACACTCAGAAAAAGGCACAACGCCAGGCCACTGAGTTGTGCAAACCGTCATCCCGGGCAAGGCTCTTACTGCTTCCCAGACACTCTACGTGCTGGTTTCACAAATCCCCTGGGGTAGGGAGCAGACAGTGTAGTCTTAGGGCAGGGAAGTGAACTTTTACGGCCTAAGCCTCCACTTCGTACTTGAACTCTGGCAGTGCTTCTCTCTGTACGTCCATTTAGCACAGGCGTGTGTGCTAAGTCACTTCAGTCGCGTTCAACTCTGCGATCTCGTGGACTGTAGCCTCTAGGCTCCTCTGTCCATGGGATTCTCCAGGCAAGAATACTGGAGTGGGTTGCCATGCTCTCTTCCAGGGGATCTTCCCAACCCAGGGATCGAACCCTTGTCTCCAGCATCTCCTGCATTGGCAGGTGGGTTCTTTACCACTAGCACCACCGGGGAATCCCTGTTTAGCACATAGAGGTAGGTATTATCATCCTAACTCTAGAGATCAAGCTGTCAGAGATCAAGCTGTCACTGCCCCCGGGGGGTAAGTGGTCAATCAAGGGTCAAAGTCCAAGTCTTAACAGATGCCTACACCTTTGCCTTTCTCTGCCAGCCACCCTGTTCCTTCTGGTCCTTGACCTGATACTAGGGAACTCACACAACAGGTGTCTGTGTGTGTGGTGTGTTTAGTTGCTAAGTTGTGTCCAACTCTTGTGACCCCATGGGCTGTAGCCCAGAAGGCTCCTCTGTCCATGGCTTTTTCCAGGCAAGAATACTAGAATGGGTTACCATTTCCTTCTCCAGGGGGTCTTCCCAACCCAGGGATAGAACCCAGATCTCCTGCATTGCAGGCAGATGCTTTACCCTCTGAGCTACTCAGTTCAGTTCAATTCAGTTGCTCAGTCATGTCAGACTCCTTGCAATCCCATGAATTGCAGCATACCAGGCCTCCCTGTCCATCACCAACTCCCGGAGTCTACCCAAACCCATGTCCAGCAAGTCAATGATGCCATACAGCCATCTCATCCTCTGTCATCCCCTTCTCCTCCTGCCTTCAGTCTTTCCCAGCATGAGGGTCTTTTTCCAATGAGTCAGCTCTTCGCATCAGGTGGCTAAAGTATTGGAGCTTCAGTTTCAACATCAGTCCTTTCAGTGAACATCCAAGACTGATCTCCTTTAGGATGGACTGGTTGGATCTCCTTGCAGTCCAAGGGATTCTCAAGAGTCTTCTCCAACAAAATAGTTCAAAAGCATCAATTCTTCGGTGCTCAGCTTTCTTCACCGTCCATCTCTCACATCCATACACAACTACTGGAAAAACCATAGCCTTGACTACATGGACCTTTGTCAGCAAAGTAATGTCTCTGCTTTTCAATATGCTATCTAGGTTGGTCATAACCTTCCTTCCAAGGAGTAAGCGTCTTTTAATTTCATGGCTGCAGTCAACATCTGCAATGATTTTGGAGTCCCCCAAAATAAAGTCAGCCACTGTTTCCCCATCTATTTCCCATGAAGTGATATGACAAGATGCCATAATCTTAGTTTTCTGAATGTTGAGCTTTAAGCCAACTTTTTCACTTTCCTCTTTCACTTTCATAAAGAGGCTTTTTAGTTCCTCTTCAGTTTCTGCCATAAGGATGGTGTCATCTTCATATCTGAGGTTATTGATATTTCTCCTGGCAATCTTGATTCCAGCTTATGCTTCTTCCAGCCCAGCGTGTCTCATGATGTACTCTGCATAGAAGTTAAATAAGCAGGGTGACAATATACAGCCTTGACGTACTCCTTTTCCTATTTGGAACCAGTCTGTTGTTCCATGTCCAGTTCTAACTGTTGCTTCCTGACTTGCATACAGGTTTCTCAGGAGACAGGTCAGGTGGTCTGGTATTCCCATCTCCTTGAGAATTTTCCACAGTTTATTGTGATTCACACAGTCAAACCCTTTGGCATAGTCAATAAAGCAGAAATAGATGGTTTTCTGGAACTCTCTTACATTTTCGATGATCCAGCAGATGTTGGCAATTTGATCTCTCATTCCTCTGCCTTTTCTAAAACCAGCTTGAACATCTGGAAGTTCATGGTTCACGTATTGCTGAAGCCTGGCTTGGAGCATTCTGAGCATCACTTTACTAGCATGTGAGATGAATCCAATTGTGTCTGAGCTACTATGGAAGCCCAGTAATAGGTGTGGCCACCCCATTTACCTACGGCACTTCCATTTCCTGCCTGTTGAGGGAGCAAAGTTAGTAATAGCATCCCACCCACCCACCTTCTCTCAAAGAGTATCCCACTTTGGATGATGCATTACAGGCTCACCCTACCTAACAAGTTTTGGGTTGAAATAGACACATTTATCAAAACCACAGCTCTGAAATGTGAGTACAAACTGTAATTTGGCTGGGAACCCTGAATCTGGCATCCCACTGTGCAACAGTAATCATCCAGGAAATGTATCCAGATGCACCACATGGAAGGCAGCCAGCCTGGAAGTGGCTCTGACCCACCACGATTTAGAGCCCTGTGAAGGGGACTTTGCCATCTGGCAGCCTGGACTGGCTCCCTGGCCAGGATTCCAGCCACGTGGTTCTCAGGCAGTGTGGGCTCTGGATTGTCCTGTGGGTACCCTAGTGTCTATGGGAAAATAGTCCCAGTGAAAGATACGGATCCCCAGAAGGGCTGGTTAGCAGAGTTACCATGTGCAGTTGGGCAGGTTGTACACTGCAGAAAAACACTCAACCCCTGGGGCAACAGTGAGGGATGCTGTTTTTTATTCCTTTATGAGATGATCAGTCCGATGCCACCCCAGGCAGAGACAGAGGAAGGCTCAGGAAAACAAAGGTTATTATATGCTCTAGTCCTAGAGACAGGAGCATACCACGTGCACAAGTAAAAGGAAAGACATCAGGGTGCTCAGGAGGCCGAAGGAAGGAGCGTGGCAGGTACTGGCTATGACTTTACTGGGGTTTCTTTGGGAAAGGCCAGGCTGGGCTGGGTGTACAGTCAAGGACTGGCTATTTTGAATCATTTCAGCAGGGATTGGGCTATAGGGCCGGTCTCTAATCAACCCTGAATATTCTTTGCAAGGACTGATGCTGAAGCTGAAACTCCCAGTACTTTGGCCACCTGATGCAAAGAGTGGACTCAATGGAAAAGACCCTGATGCTGGGAAAGAGTGCGGGCAGGAGAAGGGGTCAACAGAAATGGTTGGATGGCATCATCAACTCAGTGGACATGAGTTTGAGCAAACTCTGGGAGATAGTGAAGGTCAGGGAAGCCTGGTGTGCTGCAATCTATGGGGTCCCAACAATTACGGGCCTCCTATCTGGCTGAGGGATGGATAAGGCAGAGAGTTTCCTGGGGGGTGTGTGAACCAGCTACACACACTGAGGAAGAGAGAGTCTCTGGATTGGTTAGTTTGCATGTCAAAGAGTGCTCTTGGCTCCCAGGGGAGCCCTTTGTTATTGAATTGGAGAGCCTGCTCTCCCCAACCAGTGAGGTTCTTAACATGTCAAAACATCACATGATATGCAGAAAACTTTAAGCATTTACAATACAGATGCCCACACTCCAGTTGCCAAGGCTCACAGCTGTACCTGTCTGGTGGTAGAGGAGTGGGGAGTGGTGGCCCTAAACTGAACCCTTCCAACTCAGCTCCCGGCCTTGCAGTCCCAGAGCACCTGGGGCTTCTCTGGAGGCGGAAGATAATGCAGCATGCACATAAGGATTGCCCAGGGGCACTGAACATGTACTGGGCTTCTGCTCTCTGCCTGACACTGGACTGAGGACTCATCTGTCTGTGTGTGAACCTCAGACCAACATTTGGAGTCGAAAGCCCTTTCTCTGTTTTATAGATGAGACCATGGAGGCGCCAAGAAATGAAATATCTTTCCACAGTCATACAGTCCATCTGTAGAGTGAGCACATACATTTCCAGCCCATTTCCTGGCATTGATGTAAAGCCAGAACCGCCCCAGGAATGTGGGGCAGATCAGTCTCCAGGCAAGGGAGAAAGCAAAGAAGCCTACTAGGGAGCAGCTTGGACCGTCCTTCCAAGCCTCCTCTTCTAGAAAGGGCACATGTGTGCAGTCCCAGCCCTCAGTCACCCTCTGACATCACGGGTCTTCTGTGACCACCTTGCTCTTTGCCACCAGACCTCCGTCTCTTCTACTACTTTACCCATTCAACATGAAGCTACTGAGACCTGTGCAATGCGACTCACTGCTGTGGGTAAAGGTAAATAAGACATGGTCCTCCCCTAAAGGAGCTGGTGGGCTAGCGGGAGACACAAGAGAAAGAGACTTTTCAAAAGAAAGAGACAGGAAGAGGAGGGAGGAAGAGGGAAGGAGAATCACAGCACAGAGTGGAAGATGGTTGAAGAGTGGTGTGTATGAGTTTTGGGGCAAAGCAAGAGATATTTGATGCTTTCAAATTGTGATGTTGGAGAAGACTCTTATGAGCCCCTTGTACAGCAAGAAGATAAACCAGTCAATCCTAAAGGAAATCAACCCTGAATACTCATTAGGAGGACTGATGTTAAAGCTGAAGCTCCAATACTCTGGCCACCTGATTCGAAGAGCTGACTCATTGGAAAAGACCCAGATGCTGGGAAAGATTGAAGGCAGAAAGAGAAGGGGGTGACAGAGGACGAGTTGGTTGGGTGGCATCACTGACTCAATGGACATGAATTTGAGCAAACTCCAGGAGATAGTGAAGGACAGGGAAGCCTGGCATGCTGCAGTCCATGGGATCGCAAAGAGTGGACACAACTGAGCAATGAGGAGATATCAACTCCACTAGGGATCTCCAGGATGGCTTCCTGGAAGAAGCGGCTTTGGAAGCCTCGTTATTGAGTGTCTGCTCTGAGTCTTCTGTGGTAAATCACATCACACATGTTTCCTCCTTTGACCCACAGTTGACCTCATTGAGTAAATGTTATCATTCCTGAATTAGAGAAGAAGAATCTAGGGGTCAACCAGCTTACACAGGAGCTCCAGGACAGAAGTGAGTCTGGGGTCTGAGAGCTCTAGCTTGCTCTGCAACCATGGATGGATCTCGTTCTATGCAATTGTTTGGTATCAGAACAAAGAACTTGTGCTTAGTGACAGTGAGGCTTGGGTTTAGATCTCATCACTTACTGCCATTAGTACTAGCTTCTCTGAGCCTCGGTTTCCAGTGACTAGCAGGATAACCTTGATCCTTCTGAGTCTGTCTTCATGCTGGGAGTATTTTGCTGAGAGGGTCAAATGAGATGTGTGTGGCAAAGGGCACCCGGCCAGTGAGAGATGCTTCCCCTTCCTTCTCTCCTCGTAGCCCCCAGACCCACTAATGTCCTGCAGTGCAGGGCAATGGTTAAGACTGGACGCTGGAGCCAGGCGATGTGGGTTCAGATCTAGTCTCTGTTGTTGCTGTGTGCCTTTGGGCGGTTACATCACTTCTGTGCACCTCAGTTCTTTCTTCTGGAAGATGAGGACGAAGTGGTACCCTCCTCCTGGAGGACGGGGTGCAGATGGAATGAGCTGGTGTCTGCAGAGTGCCGAGAACCCTGCCTGGTACACAGGAAGCTCTGTGTGGATGACACTGGATAGATAAATCTAGACTCTTCACCACTTTGCCCCACTGCTTCTCACCTGAGAGCCTGTACTCAGTGCAGCCTGAACAGAGGAAAAATGTAAATATTCACCTTGCTGTCATGGATGGGCAGAGCTGTGGGTGGCCAGGAAATGTCTCTTACTTCCAATCACTGAAATTGACCTGGTGTTCAGCAGCCTCATTGAGGCCCCAGGAGCAGGGAGGCTGAACGTCTCCGGATCTCCAGAGCTTCAGACCCTGCTGATGGAGGGGCGACTGTTTTCTCTTCCTGCATCTCTGACTCACAGAAGACTGCTAGTCATAGCGTCACCTACAGGATCTCACACGCTAAACCTACAGGTTCCCATGTCAACCTCGACTCGGCAAGGAGGAAGTGGATTGTAGTCAAGGCTGTGCTCTGCTCAGTCATCAGTCGTGTCTGACTCTTTGCGACAGCATGGACTGTAGCCCACCAGGCTCCTCTGTCCACGGGATTCTCCAGGCAAGGATACTGGAGTGGGTTGCCATTTCCTCCTCTGGGGGATCTTCCTGACCCAGGAATCGAACCTGTGTCTGCTTCATCTCCTGAACTGCAGGTGGATTCTTTACATCCTGAGCCATCAGGGAGGCACATAGTCAAGGCTGTAGCTGACCAAATTAAAAGAAGGAAACTTTGTAGAGCACTGGGTCTCAGCAGACTCTGCACATTAGAATTGCCCTCTGGAACTTATAAAATACAGACAAATAACTAGGTGCCACCCTAGCCTGAAATAAAACATACGCTATTAAGGTATTCAGAGCATCCCGGGGGCCTTAGCCTCTGAATCATGCCAAGTGGAATGGCGCCATGAAGGATGAATCAGGATCTCCTGGGAGGCTTGTTAAACCGAGTGCCAGGCTCCACCCCCTTGGGGATTCTGATTCTGCGGGGCCTGAGAACCTGCATTTCTAGCAAGTCTCCAGATGAAGTGATGCGCCACCAGCACCTCATAAGGAGACACACTGAGCTGTATAATAGGTCAAATCAATCATCAATCAAAGGTGTCACCCACCAGGTCTTCCCAGAGAAATGTGTCTGCTGCTTGTTTGGATTAAAACAAAAATCCATATTTAGATGTTCAGTTCAGTTCAGTTCAGTTGCTCAGTCATGTCCAACTCTTGGTGACCTCACGGACTGCAGCACGCCAGGCCTCCCAGTCCATCACCAACTCCTGGAGCTTGCTCAAATTCATGTCCATCAAGTCGGTGATGCCATCCAGCCCTGTCATCCTCTGTTGTCTCTCCAATGCCTTGAGACCTTGAGCAATTGAAAAATGCCTGTCTCCATTGATGTTCAGTTTTCCCCTCCCTCTCTGTCTTCTCCCTCAGCCACTGTGCCCAGGAACTTCTTGCTGTTGAGATGCTCAGCACATACGTGTTACAGGGAGTGTCGTGGTAGTTCAAGAGTTTTGCAGCAACGAACTAGATAAAGAGGAGCTGATTCTGAAAACATACTAGAGGAAAGCATAGAATGTTCTTTGCTGCCTTTGATGGCAGGTCACATGGATCAGCCCACGCAGTGGGATGTGAATTTGCTCGTCTTACAACAATTGAGTTAAGTGAATTGTTGAGCAGGCAAATGACAGCACTGATCTGGGGAAAAAGAAGAGTTTCTAAACCTGTGTCTGAATCCCAGTGTGGGAGTCAGTATTGTCATATGAAAAGCATAAGGAGGGCTCAGGTTTCCAGTGTACTAGATTTTGTGATAATATTCATTTATCTCTCCTGGTCCAAGTGCCTGTCTGCCTTGATGAAGATGAAAAAGTAAACTGACAGTTCTTGGGAACAAAACAATCCGCCCTCACCGTTTCCTCTAGGCATCTCCTCTATATACCCCCAAGCTTGTTCTTTTCCATTCTTTGACCACAAGAATGATGGGTGGTTTCCAGGAGCTGTTTTAAAGTGAAAACAACCCTTGGAAGAGATAACCCTAATTCTCTTTTATAAGTGATCTCTGAAATGTCAAGTTAGCAGTAGAAAATTCCATTTTTCACTAACTGTAGGATACTGTGTAAACTCTCATTCTCTTTAGGAGGCTTTTCAAATAGATTTTTTTATAGACCAGCTAAGAGCCAGTCTGTGTGACCTAGAAATCATGGCACTGGAGAGACCACAGGGATCAAGTTCAAGTTCCCATTCTGTCTAGTCTTTCTCTCCACATGTCCACACGCACTGGAGTGTGTGCCCCTTATTTGCCACACATTTGCAAGAGTGCAGTGTACCAACGTGGTCTTATCCCAGTGGTTCACTGGTTGGAATTGGCATTCTCCCTCTGTTGGTTTAAGTGTATGACTGTACTTTCAATAGTATCATTATTTTATTAATATCTGTTGCCTCTAGAGGAATGCAAGCTCCAAAGTGATAGAGACAGTTTATAACTTGTTCACCTTTATCTTTCCAGGAACTCCCGTAGGGTTAGGGTTGGGTCTAACCTATTAGAGGCAGTCATGAAATAGCCCTCTAATGATGGAATGAGTGACAAAGAAGTAACAGGGAGGCTGAGGTTCAAAGGATGACTGGGAGTCAGCCAAGAGAAAAGACTGGGGAGAGGGCTACAGGCAGGGGGACCTGCACTTGCAAAGGTCCTGTGGTAGAGGGTGTGGTGCTTAGGAAAGACGTGGCATTTTTTCCACATGTTCAGTCTGTCAAGAGCTAGAGTTGTGGTATATGATGAGGAGGTGGAGAACTTCTGGATCAGAGCAGCCCTTTGAAGCCATCTTTCCATTGTCTCCTACTGACTTGAGAATCTGATTCTGCGTCCTGAATCTCAGTGCCCTGATAGGAGCGCCTATTCCATAATCAAAGATTTTTCATTTTTTTTTAATTAGAGGATAATTCTTTACAAAATTGTCATGGTTTTTGCCGTACATCAGCATGAATTGGCCCTAGGTATACATATGTCCCCTCCCTCTTGAAGCCCTGCCCCGCACCTGCCCCTCTCCATTGTCCCAGAGCACCAGCTTTGGGTTCCCTGTGACATCCATCAAACTCCCACTGCTCTCTATTTCACATACGGTAATGTATATGTTTCAATGCTTTTCTCTCAAATCATCCCACCCTCTCCTTCCCCTACTGTGTCCAAAAGTCTGTCAATTTTTTTTAGGTTTTTTAAAATTGAACTTTAAATTTTGTTCTGGAGTGTGACCAATAAGCAGTGTTGTAATCATTTCAGGTGGACAGCATAGGGACCCAGCCATATGTTTCCACTCTTCCCCTAAAGTCCCCTCCCATCCAGGCTCCCACATAACATTGAGCAGACTCCCCTGTGGTAGACAGTAGGTCCTTGTTGGTTATCCATTTTAAATATAGCACTGTGTACCTGTCCATGCCAAACTCCCTAACTATCTCTTCCCTCATTCCTCCTCCTCCCCAGCAACCATACGTTCCTCTCTAAGGCTGTGAGTCTGCTTCTGTTTTGTAAATAAGTTCACTTGTATCATGTCTGTTTAGATTCCGCATATAAGGGAGAGCATCTATTCTAAATTCCGGTTGAGTAGGTAACCAGAATTTCAACCAGGCCCGGTCCTAATTCCGGGACAGTTGTGTTAAAAATTGTCGTTTAACATACTTAATGTGTCTCAGACATGTACTAACCCTTTTATACAGATGTCCCTGCTCCTCTGACCCTCCCAGGTGGCACAGTGGTAAAGAACCAGCCTGCCAAGCAGGAGATGGAGGTTTGAACCGTGGGTTGGGAAGATCCCCTGGAGAAGGAAATGGCAGCCCACTCCAGTATTCTTGCCTGGAGAATCCCATGGGCAGAGGAGCCTGGAGGGCTACAGTCCCTGGGGTTGCAATGAGCTGGACACGGCTGAGCGACTCAAACAACACCCTGCTCCTCAAATTGTTCACCTACTGTTGCCAAATTTGCCGAATAAGATCTTGCTTTGAACTGCCAGTCCGCTGATAAGAGTCGAATTTCAGGACCACCTCCCCCACCCCCGCCAAACAACTCCCTCATAATTATTGGCCCTGGATCTTCCACTGTCTGTGCTCTGCTGGAGCAGACCTCAACAGCCCTGGGATTAGGACCGAGCTGGTTGAAATCTGTTCACCTGTCTTAACCTGAGACAGTGCTGTCCAGAGTGGATCAGTGAAGCCTTCCAGACTGATGTCAAGGACCCATGGCTGTCTCTAAGATTTCCGTGTCAGCAGCTTGCGTGCTTAGCAGGATGGACAAAAAGACTAATAGTAGAGCGGCCATGGAGTCAGGGACAGCTGAGTCTGACCCCAGCCTTATCGCGTACAAGCGCCATGACCCTGGACAGTTCCCTTTCCTCTCTGAATCCTCATTTTCAGGTATGAAAGAGAAGCAAAGTGTCCTGCAAGTGATTTAAGGATTTAAGGGAGCTCTTTAGCCCAGTGCCTGGCACAGGTGGGAGGGAGGGGCCACTGCCGCTGTTCCTGCTGCACTGTTAGCAGCAGGGAAGGGAGGCAGGCTTGCCGCGCGCTCTTACATCCTGCAGAGGGAAAGGGGATGAATCAGAAACAAGGACATGCAAATCTCCATTTACTGCTGTTGCTGGGAGACCGGATTGTCTGGTTCATTTTATGTTCTGGGTCTTCAGGTAAATTGCAAAATCCTTTTTATTGAAAATTCACTCCGTCTTCCACAAATGTTTATTGAGTCCATGCTGTTTGCTAGGCACGTGGGAGAAACCGAGGATAAATTAGATGCTGATCTTGCATTCACCTTGGGAGTTGGAGAAGGGAGGGTACAGATTTTCTATAAATGTGAGGGAGAGCACTTTTCTGCTTAAATACAGAATGCTGAGCATTATTTATTTTAGAAAATCACTGAGGATCTTGCAAGGGCCTCTCATTGCCTGAGTGAATTAATTAAGAGCTAAAAGAGAGGGTGGGAGTGCTGCAAATAGAGGTGCACTGAACTCGTGTTTACTACCCATCATTATTTATATCATAATGGACATTATAATATTACATATACTGCTTGTATATTGTGCTAATTATATGTGCATTTATATTATGTTTATGCACGCATGTGTGCTAAGTCCTGTCCGACTCTTTGCAACCCCAGGGACTGTAGCCCCCCAGGCTCCTCTGTCCGTGGGATTCTCCAGGCAAGAATACTGGAGCGGGTTGCCATGCCCTCCTCCAGGGGATCTTCCCAACCCAGGGATCGAACTCAAATCTCTCCTGTCTCCTGCATTGTCAGGCAGGTTCTTTACCACTAGCCACCTGGGAAGCCCATACGTATATATATATAATACTAGTTATAGATTGTGTATATAATTATATACATACAGTTGTCCCTTGGTATCCATAGGACCACACCCCTCCCCCAACAGAAACCAAAATCCAAGGATGCTCAAGTCTTTTATATAAAATGGAATAGTTTGTATACAACCTGTGCACATCCTCTATCTACTTTAAATCATCTCAAGATTACTTATAAGCCCTAAAGCAAGATAAATTCTATGTAAATAGTTGCCAGCATGTGGTAAATTCCAAGTTTTAGTTTCTGGAACCTTCTGGAATTTATTTTTCCAGAATATTTTCAAATCACCGATTGTTGCCTCCACAGATGCAGAATCAGTATCCATGAGGGCTGATTGTAATTATATTATATAATATATTTATGTATTATATATTACATATAATGCTCACATATATTACATAATAATATAAATATGTAGGTAACCCAGTTACTTCTGTCATTTCATTTTATTACCACATATATCTTTCTCTTTAAAATGGAAATGGCAAATTTTGCTTGGGCCAGAGACTAGTTATGCTGAATGTTAAATCTCTGCTTTATCCCCGCTTTGCAAAGCTAAAGAACAAAGGAATCTGCAAAGTGACAAGGGGCTTCCCCATTGCATCAAGCCCCTGTTATTTCTCGTGCATGGATTCAACACGTTTCACCAAACACCTGCTCCGTGCCAGGCTCTGCCCTGGGCACTGGGGTGTGGAGCCCATGAGGCACCGTCTCTGACCCCTTGAGACGCACAGACGGGTCAGTGAGCAGCCGCAGAAGGCGGTGGTGGCTGCTGTCCTGGAGGGCCTTCAGTGGTGGCCCTGGAAGAGGGGAGAGGTTCTGCCTGGGACGCTGGGATGAAGGGCGGCCTCAGAGCGAGTACTGTGAGCTGCAGAAGGGAGTGGACAGCCAGGTCGTGACAGGAGAGGGGAGGCATTTGGGGAAACCGGCACGTTGCAAACAGCATGTGGGGCTGCAGAGTAGTAGATCGTGGATCTGCTCCCAATGCTAATATAACCATAATAATATAGAGAAAAATGGCAATAGGTGTCCTGGTGGCAATGAGGGCAAATGCTTATTGACTGTTCCCTGCGCTAAGCCTGTGGATGCATTATGTCATACAACCCCACAGCAATTTTAGAATTTATATAGCATGCTACATGATGCATATGCTATAAAATGCACAGGAGCGGACGGTTACTCAGGGTCGCTCAGCCGGTAAGCACAGCACATCAAGCTTTGCCGCATCATACCCGGTGGCCCTGGCCCAAGCCCCTGACCTCTGTGAACCTCAGCTTCTTCCTCGGTAAAAGAAGGCTGAAGGCTTATTCCAAGAAGGCCTTGGGATGCAGGTCAGGGCCACTGTCAGTGATGGCTCAACTGGAAAGGCGGAGGGCTGTCTGTTAGCGAGGTGACCAGGTCAGATCCCCGGGGGCTGGCCTTGTGCTGTCAAGTAAAGGGTGTGCATTTCATCCGGAAGGCGGGACGGGCGTTGGGAAGCCTTGCAGCGCGTGATGAAGTGTTGAGTGGTGTGTTTGAGGAAAATCACCCTTCACAGTGCGAAGTCCACGTGGAAACAGCCAGGCTGGTGAGAAGGGTGTGGTCATAGTCCAGGGGAGGAAGTGGCGGTCACAGGGGATGGTGGGCGGAAGCAGCATATGTGCCAATTGGGAGAGGGGCTCAGCTCGACCCCCAGACTTCTGTCTTTAGCATGCATGCTGCAGCTCTACCCACTGCGGGAAGTGTAGTGGGAGGAGCGTCTGGGGCTGGATCATGTCCCCTGCCCTCATCCAGTTCATAAATTACAACCATAAACCCCAGCACCTCCAAATGTGCCCTTGTTTGGAGGCAGGGTCTTCACAGAGGTCATCGAGTTACAATGAGGTCATGAGGGTAAGCCTTAAACCAACATGACTGCTGTCCTTGTAAGAAGGGGGTTTGTGGACACGGATTGGCATAGAGAGAGAAGACCAGTGTGAGGAGACCCAGGGGGAAGAGCACCATCTGCAAGCCGGGGAGGGAGGCCTGGGTCTGCTCCCTCCCTCACAGTCGTTAGGAGCCAGCCCTGCTGACACTTGGAGCTCAGACCTCCAGCCTCAGAACCCTGGAACAGCAAAGTCCTGTCGGTTAAGCCGCCCCGTCTGTGGCATTTCGTGATGGCAACCCTTGCAAGCTCATACAAGGAGTAGCTCATTTGGAGAGAGCCATGAGTTGTGTTTTGGATGGCTTGAGTCTGACGTGTGGTTTCTGGAGGGCTAGGTGAAGACGGCTGGTAAGATGTAATTCAGTACACAAGTGTGGGCCTCGGTGGGACTAGAGAGAGAGATGAAGGCGTATCAGGAGTCTGCTGCTCCAGCATCTATTACACAGTGTGACAAGGTAGCATGTAGTAGGAATCTGAAAAGGACTTGAGTGGATAAATGTCAGGTTTGCTTAAGGGCATCCGCCTGCCATGCAGGAGACCTGGATTTGATCCCTGGTTGGGAAGATCCCTGGAGAAGGGAACGGCTACCTACTCCAGTATTCTGGCCTGGAGAATGCCATGGACAGAGGACTCTGGCAGGCCACAGTCCACGGGGCCGCAAAGAGTCGGACACGACTGAGCGACTTTCACTCACATGCTTAAGGACAGAAGGCAGGAGGGACTACACAGCTGTGAGCACCAGCTCTTAGCTCCCACCCCAACAGTACTACCATGACCTGTCAAATTTTCAGGGATCATCACGTTGGTCGCTGACATTTACACTCTGGTGGGCTACAGTGACAAAGAATCAGAGGAGATTGGAGCAACTCAGGACGCATGCACCGGAAGGATACTCCCTTTTTCGTTCTTTAAAATGAGGAGATAAAGAAATGAACCAGACTTCCTTGGTGGTTCAGTAATTAAGAATCCGCCTGCCAAGAAAAGAGAATCTGCCTGCCAATGCAGGGGACATGGCTTTGGTCCCTGGTTGGGGCAACTAAGGGGCAACTAAGTTGCCTCGGGGTACTGAGCCCATGTGCCACAGCTACTGAGTCTGCTCTCTAGCCCACGTGCCAACACTGCTGAGCCCACAAGTGCAGCTATTGAATTCTGCACGCCCAGGAGCCCATGCTCTGCAACTAGAGAGGCCACCTCAACAAGAAGCCCTCACACTGCAGCTGGAGAGCAGCCCCTGCTTGCCACAACTAGAGAAAGCCCGAGGGCAGCAACAAAGACCCAACACAGCCAAGAATAAATAAATACAATTTTTTCAAAAAGAAATTAACCAAAATACCAAAGCTATTCTTAGAGCAGAGAACTACAGCCCATCTAGAGCCTCAGGTTCACGGCTATGTTCTGAAATGTTGACCTCCAATCAAGCATGTCAGTAATGTGTCTATTTTAGACAGCAACTTAAAAGTCCACTTAGCTTGAAATGTCAAAATAAGTAGACAGAATGGCATAATAGAAAATGGCAGTAGCTGGAAGTCAAGAGACCTTGTTTTGCATCTCAGGTGTCAAGAGACCTTGTTTTGCATCTCAGGTCTGCCTCAGAAGAACTGGGTCACCTTAACCTTTCAGAGTCCCCCGTCCCTGCTCTATAAAACAATGAGGAGGAGGGGGTAACTAGATGAGTTTATAAATCTGACATTTTCTGATGCTCTCAATGTGGCCTTTCATTGCAAATGTTGGGAAGAATCATATTTCCACAAACTGACCTGCCAGCGTGATTGAGTCGACCAACATGAAAATGTTAATAAAGTAAGAAGCAGTAATTCATATCACAGATGCTTTCGGTGGAATAATTTCCCGCCTTAATAATTTCTGCCTCATGAAGATGGTTGATGGAATACTGGATAAAGATAGTATTTGGTTTTAGGATGCATCTTAATTAGCAAATTGGGTTTTACTTGAAGATTTGCAATGACAGTAGTTTGTCCAATGACTCAAACTTCTGACCATACTGAAAAAGGGCAAGGGAAGAATACCCAGTCCTAATTACTTTTGTGATTTCTCTTGAACCATTTGATATTTAAACCCTACATACTGGCGTTTTCTTCATATGCTTGGACATCTCAGCTCTGGCTGTAATAAGCCACCACGGGGTACAGATGATTAACATTGACTGAGTACCGTGTTTTGTGCCAGGCGCTGACCTCTGTTACGTGTTAGCTCATCTCACACCCCTGCAGCAGATGCTGTCAGCCACGCCTTACCTTCTCTGGGCTCAGTGTGCTGCAGCTTGCTCACTTAGGGCTCCTAACTGGCTGTGGAAGCACGTTTGGTCTCTAGGGACAAGCCAGACATACCTAAGTGTTACTGCTGCAGAAGCAACCCTGAACCCATATCAGAAGGAAATTTGGTGGATACATACTCCAGCTTCCTCCCCACGTGGTTGAGAAAATCCAGGGTGTAATCTACATTTGCTCATGGAGTTCCTCAGAGGGACCCGGTTCCAATTACCATGGTGGATGTTGACCTGATAAACACACCCTTTATGGACTGCCTTCTGTCTTGATATCCTGGTGTTTCCTGCAATCCTGTTCCAGATAAAGGTTGTTGTTGTTTGTTGTTCAGTCACTAAGTTGTGTCCAACATTTGGTGACACCATGAACTGCAGAACATCAGGCTTCCCTGTCCTTCACTAACTTCCTGAGTTTGCCCAAAGTCATGTCCATTGACCCCGTGATGCCATCCAACCATCTCATCCTCTGTTGCCCCCTTCTCCTCCTTCCCTCAATATTTCCCAGCATCAGGGCCTTTTCCAGTGAGTCAACTCTTTGCATTAAGTGGCCAAAGTATTAGAGAGCTTCAGCAACAGTCCCTCCAATGAATATTCAGGGTTGATTTGTTTATTGCTTCCTCCCATTTCTGTCTTAATACCCTGGTGTTTCCTGTGATCCTATTCCAGATAAAGGACTTGCTCTCAAAATCCTTGCCTCAGGATCTGCTCCTGGGGAATCCAAACTAAGACATCCTCCAAGATCCCTGGGGTGTAGGTAATATTAGTGCTGATTTATAGATGGAGAGTCTCAAGTCCAGATGGTTAAATGATCGTTGTTATGTCTTGGTACCAGGGTTTTTCTGGCTCCCCTTCCTCTATATCAGTGGTTCTCAACCAGGAGAGATTGTGTTTCCCAGGGGACATTTTGAAACATCTGGAGATATTTTTTTAATTCATTTATCCTTTAATTGAAAGGTAATTGTTCCACAATATTGGTTTCTGTCATACACCAACATGAATCAGCCATAGATACACATATGTCCCCTCCCTCTGAACCTCCGCCTCACCTCTCACCCCATCCCAACCTTCTAGGTTGTCACAGAGCCCCAGGTTGAGCTCGCTGAGTCATACGGCAATTCCCATGGGCTGCCTATTTTACATATGGTAGTGTACCTGTTTCCATTTGTCCCACGTTCTCCTTCCTCCCTACTCCTGTGTCCATAAGTCTGTTCTCTATGTCTGCATCTCCATTGCTGCCCTGCACATAAGTTCATCAGTACCATCTTTCTAGATTCCATATATGTGTGGTAATATACAATATTTGCTTTTCTCTTTCTGACTTACTTCATTTTGTATAATAGGCTCTAGGTTCACCCACCTCAGTAGAACTGACTCAGATGTGCTCCTTCTTATGGCTGAGTAATGCTTCATTGTATATATGCACCACACCTTCTTTATCCATTCATATGTTGATAGACATCTAGGGTGCTTCCATGTCCTAGCTATTGCAAATGGTACTATAATGAACACTGGGGTACCTGTGTCTTTTTCAGTTTGGTTTCCTCGGGGCATATGCCCAGTAGTGGGAATTGCTGGGTCCTATGGTAGTTTTATTCCTAGTATTTTTAAGGAATCTCCATAGTGGCTGTATCAATTTACATTCCCACCAACAGTGCAAGAGGGTTCCCCTTTCTCCACACCCTCTCCAGCATTTATTGTTTGTGGATTTTTTGATGAGGGTCATTCTGACCAGTGTGAGGTGGTATCTCACTGTTGTTTTGATTTGCATCTCTCTAATAATGAGCGATGTTGACTGGAGATATTTTGGGTTGTCACAGCTGGAGGCATGCTGCTGGTACCGTGTAGATGGAGGCCAGGGATCCTGCTAAACATCTCACAAGGCACAGTTCAGCCCCCTGCAACAAAGAACAATCCAGCAAAAAAAAAAAAAAAGGTCAATAGTGCCAAGGCTGAGAAATCCTGCTCTTCTCCCAGCAAGACTAGCTGTCGAGTGGTAGCGCTCCTGTGTGACTGTCTGTTATATTTCACTTCTAGGGCCAAGCTGTGGCTCAGCTGTGCTCCACTGTCCCCAACGTGACTGTCTTTGGAACAGCTTCTACTTTCAAGCATGAAGCTATCAAGGACTCCGTGACACACCTCTTCGACAGAAATGCAGACTATGTACAGGAAGTGAAGAGGTAAGATGTTTGTTCTAAAGAGCACCAGGATGGTCCTTGCACTTCTCTCTTAAAGAACTTTGCTCAGTTGTGTCTGACTCTTTGTGACCCCATGGACGGTATAGACCCAGGTCTCCTGCATTGCAGGAGGATTCTTTACCAGCTGAGCCACAAGGGAAGCCCAAGAATACTGGAGTGGGTAGCCTATCCTCCTCCAGGGAATCTTCCCAACCCAGGAATCAAACCAGGGTCTCCTGCATTGCAGGTGGATTCTTTACCAACTGAGCTACCAGGGAAGCCCCTTCTTAAAGAACAAGAGCATTCATTTAGAGGAGAGCTAATAATAGTCATCAGCTCAGTGGTAAAGAATCTGCCTGCCAATGCAGGAGACTCAGGTTCGATCCCTAGGTCGGGAAGATCCTCTGGAGAAGGGAACAGCACACACTCCAGTATTCTTGCCTGGGAAATCCCATGGACAGAGGAGCCTGGCAGACTACAGTCCCTGGGATCGCAGAGTCAGACACAAATTAGCAACTGAGCCACAAGCGCCCTCCCTTTCTGAGTGTCATAATGCCATCATGATGAACATGCATATTACTAGCTCTGGGCTATTTCACATGTAATTCGTTCATCTAGTCCTCTCAACAACCTTATTATTATCCCTGTTTTGGAGACAAACCCAAGGAACTGAGGGGTTACTTGGTGAGAAGTAACTCACCAAGCTGAATTGCGAGAGCCGCTACAACACAACCTTAACACAGAGAAGTTTATTTCTCATTCATTCACATAACAGCCCCAGGGAATGTGGACTCCAGCCTGGGTGTGACTGAGAGCCACCAAAGGCCCACGGTGGTGACAAGTGGGACACGGGTTTGGAACAGCCACCGGCGCTACAGAGAGAATGAATGGGAGACGGGAGCGTGAAGGCCGAGGCGTCAGTCTGCTGGCTGTTGCGGTCTCCACGGCGGGGGGACTTTGGTCTATAACCCGATCCGTATTCCACCTGTGATCCTGAAGCCGTTGATCACAGCCATGTGCAGGCCAACACAGGGAATCAGATGGCACACCCAGCTGCTGCCACATTTGCAGATGATCTGTGGGTCTCCCCCCTGCTGATTCTCAGCACTCAAGGCTGATTCCCAGGCTCTGCTCCACTCGCAGGCCCTGGGAGGATTCAGCCACGTCCCAGAGCCGCTGTTATGCGTTTTCAGTCTCCAGCACAAAATTGTCAGGTACAAAGGATTAGGTTGTCTCGCTAGCAGGATAACAAAGAAACCATCTTCTCCACATCCCTGATTAAGATGAAAAATGGAAGGGCTGCAAGACAGGCGATCTGGTTGCTTGAAATGATAGATTTGGACCAGATTAGGTGAAACTCGGGAAGTCTGAATTCCCTGATTTGTTTTTAGATTTTGAATGGGGATATCTATATGCTATTTAAGGTTACCCCAGGATTTCCCACGAGGTGTGAAAAGAGAGCTTAAAGGCTAGATATTAGAGCTTCACCATCCATTTTTCAGATGTCCAGAGATCGCAGGCATTTTGTAAAAAATTTAAGTACAGATGATTATATTTTCCAGTATAGGTTATTACACGATATTGAATAGAGTTCCCTGTACTATACAGTAAATCCTTGTTGCTTGTCTATTTTATGTATAGTAGTCTGAAAGACTTTCAGAATATACTCTTGCCTGCTTTTATGCCCCTCGGGTGGTTCTTTATTCCTTTTTCTTTTTTTTGGTTTGCTGGGTCTTCGATGCTGCTCCTCGCAGCTTTCTCTAGTTGCAGCGAGTGGGAGTGACTATCTCTGGCTGTGTGGTGCTCGGCGTCTCACTGTGGTGTGGAGTGCAGGCTTTGGGTGCCCCGGCTTCAGTAGCTGCAGCAGTCAGGCACAGCAGTTGTGATGCATGGGCTTAGCTGCTCTGTGGCATCCAGGATCTTCTCAGACCAGGAATTGAACCCAAGTCTCCTGCTTTGGCAGGTGGATTCTTTACTGAGTAGCCACCAGGGAAGTCCCTTCCTTTCTTTAACTTGCATCTTTCAAGCTGTGATCTGATCCCCCCATCCTCTTCTTTCATCCTCTGAAGGGATATTTCTGCAAGCATCCTTTCCTCTGTTCCTGCCCTGACTAGCTTAGTAAGTACTGTGGAGGGCCAGGTCCTCTACTAGGGCAGCAGATCCAGAGGAAACCACCTTGAGAATCACTGTCTTCATGGAGCTTAGAGTCTCAGTGGGGAAGACAGGGCAAAAGATATTGAAAGGTTCATTGCTTTACACTTTTGGTATGCACTCTGGTGGAGAAATGCAAGATGCTAGAGAAATAAGCACAGGGACATAGGGACATCAGACGTGTCATCCATCAGAGGGTGAGATTTGGACTGAGAACTGAGGGATGAGAATTAGGCCAAAGGAGGAGTATTTCTGACCAAGGGGAGTGGCACGTGCTAAGGCCCAGGGCCAGGAAAGACTTGGTCAGTTCCAGAATCTTCAAGGAGACCAGTGCAGCTGGAGGATGTGGTCAGAGGATTTGGGAGGTAGTAGCAGAAGAGAAGTGGGGGATGGCAGCTCTTCTGAAGAGGTGACAGTCCATCCCAGGGAGCCTCTGTGGTCCCCATGCCTCAGGAGCTGCCCCATCCCCTCATCCCCTCACTACACTGGACCTACTCTTGTTAGCCCAGAATCAATGATTTCTGCTGATGTCAGAAAAGTGGAAGATAACATCTGAGAGTCATCTCTTCCAACCACCAACCTGCAAACATGACCTCCAACACTTCCTTGAGTTTTTAAGTAGAGATCCTAGGATTAGCCTAAAAATGACTTGAGAAGTCACAGGTGTATTTATACTCTCTGTCCCATGAATCCTACCCTCAGGAGATAATCCTGAAGAAGATAAAATCCACAGGTCCATATTGCCTGTTTTAGAGCCGAGCACTGCTTCTTCCTCCCTGTAGGTGCCCAGGATGGACCGACAGGATGAATTACAGCATCGTCTGTAATAGCGAAAATTCAGAAGCAGCCCCCATCAACAACAGAAGGGAAATGGCTTGGTAGATTACACTACACCCACACACTTGAGTATTATGCAGCCCCTAAAAAAAAATGCTAGTTATGAAGACTGTCAGAAAATGAAAAAATATCCATAGTAGCATACTGAGTGAAAAAAGCAGTATGCCAAATTCCAGCTACACTGTGATCACAGCTTTGTATAAATCCTTGGCGTGTAAGGACATAAAATGAAAGGGGAAAAAAATCCACCCACTAAGATGCAACAGGAGTGGAATGCAGAGTGACTTTTCCTTCTTTTCTGATCATGGATATTGTTTGTTACACAGTGTTGTGTGTAATCAACTAGAAAAAATAATAGCGTAAAATTTCTTGGGACGGAAATTCTTTTATCAACCAGTCAGTCTGCTCCTTTTGAACATGTCTGCAGCCTAGAACTAGACATTTTAAAGGGAATGGGGAAAAATATATATATAATACAGACCTAGCCTTTATGTCACTCCCCCCTTCTCTTTTCAGGAGGAGAGAGATGAGTATGCTCTTTGTTTCAGGAGACGAGAAAAGTGGAAGAGTTTGAAGCTTTGAATTGTGTGCATCTGACTGTAAGGGCTTTCAAAATAAAGAGGAGAGAAAGACCAGAGGGAACACCAAGGTAGACAGCCCCCACGTGGGAGCTTGAAGACTGGGAAGTATTTTAGTCCGTAGAGAGAGGCGGGGAGTGAGTCCCATGCCAGGTGTGCATCCGTCCTCTTGCTCTTTTGAGCATCTTAGTGAGGCCGTTTGATGTGTATCCAGTAAGATGGAAATTCCACATCTTACAAATAAAGAAACTGAGGCCAAGTGGAAATTAACAAAAGCCTAGCCAGCGGGAGAGAGCAGAGAGAAAACAATAGAAAAAAGGTTCCTTCCTAGAGGCAGTTTTGCTAAGTGCCGTGGGAGGCATTGGTAGTGAACTTTTACTAAGCAGCCTACTGTGTGCCGGGCGCACTGAAATCGCCTCATCCCTCTGTCACAAGTTCAGTGGTGAAGGTTAAAGCCGTGGCACAGATGAGTTCTCAGAGAAAAGGGGATTCTGAGCGAGAAGACGTTCAGGAGAGCCACGGACCCAGCTGGAAATGGAAGTTACGATGATAGAGGGGAATTGATCTCTTGATTGACAAAGTTGAAGGGCTGCTTCATGTGTAATGACTCAATTGCACATGCCACCACTCAGGAGAAATTCCCCACTGATCCAAGTGGGTGAGAAGCAGAGGCATCACTTTCAGTAAAGGACCAAGGGGTTGGGGACCAAGGACAGACAGACAGGAAAATCTCGGATCAGCAATCCCAAAATATCTTGCTGCTGAATTTGGCACAGAGAATCTCTGAGCTGGGGCTATTTCTGTTTGCTTCTTAAGTCTGCAGAGATTTATGACAGCAGGAGAAAGCAGAGTAGGAACTGCTGCCTTTACCCCTCTGCCCTCTCTGAGTTTATGTAATTATGCAGGCAAGGTGGACACGCTCAGAAACTGGGGCCCTGCGGGTGGCTCAGAAATGAGGATGGTCTCTGTGCCTCTGACGGGCTACGTAGCTCTGCTTGTGATGTTCATGACTGTTCCATTAAAAGATGCTGCTAGGGTGCTTGTCAGTGGAAGGATGAGCAAGGGAGGACCTGACCCAAGCCTCCTCGTGGAAAGAAAGTTGTTCGGTGTTAGTTGTTCAGTCATATCCAATGCTTTGTGACCCCATGGACTGCAGGCTGCCAGGCGCCTCTGTCCATGGGATTCTCCAGGCAGAATGCTGGACTGGGTTGCCATTCCCTTCTCCAGGGGATCTTCTCAACCCAGGGGTCGAACCTGGGTCTCCTGCACTGCAGGCAGATTCTTTACCATTTGAGCCCCCAGGGAAGTCCCTACTTGCAGGGCCTGAGCATTTTAACTAGACCCAGTGTTCAGTCTGATCCGCTGGCTGGGCTTCTACTGACCAAACAGGGGATGGAGCGCTTTTCCATTTTGCAGCTCGCACCTGAAGGAACACTGCTGGTCCTTAGAGGCGCAGCGTCTGCTTGAAGGTTTGGCTTCTACAACCACATTGGGTCAGTGGCGTGTTCTCACCCTCAGGGCCCCCACGAATGGCACCAGGCTCTACCCAGCTTCCCATCCACAGAATCCATCTCCTCCCTTCCCTTCACCCCCACTGCACGACTCACCTTCAAAAGGATGTGATGAGGTCAATGTGCAGCGAATTTGTGGCTCATTTCGACCTCTGTGCATGGGCAGCCCTTCCTGCCTGGCTCTGCTCAGCCCCCACTGGGAACTCTCAGTGGCAGGGGCAGTCACCCTCGGGTTGGCCACAACCCACCCTACAAAACCTGCTCCATCTCTGGGGCTCTCATTTGGCATCCGGTTCAAACCAGGGCCCTCCTCTTCCCCACACAGTCAACTGACTCCACTGAGCCTCAGTCTCCTCGTCCATCAAATGTGTATAACAGTGGCCGAGTCTCAGGATTGACACGAGGCCTCATGAGATGAGGCTTACCGCTGTGCTTCGCACGCACAGTAGGTGTTCTTGAATGTGGGGCTTTAGGAAAGTCAGGATGTCTGGGGTGCTGAGTCAGAGGTGAGGATGGGGAAGTGGGCAGGGCATGTGGTCACTAGAGCCGCAGGCCGAGGCCAGGCAGCCAGTGCAAGGAACTGAGACGGGCAGAGGAGAGCTTGTGGGCCCGTGAGCAGAACGTGGATGTGAGGAGCCCCGGACAGGAAGTGGGGAGCAGAGGATGGGCACGGCCAGTGGGGGTGCCCCGGAGGGTGAGACCAGCCTTGTGTCGGGAAGACCATTCCTGCACCTGGGCGACGTCCTGCCGGCCGAGGGAAGGGTCTTAGGGAAGTGAAGTTCACGGGAGGACTTGGTGGAAAAAATGGACCCGGTGGAAGTGAGAAAGGAAGGTGCGCAGTCCGCAGCAGGGCGGGCTCAGCCGGGCCTCAGCAGCATCTCTGTGCCACCTCCTGCTGCCTCTCCAGTCCCGCTGTGCAGTAGGCTCCCTCCCATTTTTTAAAAAACATTCTAAACAGCTTTATTTCAATTAGTGTGCAAACCAGAAGAAAAGAACATTTACCAAGGCAAGTTTGTAAGCACTTTTTTCTATTATTACACCCCATGAAAAATTCATCTTATAGCTGTTCAGACTTAGTACTTAGTTACATGCACATTTGTTTCCTGCACATGTACTTCTGCATGTTTATATAAACACACACCCTCATTCACATATTTTAAAAATATGTAAATGGAAATAAAAGTTTGAGGAAATGAAATACCCTTACTACAATTTGTTAGTTTTTTCTTTTAATCCCAATCTCCTCAGTTATTCCTCCCTAACCTTTCCCCTTTGATAGCCATAGTTTGTTTTATACATCTGTGAGTCTGTTTCTGTTTTGTAAATAAATTCATTTGTACCATTTTTTAAAATTCCACATGTAAGTGATATTATATGGTATTTGTCTTTCTCTGCTGACTTACTTCAGTTGGTATGATAATTTCTAGGTCCATCCCTGTTGCTGCAAATGGTATTATTTCATTCTCTTTCGTGACTAGGCAATGCATTGTGCATCTCTTTGTGTACACTGCATCCTCTTTATCCATTCTTGGCTACTGAAAATAGTGCTGCAATGAACATTGGGATGCATGTATCTTTTTGAATTGTGTTTTTTCCAGATACGTGCTCAGGAGTGGGATTGCTGGATCATATGGTGGTTCTATTTTTAGTTTTTTAAGATGCCTCCATATTGTTTTTCCACAGTGGCTGCACCAATTTACCTTGGCACCAAAAGTCTGGGAGGGCTCCCTTTTTCCACACCTTCTCCAGAGTTTATTGTTTGTAGACTTTTTGATGATGACCATTCTGACTGCTGTGAGATGATACCTCATTGTAGTTTTGATTTGCATTGCTCTAATAGTTAGCAACATTGAGCATTTTTTTCACGTGAAGCCATCAATTTTATCATTATGGAGAGTTACTTTTTTAATAGATTTTTAAAAATGAATTTATTTTAATTGGAGGCAAATTACTTTACAATATTGTGGTGGTTTTTGCCATACACTGGCATGAATCAGCCATGGGTGTACATGTGTTCCCCATCCTGAACCCCCTCCCACCTCCCTCCCCTTCCCATCCCTCAGGGTCATCCAGTGCACTAGCCCTGAGTACCCTGTCTGCATGCTATTCCCTCTGCCTGAGACCCTGTTACCACCTCTCTTCTCCCATCTATCTCCTCCACCTGCCACTCATCACTTCCCCAGGGATGTCTCCTCTGGCAGCCCTGATCGGGCAGACCCTCAGTGTAAATGGTCTCATGGCACCTTTGTGGCACTAGACCCCATTCGATTTCAATTTAATTTTTATTTGTAGAGTGATTGATTCATCTCTGCCTAAAGTAAGCTCCAAAAAAGGGGGAGAAAGCATATCTGTTCACTGCAACATCCCCCATGCCTAGGGCAGTACCAGTGCTCAATATTCAATGAACAAATTAATCACTAATTAAACAGTGCTGCCTTGACCCTAAACCAGGGGTTTTCACAGTGTGGGCCTGAAATCAGCAGCAGCAGCAAGAGCTGGGAACCTCTTAGAAATGCAAATGCTTGGGCCCCACCACAGACCAAGTGAATCCTAGAGCTAGGTAGGAGGGAGGGAAAATCAGGATCTGTGTCTCAAAGAGCCCCCAGGGAGATTCTGACACTAAGCTTTGAGATCCACTGGCCTAATTATCTCAATTCAATTGCTCAATCATGTCCTACTCTTTGTGACCTTATGGACTGAAGCACATCAGGCTTCCCTGTCCATCACCAACTCCTGGAGTTTACTCAAACTCATGTCAATCTAGTTGGTGATGCCATCCAACCATCTCATCCTCTGTCATCCCCTTTTCCACTTGCCCTCAATCTTTCCCAGCATCAGGGTCTTTTCCAATGAATCAGCTCTTCACATCAGGTGGCCAAAGTATTGGTGTTTCAGCTTCAACATCAGTCCTTCCAATGAACACTCAGGACTGATTTCCTTTAGGATGGACTGGTTGGATCTCCTTGCAGTCCAAGGGACTCTCAAGAGTCTTCTCCAACACCACAGTTCAAAAGCATCAATTCTTCAGTGCTCAGCTAATTTACAAATGGAACTTGAATGGACACACCCATGAGATAAGCTCACTATTGGGTAGAAAGCAAAGCTGATCACTTTGGAAGCCCTCTGTAATGGGCTGGGTTGTGGGTAAGGCCTGAGGGCTTTTAAAGGGCACACTCTTGTTAAGACTCAGCTCTTGGGGTCATAAGAAGGTCAACTTCGCATCTGAACCCAGGAGATGCATGTGTAATTTTCTAGTTGGAGACACTATGGACCCAGCTGTTGACATCAGGCCAGTGGTAGTACCTGAAGTTCGCTGAAGGATGGGGGTGGGGGTAGAAAAATTGAGTGATGTGCTAAGACAAGGTAACCCCTGCAAACTCACAAATCTGAGGAAATACCTTTCTTGTCTGACCAGAGCAGGGTCCAGCCATAACTGGTAACTTGGTAGGCAGGAATATTTTCCCTACACATCCCCAGTCTTACAGCCCCTCCTGCATAATCCCTTTTAACACAGGAAGCCCAGTACATGTTTATTAAGTGCTTGAGTAAGTCAATTACTAAATGTTAAATAAATAAATGGATGAAGGAATCTTCCTAATAGAGGACAGATGTGGATTCCCTCTATGCTGGAACCCTCCTTCACTGTAGGAAAATCCCCTCTATTTAACCCTCTTCCTCTGAGACTGTATTTATAGGTTGAACCTGGAGACTGGACAAACAGAAGTTTGCAAGTTAAATTAGTGTGCCTTTATAGATTCACTGAGGAGGGAGGTGGAGAAGGAAAAAGCCAAACCCTGTTAGACTGGAAGCCCCATGAAGACAGGGAGTTTGCTGGTTGTACCACTCTGTCTTCAGCACCTTGGACAGAGTCAGACATGCATCCCAAGCTCCACAATTATGAGTTGTTGACTGACTTACAGAGTGACTGTTTTGTGGTTGGCCATGCACCACATCTGTCATCTCACTTCTTTCCTCACACAAAAAGACATGCTAGGTCTACTTTCCAAAGGAGAAAGCTGAGGCTCACAGACGTTGAGAGAGGGGGCTAGACAGACTGTGACATTCCATGCTGGGACCACCAACCGGGTTCTTGGTGGTCTCCAGCTTTTTGAAATTCTTCAAGATGGACTCAGGAGGATACCTCTGCCTCCCAGGCTTCTGCTCTGTTTTTAAACTCTTAGCGCTCTCTGTGTTCCTGAGAGTCAACAGTATGACATGGGAGGGGAGAGGGCCTGACAGTTTGTTCCCTGACAGGTTACAATATTTTACTTTGTCATCTTGCCATTTAGAATCTCTGCTGAAGGAGTGGACATTGTTTTGGATTGCCTCTGTGGGGACAACACTGGAAAAGGTCTCAGCCTTCTCAAACCACTGGGGACCTACATTTTATATGGTGAGTGTTCAACAGAAGCGGGGGGACAGGGAGCACTGCGTGTGTGCTTACAAAGGCTCTGAAAGATAAGAAGGGCTGATATGTTGGCAGAATAAGGGGGGGTCTTAATTTTTCAAAATATTGCTATTGCCATTCATTGTTTTGGGTTATAAAAGTGCCTATTGCACTATTATCCTATGAGCATGTCTCATTCTAGAAGAAATAAAGCAAGGCCAAGCCAAGGCAGTGATGAGATGGAACCTGTAAGTGGCACAGGAAGGAAATACTAATAGCTTCAAAGAAAGTTCTAAAAATGAAGCAATAAAGGACCCACAAGAGGATGGAGAGGAGTGGATAGGATGCAGGCGGCAGTGGGGGTGCTGGGGATAAATGGGAAGATCTTCATTACTGAAGATGAAATTGCAAAGTACAGAATTCCCTTCCTCTAAACTATTCCTGCATGTCCCAATCAAGACAAGCTCTGAAGGGATGGAGTCCATGTCTGCCTCTACATTCACTTATATGCTCTTGGGTCTGGGGGGATTTATGAAGGACCTCTGGGAGAGGTTTCCTCCAGCAGAATGAGACCCCAGAGCCTCCTCTTTCTCTTTTCTCCCTCTTCTTCCTCACCTCCTGTCTTCCTCCACCAACACCAACTCCTCCCCCTCCTTCCATTTCCCCTTCTTCTCCTCTTTGTTACAGGCTTAGAAAGCAATTTAAACATTAGTCTCCACAAAGAAAAACAGCATATCTGTAGCCAGATGTCACATTCCAAAGCCATATGATCTTGGGCTTCTCCAGTGTGTGAGACTTTTTGCACTCTGTTCCACGGGAATAGAATAGAAAATTGAGCCTTACTTCTATATAACTCAGGGAAAATATACTCTGTTCTGTACTATTAGCTGAGAAGTTTATAAATGAAATATGTGAGAGGTGTAAGTGGTCAAACATCATCTTGTCATCATCAGATCACTATGACAGAAAGAGAAGGAAGAAGCTTTCATTCCTGGAGTATTCTGGCATTATCAGTAGTGGCCATGTATTAATAGTTGAAAGTTTTTGGAGGCAGATGCATAATTTTAAAATTATTACTATTGATAAGAGAAACTATGAATGTCAATGTACAATATTGATATTGTATTGGATATTCGATATTGGCTATGACTGACATGTGAGTCAAATGTGGAAGAACACTTTATCCATCCTTGCTCATTTGTTAGTTCTGTTTTTTTGCCTTACTTTCATGATGTCATTCTGGTGTGATACAACTTGATCATACCACAAGTATCTTATTCAGTATATCAATTACTTGACTACTAAGTAATCAAAGCCTAGTGCTGTGATGTTTGTATCCCATAAAAGCCATTCCATAAAAGGAGAACCAAGTTCACCAATGCCAGAGAAGTGAGTTTAAGATAGACAATGTTTTTTCCTTTAATGGTTCTCAGAGAAGATCTTAGTCCCAGATCTTTGGGGGCAAAGCAGAAGAGTTGTTGAAAAGGCACCAATGTGGTATAGTATCTCTTACTCTCCACCCAACCTAGAACCCAGGAGGGGGTCTTTTCTTTCTGCACAAGCATCTTAGGGAATCTTCCCTAATTCAGCTTCCTGTCTTCCCTCTGAATATCACTCGTTCACTAGCAAAGCTTGGTTACCTACACCTTTGGTCTCCAGTGGTTCTCTCCTTTATGCCCAGACCTCTTTGGAGCTAACATATGAGTCACACCATTTCCTTGGCTTCTGAGCCTGTTTTCACCCTCATCTGTTGCTCTATACCCTATATTTCCATCCATCTAAATTCTAGCCCAGCCCTGCCTCTCCCCACCACTTAAACGCCTGGTCAGTGTCATCTCCCCAAGCCTCTCATGCACCGAGGAATCAAATTAGAACCATAAAGGAAGCTCACAATGAGTTCATTTCTCAGTCTCCAAGAACAGAACCAGCAAGACATTTTGGCAGCCCATCACTTTATTAGAATGTTGGCTTAAATCACATTTTTGCTACAGGACCAATTTTCCCAAGGGATGAAACGGTTGCCTTGAGAAACGTTACTTCCTCTTTGACCCAGTGATACTTAGTTAAAATTGTCAACTTGACACCACCCACCCCCTCCATTTCCCTCCTTTTGCCAAGGCTGAATTAAATTTCTTTTCAAGCTCTTGACAGTTCAGGGCCAAACAACTGCCATTCTTCCATGTGAGCCAAGAGATTGGTTTTCATGAGCTTGACTTAGGAGTCTTCCCTTTGCAGGTTCATCCAACATGGTGACTGGAGAGACCAAGAGCTTCTTCAGCTTTGCAAAATCAGTAAGTATCCATGCACATCTAATGCACGAGGGTGGCGTGGTGCTCGGCTGGCACGCTGTAAGCTCTTCTAAGGACGTGGACCTGACAGGCTAAATCTTGTTTGTCTTTGTCTGCATCATTCATCTGCAAGACAGCCTGTGTTGCCACCCTGCTCATTACACATGGTCGGGACTGTGACTTGGGGCACTTTTGTTCAAGTGAAGCAGAGAGGTGAGAGAGTCAGAGAAACTCCAGAAAGCTTTATTTTGATCTCAACAGAGATTGTTGGTGTTTTTAATCATTGGTCAAGATTAAACCTGGCATAAGTGAATTTTGTTTGGTCCATGGAGAGACCACCCTTTCAGTTTGTCTAGCTTCTGACCAGGTCTCCAGGGCTGCCTGAGACCTCTGTATCCTTATTCTGCTGGCTTGGAGATGCAATGGGACATTAAATTTTCGCAACTCCTGGGGCAATTTCTTGATAGGGGCAAGGGTGTGAACCACTAGCTTAGATGCTCATGTTCTGAATACAGGTTGTGTGTCTGCAGTTGAGAAGCCACATTCCTGGTACATTCACTGTGTCATGAACCTACTCAAGTCTGCATTCCCACCTAGAGCTACACTTGCTAGAATTAAACTAATTTGGACTTGAACCTGCATTCTTACCCCTACACTCACAACAAGGAGTTGCTGTATCTTGTCAGAGCTTGCCTTCGTCCTCTCTCCTCTACCCTCCCCAGCAGCCAGTGATGGGCTCACTCGCTTTGTGAGCATCTTCTGAGCGCCTACTGTTTGTGGCGCTGTGCCAAGCGCCAGGTACCACAGTGAGTGAGGCTGGAGCATTTGATGTCCTTGGCAGGAGGGAGACAAGCTGAAATAAGTAGCACATATTAATAAGATGCTTGTCATAACATCCCTGAAAGGGATGAAGATAGGGTGTTGCAACAGAAAAGAGCAGGATGGGGTGGAGGCATTATGAATAGGGCGGTCAGACAATGCCAGGGCAAGGGGTTTAGAATTTAGTCTCAGCGTGACACTGGGGAGGTATCCAGATGCCCTCAAAGTGCCAACTCTGATTGCCAAAGGCTTTATCCCCAACCGCCCCCTGATTCTGGAATGATCAATACTTCCTGCCCTGAGAGTGGAATGAAAGGGCTTCTGCTTGCGTTTGAACTTCAAAGTTCAGGTCAAGGATTACACAGCTACAGGATAAACAGAGGAGTAAGAATGCAGCCTAATGAAGGATGCTGTCTGGATCATGGCCCCTGAAGACAGGCTTTGTGTCCCTGGCAGCTGTTTCATTGCTGTGGCTGTAATTACTGTGATGCTGACGGCCTGCTGTGGGGAATCAAATTGCTCCCAAATTACATACAATTGTAAGAAGTGTTTTCCCTTTCTCTCCTACATGCACAATCACAACACCCAGTGTTAATGAAATAATTGCAGTGTGCCCAGGTTCAATGAAGGTGCTTGTAAAAAACAGCCAGGCTGGAGGGTAAGATTCTCCTGCCCAGAACAAGACTTCTGATTACCAGAAGGCTTTATAGTTGGAGGTTAAGAACAAAGTTCGTTCCCTTTCAGAGGCCGGATTCAGTATTAGTTGGTCCATTAGAAGCAAATTGAAGGTAGGGCATGCTGAGGGAGTGGAATGATGGCTTTGTTCTGGAAGGTTCTAGAAAGGCATTTTTTTCTGTACATTGGAGAAAAGCTTACGAATCAAAGGCATAGTTGGAATCATACAGGAATCTCTCACGCAGCTATCCTAATGATGTTCCCACTTTAAACCCTTACAGAGTCTGTGTTCACATGCCATTTGTTTTTAGATCATAAGGGTAATGATAATAACAGTTGAAGTCAACGTTTCAAGAGCAGTCTAACCCAAAATTCTTACTCACTCAATCCAAAATATCTCTCCAACTTCTGATGATGAAAAGATTTCATACTTATAGCCCACATGCTACGTGCCAGATGCTGAGCTGTGTCGTTTGTAGGTATTAACACGTTTATTCCCCATGACGACCCCATGAGGTACGGTAGGGAAACTGAACACAGACAGGTTCAGCAACTTGCTTACAGCTGCACACCTAGTAGGTGACAGAACGGGGATTCAAAACCAGGCATCTGACTCTAGAACTCACTTAACCACGATTGGCCAACAATTATAGATTCAGTGAGCTTTCATTTCACAACACTGCTAGAAACTCTATGCATACACCATGAATCAAGTTATTAATCATTTCTCTACCTCTGCTTCTGTGGCAAGCAGCCCAGGCCAAATACATGTCTCTTCTAGAGCCAGCCCTGGGGCCTTTTGGGACTGTATTTTGGTAAAAAATGTTGGGCATGAACCTTACCCCTGTTGACAACCTGTCATGTCCCTACTTTTAAAAAAAAGCCAAGGTATTTTACTTTTTTGAACTTCCCCAACCCTGGAAGGAGGCAGGATGTAAAGGAAACAAACCATATCATAAATGTTAATATTATAAATATTCTTAAGTGTCCATCACATGGCTCTTTTCCTTCTGTATTAAATAGTAACCATTTTAATCTCTTAGAGTCCTCCGGAAACTGGAACTTCAAATTTCTAAAGTCTAACCAGCACCAAAGAGAACATAATTAAGTCAGAACAAAGCAATTGGATAACCATTTCTCAGTTTGTTAATGGGTTATCCACTTATTTTTTTCCTACTTATGGCTTCCCTGATAGCTCAGCTGGTAAAGAATCTGCCTGCAATGCAGGAGACCTGGGTTCAAACCCTGGGCTGGGAAGATCCCCTGGAGAAAGGAAAGGCTACCCACTCCAGTATTCTGGCCTGGAGAATTCCATGGACTGTGTAGTTCATGGGTTTGCAGAGAGTCAGACTCAACTGAGTGACTTTTACTTTCACTCATTTATTTTTCGTGCCTAAAGTGGAAGACGAGAGACAGGAAATAAGGCAGCCGTACTTGTCAGGTGTGGGTTTCCCACTTAGGACCTTAGTGCTAGTGACATTTGGGGATAGATAATTTGGTCTCGAGGACCTTCCCTGTGTATTGCAGGATGTTTAGCAACATCCCTGGCTTTTTCCCAATTCCCAGGTGGTGCAGTGGTAAAGAATCCACCTGGCAATGCAGAAGATGTGAGAGATGGGTTTTACCCCGGGGTTGGGAAGATCCCTGGAGTAGGAAATATTCCAGTAACCCACACCAGCGTTCTTGCCTAGAAAATTCCATGGACAGAGGAGGCTGGTAGGCTATAGTCCAAGGGGTAGCAAAGAGTTGGACCCGAGTGAGCTTTTTCCCAGTAGATGCCAGTTCATTCCCTGCCTTGAGTTATCGCAACAAAAATCATCCCCAAACATTCACCAAATGTCCTGTGGGAGGGGGGAGGGTAAAACTGCCCCTAGCTGAGAACCACCAATATAGTCCCAACACTACAGCGTCATCACTCCGTCATGCTGTTGCTTCTTCCTGTGTTACGCTTCTCTTCTCTTCTTTATCTGGTGTTTTCTGAGCCACCTCCCCAGCCTTGCTGCTGTCCCCCACAAGGAAAGCTGCTTCCACAGGCACCCCCACTGCACCCCCGCCTCGCTTGGACTTCTCTGCCCCCTGCTCCCTTCACCAGCCCATCACCACCACCACCACCATCCACTAAGCTGAGTGCTTTAGGCTAAATTCTCCCAGGAAACCTCAGAGGCAGTACCCTGCCACGGTCCATCCCTGAGGAAAATGAAGCCGGAGAGTAACTGGGAGCAGAGTGTGAAGGCAGGATCCAGCTGCAGATCATGATTCCAACTGTGTGACTCAGTGTTCTGGCCACATGTGGCCTAGGAGCTGTCTTCATAAAGGGCTCCTCCAATTTAGATCCTGAGCTCTTCTTAGAAGCATTGCTGTGCACTCATGGCAGTACTCAGCCTAGGAGGCACTTAGAAAAATGCACCAGCCAGAGGTACCTCCTGGCCAACTAGAACCTCCCTAGCCTGCCCAGCACTGATTCCTTGTCACCTACACCTTCTCTCTTTCCAGTGGTGGCAAGTCGAGAAGGTGAACCCCATCAAGCTATACGAAGAGAACAAAGTCATCGCTGGGTTTTCCCTTCTAAACCTGCTCTTCAAACAGGGCCGTGCTGGCCTCATTCGGGGAGTGGTGGACAAGCTCATCGCACTCTACAACCAGAAGAAGATCAAGCCTGTGGTGGACTCTCTATGGGCCCTGGAGGAGGTAAGGATGATTTGGGTAGCCAGATCCAATCTTTTGTTAAGGGATTCTTACCCCCCAGGTTTGTTTGTTTTAAAAGAAGATCCTAAAAGTCGTTGTCCTAGAGTATGGAGTGCTATGAATGCAAGATATGCTTTAAGTTTCGTAGTGGTTCTTAAACCACGTGTGTCAATATGCCTCTTGTGGCATGAATGCCACAAACCCTTCCCAGGAGTCACCAAATTTTGATGGGTATGTATGATTCGCCGTGACTCCAAGAGAGCGTGTACATCATTGCAGCTTCATCACATCCTTGCTTGCTGGTATATGACACCGAGGTCAGAGTAGGCAATGACTCAGCTCAAGTAATTTGTGTGCCAAGCCCAAATGCTTGGATCCCCTTCCAGACGTTGTTAGCTTCACCCTGGGCACTGTAATTATTCATGAATTGCTGGATCTAGTGTTTGAGTCATTTTATTAACTGATCTGCCAGAGTTCTAGTATTTGAAAGCATTCCTTGATCACACAAAACAAGAACTCCTCAAATACTGAAATGTGAACTGGCTGCAGTGGTTCAGGGGAGATGGGCTAGAAGGAGGCAGTATCTAGAAAATTCTTCAGGATGTGAGTGGTTTTGGATATTTGGGAAGTCAGTCATGGGAGCTACCCCTGAGGAAGGAATGGAGAAATGTGGTTTAGGTTTCAAGAGACATTTCATTAAGAAATCTTCCTTGGTCCGGATGTCATGAGCTTGGCATCAGGCAGCCAAGAAGCCTTTGGAAAATACTGTAAAAGATGTGGGCTTGTGTTCTTTTGTTTGTTTGGTTGGTTTCTGCATTTAGCATGAACTAATGTCTTGTATTTGGGAGAATCATGGACACTTATGAAAAGTCTAACAAATATAAGATATTCTGTGGGACAAATAGTAGCCATCATCCTGGCATGAAACTTGGTGCTGTTTGCCTAATGGACTAGGTTGGCCAAAATCCAATGCCTTTCCTGAACATAGAAATCCCTCCCACCCAAAGTATTTTTGTGGGAGTCACCATGTAATCAAATAGGACCAGTCCTGGATCCATGGATCAAGCCTATATAAGCCTCCTTGACGTGGAAATATCATAAATGGTGCTTTATAAACCCAGCCACGAAAACCCCTTCTCTTTCATGGTAAAAGAAATGCATGCTTATTATAAGAAACTCATAAATTAGCCAAAAGCATAGGAAAAAAATAAACTGAAGGTCCACATTCCAGACATGGGTCAATATTTTGGTTTACTTCCTTCCAGTCTTTATTCTTCTGCCCATGTTCACTGTAATTCCATTGATTGCTAAGTCAAATCAGATAATCACACATTTTCTCTGCTGTGTAATTTCCAAGATGGTTAGCCTATGGTTATATTTTTCTTGAAAATGTTTTAATCTAATGGGCCAGACATCTGTATGGTGTTCACTGTGGTCTCTGATTGGAAGAGAAAAGGGCTAGACTGTAGAATGACTGGTCTCAGAGGTCGGGGAGAAGAGTAAACGTGGGCTAGTTGAGACCAGGTATAAAAGATTAACTTGACCATGGAGCAAAGAAGGGGACTTCAACTTAGTTTCCAAAAGGGACCCAACAAATCTGGTAGCATTGAAGTGAGGCTTAAAATTGAGGAGCGGTCTGGTTGACCCATGGGTCCTCGGTCTGGCATTGGAAGTCATTCCTTGACTACAGTGCACTTGAGTCGCCAAATGTGAACTGAGTAACAACTGCGTGCCCAACACTATGCATTGCTGGGGGTCACAGTGGCAAGCAGGTGACCAAGGTCCCTCAGCTTCAAGCTCACTTTCAGAGGGTGGGGCAGAAAAACCCAAGTGATTCCTTTAGACACGACATGTTTGCACCTTGTTTTCTGTTCCTGGATATGTTCCAGTGTCTCCTAGTTTATAGTTTATGGGAACTTGAATAGAATTTGTATCCTACTGTTGTGTGAAAATTGTGTAAATCTGAATTATGTTGAATTGATTTACAGTGCTTTTCAGGTCTGCTATATCCTTCTACTTTTCTATATATTCATTCTATTAATTTTTGAGAGTTTCATATTGAAACTCCAACTAAAAATACTAATTTATCTACTTAAATATAATTGTAATATATAATAGAACTATATGTAACCTTGCTCCATATTTTCCAAGTCTCCTGTAAATGTGTTATCATACTTTCATAATTTAAAAAATAACCCCCCCCAAAAAAAAAGAAATACTCAAGTGAACAAAAGTAAGTAGGATATTCTCCAACTGCAGTAAGTTCTGGAAGGAATAAATTAGGGTATATGTTGGCAAGTAAGTGGTAAGGGGGAGAAGTTTCTACAAAGCAGTCTTTTCAAGCTTTTAAAATTATTGTCCCATATGGAGTTTCTTTTTAATACATTTTTCTTAATTAACCTCCTCTGTGAAACTTTAGTCCCACAGATATACCATCTACCTACCTACCCACCTATCATCTATCTATGTCCTGTATGTATAGTTTGTGCTTTACACATATTAAAAGTGTAAGACTTTTAAAAAATCCTCCAAGAACCCATTTTCACCCCTTTGCTCCCACTAAACCAATAGTACCCTGACCCGACTGCCAACTATGACAGTAGAAACTGTTTCCAGCCATTGTCAAATGTTCCCCAGGAGGGATGGGGAGAAGGTAAAACCTTCCCTAGTTGAGAACCACCACTTTATAAGAAGCTGTACTGAGGCTTCCCTGGTGACTCAGCGGTAAAGAATGCACCTGTCAATGCAGGTGATTCAGATTCGAACCCTACTCGAAGATCCCATATGGCTCAGAGCAACTAAGCCCTTGCACCACAACTGTTGAGCCTGTGCTCTAGAGTCCAGGAGCTGCAACTACTGAAGCCCATGTGCCCTAGAGTCTGTGCTCCACAAGAGAAGCCTCTGCAATGAGAAGCCTGAATACACAATTAGAGAAAAGCCCGTGCAACAGTGAAGAACCAGCATAGCCAAAAATAACTAATTGATTTGATTTGATTTTAAAAAAATCAAATACGTCATATTGGTTAAGACAGTCACCATGAAAACAAAGGAATTATAGTCCCTGTAGCAGGCTAGTCATTCACAGAGTGGAAAGAGATGGCTGCTGCCCTGTTTGCTAACAAAAGCACCCACAGTCACTCATCAGCAACACCCACCAACTTTCTGATGGTTCTCTTCAGCAGTATTTACAGACAGCATTTTAGAAGCTGCACTTGGGCCAAGCTTGGCTATTTATCAAGCCCACACAGCTCTTCTGGGCTTGAAGAGAACAGAGCATGCTTATTACTTGCAAACCTCTGAAGGATGACTACAATGATTCTCCCCCATTCCTTTTGGTAAATGAGTTCACAAAATTACTTCTCAGGCCAGCTGTGTAACTTCATCTGTGGAACAGAAAGCCCATAGAGATTAAAAGAAAATTTTCTTGGGCTCTCTGAGAACTCAAACTAGAGGATTTAATAATATCAGAGATGATTAGGGTTCCTTTTTAGCCATCTATCTTCAACTTTATTGTAAATGTTATACACAGCTTGGGTGATATGCTGCAGCCTCAAGTTTGGCTCCAGATACTAAATGTGCAGCTGTACATAAAACTGGAAAAACAGTTCAGAGGTAGGAAAGGGAGAAAAAAATATATCTGTTAATTAAACAGCAGAGACATTATTGGGCACCTACTATGTGCTCATATTGTGTTAAGATGTCACATGTACAGAAGGGATAGGTCACTTGTTCTCTGACCCTTACATTTATGATTTCCTTCCTGAGACAATCCCTAAGACCTATGAAACAGAATAACTTCATTTCCTATCTGGGATGTCAGTTTCAAGTGTGACTGGATTTGAAAACAGAAGAGAATGGTGTGAAGGAAGAAAGGATGTTCAGAGATAGTTTTGAGAATGAGTTAAGTCTTGGTTGAGATTAGCAGAATATAGATTCTTAGGATGATGTTGTGGTTAATAAAAACAAGGTATCACCAGCAGAAGGGACAGTGTGAACAAAATCAGAGAAGTGGGAGTGAGTATGGGATGCATGGGGTAGGGGAGCCTGAACAATGCAGAGTAACAGGAGCAAAGGATGAGAGGAAATAAGGCTGATTTGCTCAATGGAGTTCAATCTTGGGGGCCTTTGCTGCCAGGCAGAGGAAAATGAGTTGACATTCTGGGTGAGAAGATTGTTATTTAGAGACTGTGGCCTAAGGAATATGACATACCTGCAGTATACAGCTATGGCTTCTGATCACAAATGCCTTTACCTGTCTGCTACTTAATAGCACACAGAGGAAACTGTTATGAACTGAATTGTATACTCCCTGAAATTCACATGTTAAAGCCCCAAACTTCAGTACCACAGAATATGACTGTATATAGAGATAGGCCTTTAAAGAGATAATTAAAAATGAAGCCTTTGAGTAACTCTAGTACAATCTAACTGGTATCCTTATAAGAAGAGAGATTAGGGTGAAGACAGACATTGGGGATGTTTGCATAAAGACTAAGGGAGGATATGGTCTCATGAAAAGATGGCCATCTGCAATCCCAGGAAATAGGCCCAGAATGAAACCAACCCCACCAACACCTGGATCTTGGACTTCCAGCCTTCAGGATTTGAGAAGATACATTTCTGTTATTCAATACCACCTCCAAGTCTGCAATATGTTGTTATGGCAGCCATGGCAAACAGATACAGAGTTGCAGGAAGGTCTTGACAGTTTTATAATATTCCATTATAGATATTTTAAAACATTATTTATGTATAAGTCTGTGATTACACTCTAATTATGGTACCATTAGCCACAGGTAGCTGTCCAAATTTAATTTAATTAAGTCAAATGAAAAATTCAGTTCCTTGGCTATGCTAGCCACATTTCAAGTGGTCAATAGTTGCATGTGGCTAGTGGCTACCATACTGGACCATGCAGAGATGGAAAGACATTCCCATCACTGCAGAAATTCTCCTGGAGCTTGTCTATGAGATGATGTCATCCTCCTGTTTGAAGGTAGAAAATGAATTTGTTTCCCCAGCAATCTGGTATGATTACCCTTAGTAAGTTATGTTAATTATGCCCTTCCTTGTATATCTCTCTTTGCCTTGGCTATAGTGAAGTTCACTGCCCAAATGCGGTCATTTATTTGATTTAAGTGCTCCAATCTCTCATTATGTGTCCCCTGCATTTTCCCCTTCATGTCATTAGCTGTGGCTTAATTATACATGTGTCTTTTATTCTATGACATCACAAAAGCTACAAAGATAGAGGTCTGCCTAAAAGAATAAATGAAGGAAAAATAATGTGATGCTGAGTTTGATTAAGGACCCTTATCTGACACAGAGCAACAGGTTGACATGATAAAAGGGAGATAGATTACTGTTGAACCAGTGATAGGGAGAGTAGAATGGCTCAAGAGACAAGCATGGGTGAGGGTGTGGTTGTCACTTTTAAAGAAGTCCCAGACTTCAACTCCAACACCAGACCAGGAAGGTAAGAAAAGGTGAAGCCAATTATCTGAAACAGATATCCAAGCCAAATTAAGAGGCAAAGACTGAAGAAGATACCATGGAAAGCTCCACTTAATTATGGCAGATGGCAGTTGGCCATCTCTTTTAAAGATTTACAAGCTCCTGGGACTTCCTTGGTTGTCCAGTAGTTAAGAGTCTGCCTGTCAATGCAGGGGACATGATCTTGGAAGTCCCACATGTGTAAGACAACTGAGCCTGTGCACCACAACTACTGAGTCCATGTGCCAAAACTACTGAAGCCCAAGTGCCCTAGAGCCTCTCCTCCAAAACAAGAGAAGCCATCACAATGAGAAACCCTCGCACCACTACAGAGTAGCCCCACTCGCCACAACTAGAGAAAGCCCACATGCAACAGCGAAGACCGTGCACAGCCAAAAATAAATAAATAAAAAGATTTAGGAGCTCCTTCAGAGGCACAATTGGGTGTAGGGAGAGTACTTAGAAGCATCATCTTGAAGCAGTTAATGTATGTATGTCATGTAGACATTGATTTGGAGGAAGGACTGGGGGCAGGCAGGAGGTCATTGCAGATTTTTACACCTGGATGGACAAGCCCCAGACAAAAGTAGGAGAATCTGAGTCATTGAGAAGGATGGAAATTCAATATAAAGGACAAAGGAGAAGCAAGATCACTCAATCTGGGAAACCAGGACTGAGCTTGCTAGCAGTGTGATTCGAGTCAGTAATGATGGAAGCTGCTGTGAAAAAATTAACAAGCTCTGATGTGGGTTCGGTTTAAAGTGATGGTAGAACAACAACTGATGTCCATGTGCAAGTCAAAGGCACCTGAAGGTGAGGGATGAAGGCGGTAATTACCACTACCACTACTACTGACACTTCTGGAGGTTTTACTACATCCCAGGCACTGTTCTGGGTCTTCCCTGGTGGCTCAGCTGGTAAAGATTCCGCCTGCAATATGGGAGACTTGGATTCAATCCCTGGGTTGGGAAGATCCCCTGGAGAAGGGATAGGTTAATGCCAGCATTCTGGCCTGGAGAATTCCATGGACTGTATACTCCATGGGGTGTTGCAGGGATCAATTTATTTAAATTCTCCAAAAACCCTATGGCTTCCCAGGTGGCACAGTGGTAAAGAATCCTCCTACCAGTGCAGGAGACATGTCCCTGTCCCTGGATCCCTGGACAGGGAATATCCCCTGGAGAGGAAAATGGCAACTCACTCCAGTATTCTTGGCTGGAAAACCCTGTGACAGAGGAGCCTGGTGGGCTACAGTCCATGGGGTTGCAAAAGAGTTGGACACAACTAAGCCAGAGACTGAGCATGCAACAAGCCTAAGACCCAGCTACTGTGATCCTCATCTTATAGGTTGCAAAAGTGAGGCTTTGAGGGGAGTTATCCATGCCCAAAGTCCTTGCTTACAATTAAATTTAATGGAAATTTGCAGGGAAGTCCAATGCATAGAAGTTATTGAAAAAAAAATGGCTATGAATAAACTCATTGAATAAAAAGAGGAGCAAAATAATATTAGCAAACACTTAACATAGCGTGTTTGTATGTGCCCAGTGGCCTGGGAAATCCCATGGACAGTGACTAAACAACAACAAATGCCCCCAGGAGTTCTCCAAGCAAGCACTTCCCATGAATTAACCCATTTAATCCTCACGACAACCCCAGGGGGTAGGTACTGTTACTCTTCCTGAGCCACCAATAAGGAAAGGGGACTCAGATGAAGTAAGCTGCCCAGGCTCACATGGCTGGTGTGTGGTGAAGCTGGCATTCAGACCACGGACATTAGCTTCTACTGAAGAAGGAAGAGGGTAAGGCCAGAACCCCATTCCGACTCTTCACCCTGCCCATAAAAGATGAGGCGTCCGAGGCAGAGGAGGGCATGGGGGCTGGTAAAGGGACCACCGTGACCATCAGCAGGTCCTTAGTGTCCGGACTGCTGACGAGTTGGGAGTACCGAGGAAAAGCCTTTGAATCTGGCCCAGGGGTCACTGTTGACCTTTCGGAAAGCCTTTCAATAGAATGATGTGGGCAGAAGTCTGGAGGCAGAGGGTCAGGAAGTGAATGCGTGGGTAGGAAAGGCTGACAGCCAGCGTAAGCCTTCCATTTTGGCACCAAGCAGAGTAAAGGACTGGCAGATAGCCAGGAGGTGCAGGACCCAAAGAAGGGCTGCTCAGAAAGTAGGTCATGGGTTGCCATGGGCTCGGGGGCATTTCTGTTTAGAGAGATAAACATGCTCTAAAGTTAATGACAGTTGTGCAACCCTGTGAAGATACTAAAAACCATTGCTCTGCACCCTCTGAATCAATTGTTGGGATGTAAATTGTATCTCAGTACAGACATGCAGAAGGAGGGCGAGAGAGCAGGACTATTTAAGGATGGGATAAGAGGACTTGAGAGAAGGGAAAGAGGTACAGTTTGGGAAGTCAGATCCCTGGCCTCGGTCCTTACTAATATCCTGGCTGCATGGCCTAATGAAACCAGACATTCAGCCTAGCCCATCCTCCCAGTTTTTAGATAAGGAAACCAAGGCCACAGAAGTAACCATTATGTTTGCTTTATGTCCCTTACTCTTTTTTTTTTTTTTGCTGCATGTCTCCCTTACTTTCAAGTGGAACCCTAGGTGGTTCAGTTTAACATAATCAGCCCCCCGTGCACAACTTTCCAATTTCCACACACATTCTCCCGGCATGCCCTGCTCCTCAAATGTGTCAGCACCATCATGCCCCACAGCAATGGGAGCATGATACCATGCCCCCGTTCTCACCCCGCTCCAGTTGTCCAGCATATCAAGCACTCTGAGTTAGCATCTTCATCAGTGGCAAGATGAATAACAGCCCCTTCAAGATGTCCACATCCTAATCCCCGAAGTCTTTGAGTATGCTACCTTGTATAGCAAAGGGACCCTGCTCATGTGATGAAATTAAGGATTTTGCAATGTGGAGACTTCCTTGGACTGTTTGGGAGAGACTGATACCATCCCAAGAGTCCTCACAAGGGAGTCAGGGGAGTTTGGGGAGACATGAGCAAGGAAGTGGAGTGGGAAAGGCCATGTGCTGTAAGAACACAAGTCAGGGAGGGCAGGTGGTCTCTAGAAACCAGAAAGGACAGGGAAGCCCAGGCCTCCAGGAGAAACCATTCCTGCGGACGCTTTGGTTTTTATGCATTTGGCCGATTTCAAGCTTCTGACCTGCAGAACCGTAGAAGAGTACATTTGTGTTGCGTTAAGCTATTTAAGTTTGCAGTGATGTGCCACAGCAGCAATTGGAAATCAGCACGCCATCCATTCAACAGATTCTTAACAGGGGCCGGCTCTGAAAAGTGAGGGGAGCTGGGTCCACACTCGAGGAGCAGTCAGATATTACACAAGCGGGAGGTGAGCCCTCGAGGGGTGGAGCTGGATGGGAGCGTGATCAGTTGTGCACCTTGGGCTGGAGAAGGGCCTGAAAGCTAGAGAGAGCTGGAGGTGGGAGCATCCAAGCCTTGAAAAGTGAGCGTTGGGCAGAACACAGAGATGGGGAGGCCAGGAAGGCTGGCCTCGGGAGGAGGCGGGGAGGGGAGAAATCCCCACCAACCACCCAGCTCCCCCATCACTCCAGAGACCCGAGTCTCTGTTGTCTCCTTGCCTTTATCCATCCTCTTATCTCCACTTGCCATGCCCTCCCCTTGTCTTTGTCCTTCTGCAAAATTCCTACTCACCTGTCAAGACCCAGGGGCAGTGTTGACTCCTCTGCAAAAACACCCCTGACATCCCCTAACCTTGCCCTGACCCCAACCCCCACTTAGAAACCCCTGCTTTCAGGTCCCAGGACAGGCTCACGGACACACTCACGGACAATCACCTGTGAAGATAACGGTACCTTCTGTCAGTTTGGAGGAATTAAAAGGCGCTGCACCCAAAGCTGGATGGGGAGTAAGAGCCGGCAAACTGTTATTACAGCGCCGTCACAAGTGTGTTCCTTGTGGGATCATGGTCTTTGTGGTCAGGGACTCTCAGACAAGGTACCAAGCAAGGATGCTCTGTGCAGAAGGTACCTGGGGTCTCAGGACAGGTTGGCATCCACCAGTGGTGTGGCCCTAGCCACACAAATTCATCTCCACCAGAGTCCCCGGTGTGTTGCAGGATTAGGTTTATTTGCAGTCCCGCGCTCCCTGTTAAGAGGTCTGGGAGTTCAGCTCCAAATACACGTCTGTTGTGAAGGAAATGATTGCTCTCGCCTTCACGCCTGTCATCTGGCTGAAAACGAGTCTCAGAACTGGATTTCCTCTCTAGCCGAGGACAGAGTCAGTGTAGGCTGCTCTTTGCTGTGTTCTTCCAAGATCTGGACGAGATTCTGCTACTTCCAGAGGCTGGACAGGAACATGGCTGTTTGCTTCTTCTTGCCTTCCTAGGAGGTGAGGGAATCAGGGTACCTATCTTTCTTGCAAGGTGGCATCAAAGGACTGTTTTCAAATATTTTTTGAGGTGTCTGTCCTGATGTGTTCATTACAGAGTCTGGCCTATTCCCTAGACTAGAGAAGAGGGATAAATAACTGTTCTTCAGACCATGATCATGTGAGCAGGAGAACAGACATTTAAATCAGGGAATGCAGGAATAAAGGTCACACCACAGCAGGTGAACACACTGTGGATGTTGATTTCAAGTTCATCTTCTGAAATCCATCCTCCTCCCTAAGCACCCTTCTCCTCCACTGGAAATGGGGCTGCTACCACGTTCCCTATAATTGCAAAGGATTTTGTGGTCCTTGTGCCATCGACAGATATATGTTGAATCCTTGCAAACTGTAAAACACTCTCCCAATGTGTTGTTGTTCAGCTGCTCAGTCATGTCATACTCTCTGCGATCCCATGGACTGACTGCAGCACAACGGGCTTCCCTGTCCTTCACCATCTCCTGGAGCTTGCTCAAACTCATGTCCATCGAGTCAGTGATGCCATACAACCATCTCATCCTCTGTCATCCCCTTCTCCTCCTGCCCTCAATCTTTCCCAGCATCAGGGTTTTTTCTAATGAGTCACTTTTTGCATCAGGTGACCAAAGTATTGGAGCTTCAGCTTCAGCATCAGTCCTTCCAATGAATATTCAGGACTGATTTCCTTTAGGATGGACTGGTTGGATCTTCTTGCAGTCCAAGGGACTCTCAAGAGTCTTCTCCAACACCACAGTCCAAAAGCATCAATTCTTCCATGCTCAGCTTTCTTTTTCCTCCAACTCTCACGTCCATACATGCCTACTGGAAAAACCATAGCTTTGACTATACAGACTTTTGATGGCAAAGTAATGTCTCTGCTTTTTAATACTAGGTTTGTCTAGGTTGGTCATGGCTTTTCTTCCAAGAAGCAAGTGCCTTTTAATTTCATATTATAATATGTGAGAGCATATTGACCCTCTCACCTTTTTGACTGTTTGGCCAGTAACACTTCTTTTCTCTGAGTCTCCTTTTCCTCATCTATAAAATAGGAGCAACTGGGGGCTTCCCTGATGGTGGTCCAGTGGTTAAGATGCCCTGCTTCCACTGCATGGAGTACAGGCTTGATCCCTGGCCAAGGAACTAAGATCCTTCATGCTGCGAGGAATAGCCAAAACAATTTTTTAATTAAAAATAAATTTTTAATAAAATAAAATAGGAACAACTGACCCTATTTCTCAGAAGAGTTATATATTTGTTTCCTAGGGTTGGCATAATAAGGTACCCCAAACTGAATAACAGCAGACATTTACTGTCTCCCTGGTCTGGGGGCCAAAAGTTGGAAATCCATTTGTCAACAGAACTAGTTTCGTCTGAGGGTTGTCAGGGAGACTGTTCCGGGCCTCTCACCCACGTCTGGTGATTGGCTGGCCGTCTTTGGTATTTCTTGGCTCGTGGAAGCATCATCATCCCTCTCCTTCATTCTCACATGGTGTTCTCTGCGTGTGTGTCCACATTTCCCTTCTTCTAAGGATATTAGTCGTATTGGATGGAGGCCCACCCTGCTCCAGGGTGAACCCTACTAATTTCATCTTCAGCGATCCTGTGTCCAAAAAAGGTCACATCCTGAGGTCTTTGGGAGTTAGGACTTTGAGGGTTTCCCAGGTGGCATTAGTGGTAAAGAACCCACCTGCTAATTGCAGGAGACATAAGAGATGTGGGTTCGACCCCTGGGCCAGGAAGATCAATGGAAGAGGGCTTCACTCCAGTGGTCTTGCCTGGAGAGCCCCCATGGACAGAGGAGCCTGGTAGGCTACAGTCTATGGGGTTGCCAAGAGTCCGACACGACTAAAACGACTTAGCACACATACGAATTTGCAGGGAGTGGGAGAGGATGGGACACAATTCAATCCATAACAAATGGTGAGTCAGATAAGATCAAACAGAAAAACATTTTGTGAACCATGAAGGACTGAATATGCAAAATTTCGCATTAGGCTTAAAAGGGCAGGTTCCTGAATCATTGAGGTCCTCCAGTGACAACTGTGAGTTCTTGAGAAAGGTATTTCACTTCCTGAGGCCTCGCTTTCTCCATCTGTGAGATGGGGTCATTGTTGAGGCAATGCAGGGGAGCAGTGCCCAGCCCTGAGTAAAAGTCAGCCTCTGTCACCATGTCCAAGGGGTGGGATGGGGGTCCCTTATTTCTGTCCCTCAGTGGGTGACCCCCTGGGCTGACTACCCCCTCCATCTGCCACTGCGTGATGCAGGCAGGCTAACCGGGGGCCTAGCCTTATGCTTTCCCTTCATTCCCGTGGGAGCCGCTTCGCGGAACAGAAGCTCAGAGCAGCACAAACGATAAACACATGCTGCTGTTTGGATCCTCGGAGCCTCCGCCCATCCCATCTCTGGTTTCTAAACTGTCAGCTTGTCGGGGGAGGCTCTGCCAGGAAGGTGCCGTGCTCTGGTTAGTCATTTAATAAACTCTAAATGCACAGCTGTGAGTCCTGGACAAGTGACAGAGTAACAGCCGTGGCTGAAGGTGGCCGTCTACACTGAGCACTTCACTCATCTAGACTCCCAACTGTCCTAGAAGGAGATATCATGTCGCCCATTTTACAGATGGGGAGACGGAGGCTCGGAGAGAGGACTACGTGGCCCAGATGAGGTCACACAGCGGAGAAGTGGTGGAGCCGAATGTCCACTCTGGGGCTGGCTCTGTCCTTAGTCTGAGCTCATTAGCCAAGGCTCAGCCCCTCCTGGAAGGAGGTGACTATCCCAGCCCTACGTCCTGCTCACCCCGACTCCCTGATTGGATGCTTCCTGAGTCAGGAGTGAGACTGGTTTTCAAAGCTCTTGTGTAGCCATCCCAAACTTCTGTGAGTGCAGTTGACTCTGAACTGCAAGCCTTGGTTTTCTTCCTCTGTGAAACGGGGCCAATGACCCTCCACCCTTCCTTCCAGTGATAAAGTCTGGGGAAGCCACGTGGTATCAGTAAACCATGTGCTATGTACAGATGCCTCGGGGTGGGTGCTCCATATAACTTTTCATTCATTTCCTCCTGTCCCTGTCTCTTCCCAAATGTGTGTCATTTACATCACCCCCAGCACACTCACACGCATTGTCAAACAACCCTGGGATGAGGTTGGGACCATGATGAACCGGCTTCAGTCACATGATGCTCACCTCGGCCTTCTGGGGTGGGTGTTGCTCTGCCCACGTCTCAGATGAGAAGGCTCTGGTGAGGGGTGCTGACCCTCCTCTGAGACTTGAGACTTGAGTGCAGCACAAATTCCTGTGACTCCCAGGCCAGGACCTGGGGTCTCACCAGCTCCCTCTTTGCCTTGCCCCAGTGGCTGTGAATTATAAGCTAGTTGGGCTGATTTCACTGCAGTTTTACTCTTGGGAAGTGGACATGTTCCAAATGATTCTCTTTACCATCCAAGCCACTGTATCCAAGGGCGTGGTGGGAAGTAAAGGTGACCATTCACAGAGGCTGCACCCCCATACCCCTCGTATCTGCACAGCATTTTACTTTCCTTGTGGGCACTGAGCCCCACAGTTATCCCACAGAGATAGGCAGGTCAGGAGTTGTGCCCATTTTACAGATTTTTATAGAGGGACTGAGGAAGATAAATGGTACCAAGTGGTAGAACCAGGAATGCAAGCAAGGTTTCTTACTTTGGAGCTCATGAGTCTCTGTGTGTCCGTGAGTATGTGTTTGTTTATACGTGTGTGTGTGTGTGTGTGTGTGTGTGTGAGATGTGTGTGTCTTTGTGTGTGTGTTTGTATGTTTGTGAATATGTGTGTCTTTGTGTGTAGGGTGTATGTTTGTGGATTTGTATGTGTGCTGTGATTATGTGTTTACTTTGCCTATTTCCCAAGCATAATTTTTTCTTGCAGTTAAACGATTAAATGATATAAATATCATATGACTACAATACCCATTTAGGAAACAGAAGAAAAAGAAAAAAGATGACCTATAATTGTACTACCCTAAGGCTTCCCTGGTAGCTTAGCAGTAAAGAATCTACCTGCCAATGCAGGAGATGTAGGTTTGATCTCTGGGTTGGGAAGATCCCCTGGAGAAGGAAATTGCAAACCACTCCAGTTTTCTTACCTGGGAAATCCCATGGACAGAAGAGCCTGGCAGGCTACAGTCCATGGGGCCACCAAAGAGTTGGACACAACTGGGCAAGTCAACAGCAACAACAACAAACAAAACTAGTGCTGTTGTCTTAACATACTCCATTCTCGGTTTTGTTCCTATACATCTTCTTCTCCTCCACCCTGACAGTTGGAAGTGGTCCAGATTCCCTCCTGAGCCCGTGTGAGCATGTTAGGAGGATATTATGATGCTTGTCTAAGGAGGGAGGTGAAACCACAGCAAAATGGAGGAGGTCTTTGCTTTGGACCATTGAAGGGTTAGGGCATCAACACAGGAATTTTGCAGGGACACAAGCATTCAGTTCATAACACTCCCTGAATTCCCTAACGAGACTTAGTTTAATCCTTCTTTTCTTTCTAATATAAAAATGGGGTAAAGAAGTATGCTTCCAATGCTGTTTAGGTGCCTTTGGATTCCTTCCTTGACTTGTTTTTCATTTAAGGCTTTTGTTTTTTTTTCAATTTCCAAATAGTTGCACATAACAGTTTTTCAAACCAGCTTGCATTTATTGAGCACTTACTGTTTACCAAAGCCCAGAGTTAGGCCCTGAAGAGACAGAAAAGCAAGGCATCCTCAAGCAGCAATCACCAGCTGGTGGTAAACATGTAAACAGACAATTAAAATACTGTGTTGCAAGCTCACTGATGAGAACATTCATGAGGAATACTGGTGGCAAATGACAGAAATTCAACTCTACTTGAGTGGTCTCATGGCGGTGAGAACCTTTATAGACCACACCCTCCCTGTCAGGGTTGCAGGCTTTCTTTATCCACCTCTTGTTGCCAACTTGTTAGACAGCTGAACCTTTAGGTGCTCTCAATCTTGAAATAATTTTCCAGTGTTTTAACAAAACAAAAGGGTGCATTCATTATGTTGGTAGGTCTTCATTGTCTTTAAAGAAGGAAAAAAAACCTAAGGCAGAATCAAGACAGAAGTAAGAACTAAAAGGAGATATCTAGAAATTGCACTGTCTTCTTTTTTTTTTTTTTTTTTGGTCAAGGTGTTTATTTTTTGTGTGTGTGTTTAAAAATGTGGCAAGGAGATTTCTTCAGTTCCTCCCTGGAGAATGCTTCTAAGAGCAAGTATGGAGTAGCCTCTGCTACCCCTGCTGTGATGGTTTTCCTGTTTGGATCCATTTTTAAGTTGTTTTCTTGCCCCTGGTTTCCACGTGGCTGCCATTTTTCAGTGTCTTCTGCTGCCTTATTATTCACCCATCAGTTGACTCTCTTTCTTCTCGTTCCTAGGCTGGCAGGCTTTCCCACATCATTATTCTCTGTTTATATCATTAGCTGCAATTTAGGCTTGTGGTGTGATGGGATCATCCTCAAAGCTCTGCAAATAGGACTCCCTCGCTGTAACTTTCATCACCTCTGTTTGTACTTCCCCCAAAGTGTTTATAAACTTATCACACACCTGCAAGGCTGAGAAAGATGCCTTTTAAAAAAGAGTTATAGGTCTCCCCTTGTGGCTCAGGGGTTAAGAGTCCTCCTGCCAGTGAAGGAGGTGGAGGTTCAGTCCCTGGTCTGGGAAGATCCCACCTGCCATAGAGAAGCTAAGTCGCTGTGCCACAGCTACTGAGCCTGCGCCCTGGGGCCCAGGAACCACAAGAGAAGCCACTGCAATGAGAAGCCCACGCACCACAGCGAGAGAGTAGCCCCCGCTCCCTGCAGCTAGGGATGAGCCTGCACAGCAGTGAAGACCCAAGGCAGCCACACAGTTTTTAAAAAATACTTATAAAAACTAGTTGATGGCTGCTCGCGCTGACATGACAGGCGTTTTATTGGCTCTAGGAGGTGCTGGCTGAATATCTCCTTGTTTGCTCCAGGTTTAATGTCGTACCTTTCCTTGCCTGTAGTTTGAGTTTCTGCTCACTATCGCTCTGTGGTGTTTGGATGGCCTTGGCTCACATCAGGAAGCCCTTCCCCACCTTCTACCAACAATGAGTATCAAATGAATGACTTTCCCTAGTTGTGCTCAACAGTAAACAATATATTTTTTTTTTTTTGGTGGGGGAGATGCTCTCTGCATTCATTCTTCAAAAAGTGTTATTTATTTATTTTTAAACATTATGTATTTGGCAGAATGAGGTCTTAGCTGCGGCCCACGAAACCCTCCCCCTCCCTGCAGCTTTGCAGGATCTTTTGTTGTGTCACCTAGACTCTCAGTTACAGCATGTGGGAACTAGTTCCCTGGCTGGGAACTGAACCCAAGCCCCCTATATTGGGAGCGCAGAGTTTTAGCCACTGGACCACCAAGGAAGTCCCCCAAATGTTTGTTGATACTTACTCTGTGCTAGGGGATGTTGTAAGATGAAGGAAATCATGGAAAATGTTTCATCTTCCAGAATCCTAGGGATAGAGGTCTGGTGTGTAAATCGCCCCATTCCAGCACAATGTGGTTCCCATGGGAACAAAGCGTGAGCAGGTCTTGGGGGGAAGAGGGCAAGACTTCCTTCAAAGAGGAGGTCAGTCACCTTGACCTGGTTCTCCATCACCAGGCCACTGCCTGCTTGTCACTGCTGTCACATGGGGAGAGTCCTGTGATGATGGACAGGCATCAACAAACTCAAACGGTGTCTTAGGCTGAGAATCCTTCGATGCAGAGCCTGGGATACAGGCTTGGGTGCAAGAATTTATGTGAGAAACAATCGCAGGGAGGAAAAGTGAAAGCGATGGGCAGCATTCAGGACATGAAGGAAAGACTTATCAGAGGCAGCTGCTGCTATAGTGGTTTCCAGCTGCATAATTCCTAGAGCCTGGGGTGTTTCCCTAGGAGCCACTCTCAGGAGGAAGAAAGGGAGGCTGAGCTGACAAGACTGACTTGACAGGCAGAGGCAACGTGCAGGTGTGGAGAGACACACGGTCCCTGCTATGTGGGTTCAAATCCCACTTCCTGCACCACTGAGAATGGTGATCTGAGACAAGTCCCTGACTCTCCAAGCCTGCATCTCCTTACCTGCCTTAGTCAGACTGGCTGCGATGGGTGGATGGCATGAGGAGACACAGGAAGAAGGCACAGTTCTTGGGTAGACTTAGGAAATGCATCTCAGAACCGTCTCCCTGGGAAACCAAAGGGTGTTCATTGACTGTCACTCCCCATCAGTCCAGGTGGCCCCCCAGGCAGCAAGCCCCCAGGGCTGCACGTGAATGAGGATGGCTTCCCCTGCTCGCACATCAGAGACACTGCAGGTGAAGGCCAGCCACAGGGAGGGCCCAGAGCACTGTCAGCTGCACCCACGGGAAGCTGGTCAACATCGGACGCATGGTGCGGGTCCCGGCAGCAGTAGCTGGAGCACGAAGGGGGCCCAGGAGATTTCAAGTGCTGTGCAAGAGGGGTCCAATCCAATGGATGGAAAGTTTATTTAGCAGAATAAGATCTGGAGGCCTGGAAAGCGGTAGTCTTGCCAGAGGCAGCACTCCGAGTGCAAGGTGCTCACAGCAGTGCACTGGAAGCTGTTTAACAGCTAGCCTTGGAGAAGAACTCCCTGATGGGGAGAATTTGCCAGTTTCCCTGTTGCAAATGCTCTCCATCAGGACCAGGATCGAGTGACCGTCATTAGTGCACAGTTGGGGAGAGATGCATACCATCAGCTGCCGGAGCCGACTCCCCTGAGACACGTCTCCTGGTACCAAGGTCCTCGGGTTGGCCAAAGATAGGATAGTACCTGGAGGGTGGTGTCCCTCAAGCACCGTCAGGCAGAGAGCTCACTTCTGCTGGTCTCCTGTGTGGAGAAACCCTGGCTCCGTGCCGGCTTGCCCACCTCGTGCAGTGCAACTGGGGAAACCATCTCAGAACATTCCAGAATGTTTATGAGGAGATTGTATAAAAAAAATCAACATTCGACCAACAAGGACCTACTGGATAGAGCAGAGAAGTATACTCAATATTTTGTCATACCCTCCAAGGGAAAAGCGGAGAAGGCAATGGCACCCCACTCCAGTACTTTTGCCTGGAGAATCCCATGGATGGAGGAGCCTGGTAGGCTGCAGTCCACGGGGTCGTGAAGACTTGGACACGACTGAAGCGACTTCAATTTCACCTTTCACTCTCATGCATTGGAGAAGGAAATGGCACCCCACTCCAGTGTTCTTGCCTGGAGAATCCCAGGGACGGGGGAGCCTGGTGGGCTGCCGTCTATGGGGTCGCACAGAGTCGGACACGGCTGAAGCGACTAAGCAGCAGCAGCCAAGGGAAAAGAATTTGAAAAAGAAGATATGTATTGTTGTTGTTGTTGTTCAGTTGTTAAGTCGTGCCTGACTCCATTGTGCCCCCGTGGACTGTAGCCCACCAGGCTCCTCTGCCCATGGGATTTCCCAGGCAAGAATACTAGAGCAAGGTAAAGAATCCACCTGTGATGTGGGAGACCTGGGTTCCATCCCTGGGTTGGGAAGATCCCCTGGAAAAGGGAACACCTACCCCCTCCAGTATTCTGGCCTGGAGAATTTCATGGACTGTATAGTCCACGGGGTCACAAAGAGTTAGACACGACAGAGCAACTTTCCCTTCATATGTATATTTGGTGTAATTGAGTCACTGTGCTGTATACCTGAAACTAACAAATATTGGAAATCAAATAAATATTTTAAAAATCAATATCCAGGCAGAAGCTCCCTCCCTTAGCAGTGCCAGGCCTCAGGTCCATTTCTGCCTTATTCCTCAGGCCTCCATTAAGCTCTCCATACGCAGACTCCCACCTCCAGCTCCTGTACACACCCTGTGCTTCCAACACCAAGATACACTGTCTTCTTATCCTCCGGTTTCCCCACCGAACCCTGCGCTTCCTAAAGGCAGGGGCAGACACTGTGTTGAATCCATGTTCCCGACATTGGATTCACTGGCACAGGGCCTGAAACTTCCTTAATCTTTGCTCAGTCCAGTCGCTCAGTCATGTCCGACTCTTTGTGACCCCATGGACTGCAGCACGCCAGGCTTCCCCGTCCATCACCCACTCCCGGAACTTACTAAAACTTATGTCCATTGAGTCAGTGATGCCATCCAGCCATCTCATCCTCTGTCATCCCCTTCTCCTCCCGCCTTCAATTTTTCCCAGCATCAGGGTCTTTTCCAGTGAGTCAGTTCTTCGCATCAGGTGGCCAAAGTATTGGAGTTTCAGCTTCAACATCAGTCCTTCCAATGAACACCCAGGACTGATCTCCTTTAGGATGGACTTGTTGGATCTCCTTGCAGTCCAAGGGACTCTCAAGAGTCTTCTCCAACACCACAGTTCAAAAGCATCAATTCTTTGGCTCTTAGCTTCTTTATGGTCCAACTCTCACATCCATACATGAGTACTGGGAAAACCATAGCTTTGACTAGATGGACCTTTGTTGACAAATTAATGTCAGACTCTGCTTTTTAATATGCTGTCTAGGTTGGTCATAGCTTTTCTTCCAAGGAACAAATGTCTTTTAATTTCATGGCTGCAGTCATCATCTTGCTTGGAGCCCAAGAAAATAAAGTCTCTCACTGTGTCCATTGTTTCCCTATCTGTTTGCCATGAAGTGATGGAACCAGATGCCATAATTTTAGTTTTGTGAATGTTGAGTTTTAAGTATACTTTTTCACTCTCGTCTTTCACTTCAAGAGGCTGTTTAGTTGCTCTTCAATTTCTGCCATAAGGCTGGTGTCATCTGCATATCTGAGGTTATTGATATTTCTCCCAGCAATCTTGATTCCAGCTTGTGCTTCTTCCAGCCTAGCGTTTCTCATGATGTACTCTGCATATATGTTAAATAAGCAGGGTGACAGTATACAGCCTTGACGTACTCCTTTCCTGATTTGGAACTTGTCTGTTCCTTTCCTCTCCTCTCTTCTCCCTCAAGGAAGAGTGCTGAGGAGAGAACGTGCTCTTTGCCCCTGAGCTGGGCCGTTTAAGGTCTGTAGAAAGCTGTTTCTCACCATCGATGATTAGAGTGAGGGCCTGGAATCATTGCTTAGTGCTTGTGCAGAGAGAATGGTAATAAAAGCATAGAGTTGCAATGAAAGATTGGGATGACAGCTCAGACAACAACAGAGGAGCCATCAGAAGGCTCTCTGTGATTAATTGCCAAGTGAAAGCCCAGATAACAGGAGCTGTCAGAGCTTGGCAAAAGTCACGAACACTTGCGGAACCTGCAGCAGGATGGGTGTTCATCTTCTGACAGTGATGCTCTGTTAGTGGCTTAACAGATGAAAAGGAAAGTGGAGCTGAGAGAGAAGAGAGGGCACACAAGAGGAGCCAGGCAAAGGATGCTGATAATAATAATAGTGATGATGATGATGGAGAACACACTTTGAGCATTTGCTACACACTGGGCCCCATCCTAACCTCTTTGTGTGCTCCGTACCTCATTTCATCCTACCAATAATCACAGGAAGTAGATGGTAATATTCATTGATATTCAACCGGGTAGCAAATGAGACACAGAGGAGGTAAGTAACTTGCCCAGGGTCACACAATAAGATATGAAAGATAAGACAAATCACTTCTTTTTAGAGAGGCTTTTTTTTTTAACAATTAGGTGATGACAGTTCTTTATGAAATTGCCTGTTTCCTCCAATCCTTACCTCCTTCTGCACTTCTTTTTAAAAGCTACTCATTTATTCATTTTTGGCTGCACTGGGTCTTGGTTAGCACACCCGGGCTCTTCCAGCTGCGGCAAGCGGGAGCTACTCTTCGCTGCAGAGCACAGCTCTAGGGCATGCGAGTTCAGTAGCTGTGAAGCCTGGGCTTAGTTGTCCTGTGGCATGTAGAATCTTCCCTGACCGGGGATTGAACCCGTGACCTCTGCATTGGCAGGTGAATTCTTAACCACTAGACCACCAGGAACATCCCCTTCTGCACTTCTTTTCCTCACTTTTCTGCTGTAAGACTCGTGAAGACTTCGGAGCTACTCAGTGTTGAGCACTCTACCTGTATTTTCTTGTGCATCCACTCACAACCGGCCCAGCTGTGGCAGTCCTGGAGATGAAGGCTTAGAAAGAGTCAGCCTGCCCATCTGCTTGGTGTAGGAGGTGGGTGTGAAGCCAACCTTAGGACTCTGACTCTTTCCATGTCTGCATGCTACTTCTGCCTGTCAGCCCAGCCTCCAGCTCACCCTCCCCTCCCTTGTCCTGAGTACAGTCATGCAGGAGCATCTCAGGTTTCTGGGAAAAAACAAATGGAAGCCACATCAAGACTATGTCAACAACCAACTGCTACAGAGGGCAGTCTTAGGAGATTCCTCTTCTGATGTCTTTTGGAGCCAAAAAGGGCCATCAAGGTGAAATGCAGTCTGAGCTGGAATACTCTGCAGACGTATGAATTCTTCCAATAGGAAAAATGAGGGTCCCTATAGCTCTAATTGATTCCCTGCATCTGGGATGTAGGGATCAATAAGAATTCTGCCTCGAGGGAGGGGGAAATGAAAAGCTGGGGAACAGCAGCCCCTCTTTCCCCTGAAGGGAAATTTTAACAAATGTTAAAAATGGGCATGTCAGGAAGCATTCCACAAATGCCAATATTAGTGGTTTTGGAAATGGAGCATGCAATATTGCTTCTTACTATTACAGTAGGCATTCTGAGATTTTAAAGACTTTTTGGAGTCCTGTAATACATTCAAGAAACCTCATTAATAGTAGTTGAACTATCATTTTCCAAAACTGTTAGGATACCACTATAGTACTGTTATTATCATCATTTTACATCATTTGAGTTCATACTATCTGCACAGCACTGTGCAAAGAGCTTTAATGTGCGATTTCACATTGAATCTTTGCAAAATTATAAGGTGCAGTGACTGTTCCACATTATAGACGATGAGGCAGAGTCTTAGCGAAATTGAATAACTTTCCTGAGGGCACACAGCTAGCCACTGGCATCTGAGGGCAAGCACTGTGACTCCAAAGCCTTGCTGGTAACAGTAGTACGTGCGCATTTACTCTCATCCAATAGGACAGGACCCCCGAGCTAGTTTGCAGTGGCTAGCCAGCGTCTAACTCAGCCTGCGCCACCCAGTAAGACCAGTGTCCAAACCAGAATGCTAGTTTGTTAAGTGATCGTGAGAAACATAACCTCAGTCTCAGACACCCAATAGCTCTGGTTGGCCCGTGTCTCTGTTGAGGAGAAAACAGAGACACAGGGAATCCAACTGCTAATCAGCCAAGATCCTTGGTTATTTACAATAAGGAAAGAACAAGAGGCGACGGGCCACTTCCATGACTTGACTCTTCTCTCCACTATCAGCCCAGGGACCATCCCCTCCCCTCCTCTGGCTTGCTGCCTGGAGCAGTTCAGTGAGAAAATGTCTTATGGCTGCCTTATTTTCTCAGGCTCTTTGGTCATCTGCCCTTTTGAGAGCTAAAAAGCCACTTACACAGCAGGCACTGAGAACTCTGACTGCTGCCAGACCATGCTCAGCACTCGGAATTGCAATGCTGATGCCGTGGTGCGCTGGTGCTGGCTCCTACCTGCTCACAAGAGCCTATTGTCAGACATTCAGGAACGTGGTGAGCCGGTCAATCAACACAACTGTTATATGAAATACTGAAGTATATAAGCTTACAATAAAAAATTCTATTGGAGACAAAGGTCACAAATACTTAAAACTCATCACTTCTTAATTATTTTACTACGTTTGACTATGGATGCTCTCGGGGCTCCTTACGTTTGTGTTATCTGTACAGGGAAAGTACTGTACAGTGGCCTGCTGTGTGCACTGCTTCCTAATTGCGTGCAGTGACATCACTTGGGAAAGCTTGTGAAACAGCCTGGTTGGGAGTATTTACACCACAGAAATCAGAGCTTGATTTATCATTTATCATCTTGTCGACTGTCCAAACCTGGGAAAGGAATGGAGAAAATGTGCATAGCGCAGGGTAAACGTTTAAAATGTGTCATGTCTTGTGCTGAATAGGAAAGAGGTTACAGGGGATTGAGTACAAATTTACAGGAGGGTGAGAAATAGTTCAGCAGTAGATCAGAGATCAGTCACCTATCAGGATCAACAACAAATCCATTGGGTAGTGAGTAATTGGATTAGGGTAGGGCGAAAATCCATTTGTCAAATCGTGATTGAATTGTGGCCACAGGTTGGCTACAGATGGACCATCATGGGTGGGCAAAAATCAGTGAGAGCATTCTATGGGGTTCAATTCATTATATAGATTTCATAAGTAAAGAGTATATTACATATTTTATGATCACTTTAAATTGTAGACCATACATTCTTTATGTCGGTAATGTTTTTAGTAAGCGTATGTGTGTAAATATAGGAGGTTTCCCAGGCTGCACTTGTGGTAAAGAAGCTTCCTGACAATGCAGGAGACATAAGGGACTCCAGTTCAATCCCTAGGTCTGGAAGATCCCTTGCAGGAGGGCATGGTGACCCACTCCAGTATTCTAGCCTGGAGAATCCCATAGACAGAGGAGCCTGGCGGGCTACAGTCTGTGGACTCGAAGAGTTGGACACGACTGAAGCGACTTAGCACACACGCGTGTATCCTTACAGCCAGTTCACGCTGTTGTAAGGCAGAAACCCGCACAACATTACAAAGCAATCATCCTCCAATTAAAGTTTTTAAACGATAAAAAACACTGCAGTCGTTTCCTCTAAATAATATTTTTGTTGTTTGGGCCCCAAATGTCCATAAATAAAGTGATTCAAATAAGTGAAAAAAAAACATGTGAGGGAGTTTTATAAATGGTATTTTGATACTGTTATCACTTGCCACAATTTCAAAGAAAGACTGAGCTTGCAAAAGACTCTAGCAGAGGTTTTCCTTTTTTTAAACCTACTGCTACAAGGATCCTTCTTAGGACATATTGAATTTTGCTCCTTTTTTTTTTTTTTTAAGGCAGGCATATGTTCAAACTGACCCCGGCCTTTCTTCTCCTTTGTTGTGGGCCTCCTGTGCAGAGAGTGACCTCTGATTCATGGTGATGGCACTCTGGTGACATTAATCATTCTCACCGTTATAGCCAGGCGAGCAGTGGCTCTAACAGATGCTGCTGTGATTAAAATTTTTTTTTAAAAAAGGCTCTGTGTATTACCCCAGTGAATCAAAGTTTATTATTCATCCACCAGCAGTTGAAGGATTTAGATAAGAGATACTCAGGAGTGATTCGTCTCCTTGGCCTAACGGAGCCTCTGAAAAATAACCCGATTCTCAGAGTCGTCTTGGAAGACTCACTTCATTAATTGAGGGTCAAGAGGACGAGAGGAAAATAAAGGAGGAGGTTAGAGGAAATCTAGGCTCATCTGCTGATAAGTATTAAGATGGGAGGTAGAATCAGAAGGGGAGGAGAATTGAGTAAGATGAAAAAGGGAGGAGTGAGCCATCTTGAGCGCTAAGATACAGCTATTACAGGGGAAAGACATATCTGTGCTTTATAATTTCAGCGATTTTACCTTTTATTTAAGTACTTCCTTTAACTGTATCACCTTTCATACTGGGTAATAAAAATTGCTAAAGGGACTCGGCTGGATCCCACTCCAGATTTAACAGAGGTAATGAAATTCATCCCAAAGCAGTCCCAAAGATCCCCCTGTTCAACCTCAAATCATTGCATTGAAGAAGGTACTTTGCAGTGCAGCTCAGAGTCTTAACCGCATTTTCTTTATGGTTTGTTTGTAGTTTCTATTAATAGGCAGTTTACAAGGCTGGGTAGGACAAAACTGAGGCTCTAAAAGACTGAGATGGCGTCCAGGGAGATTCAGGTCTTTCTGTCTAATCTGAAGGTCTTTCTACTCTGCTGCCTTGCTTTCTGGTTCCAGTGAATTTCTTGAAATGGGCTTCCCAGGTGGCACAGTGGTTAAGAATCTGACTGCCAATGTTGGAGTCGCAAGGGATGAGGGTTTGATCCCTGGGTGGGGAAGATCCCCTGGAAGAGGAAACAGCAACCCACTCCAGTATTCTTGCCTGGGAAATCCCATGGACAGAGGAGCCTGGCGGGCTACAGTCCATGGAGTTGCAGAGTCGGACACGACCGAGCACGCATGAGACACTGTTATTATAGAAGTACACCGAGGAGTGACCAGGAAGGCATATGATTTGCTCTGCCTTTGAGTGGGAGACTTGTGGTTGCAAGGATTCTAAATTTCTAGTCACCTCATCTTCATACTTGAGGGAGCCTTGGGAATGGAGAACTCAACCGATTTGACCCTCTAGAACCCTGCATCATCCTAGGAAATGATCAGTTATTTGTCCCCCAACGAGGCAGGGAAATAAAAGGCAGAGACAGAAGCCCAAATCTTTTCTATCCAAAGGCACACTCTGAAGCATTTCACGGCCCAGTAAGCATGTGAACAGGGACGTTATGGGAATGCAAAGTGGAAGCAGGAGGAATTTGCTAATCGGCTGAAGAAGCTGGAAGGTTCTCTCGCTGACCCCACCGCAGCTGGCCCAACAAGCTGTTTATTCTGTGCCGTCGCAGAGTTCAGGAGAAGGTGATACAGTGGGTCCAAGAAGCTTGGAAATGTTTTTCCCATTATTTCCCACTTAATGGTACTACCGTCCACCCAGCGGCCGGGGGAGAAATGTCTCTACCACCGCATGCACCTATGCAAACACGGTTTGGTCCATTCTTCCCTCTACATTTCTCCTGAATCCAGCACTTTCTCCTCCCCGCTACAGCCACTGCTGCCATCCCCCTGTCATTTCCCTTTAGTTGGATGCTCTCACTGGCCACTGCTCTCCCTGCCTCTGCTCCTGGGCCCCCAGTCTCCTCTGGCCGACCTGAGAACGTCAGGGCCAGATGCATGCTGGGAGTCTAGGTGCTACCCATGGTGCACTTGGGCAACCAGAGCTATGGGGAGGATGGGAAGCCTCCTCTTCCAATTATTCCTCAACATCCAGCTCCATCCCTGAAAATACAGGCTTCAGAGGGGAAGGGAGTATATCTGCGCTGCTACCCTCCCCCCACCCCCAAGCTGACCATGAGCATGCCTCCCACAGGACAGCAAACAAGGCACCTTGAGTTTGCAGTCCGTAAATGGTCTAGTCAAAGCTCTGGTTTTTCCAGTGTATGGATGTGAGAGTCAGCCCATAAGGAAAGCTGAGTGCCGAAGAATTGATGCTTTTGAACTATGGTGTTGGAGAAGACTCTTGAGAGTCCCTCGAACTGCAAGGAGATCAAACCAGTCCATCCTAAAGGAGATCAATCCTGAGTATTTATTGAAAGAACTGATGCTAAAGCTGAAACTCCAATACTTTGGCCACCTGATGCGAAGAACTGACTCACTGGAAAAGACCCTGATGCTGGGAAAGATTGACAACAGGAGGAGAAGGGGATGGATGAAATGGTTGGATGGCATCACTGACTTGATGGACATGAGTTTGAGCAAGCTCCAGGAGTTAGTGATGGACAGGGAGGCCTGGCGGGCTGCATTCCATGGGATCGGAGACAGTCGGACGCGACTGAGCGACTGAACTGAGATGGTCTAGTAGGTATGAGCTCCAGGGCTTCCTCGTCTTCTGTCCACCCCACCGTCCCCTCGGGCATTCTCCTCCGCTGACACCCTGCAGGGCCCTGGCTCGATGCCGGAGTAGCAGTGCTGCAGATCACTCCAGTCTTCATCCTGCTGTGTAACCAGAGAGGCATGTTGCCTTGCAGCATCCACATTTCCTCTTATTGACATTGATGCCTGCCATAGAATACAACTTCAGTGTGTTACTATTCTGCTAAGGTGCCTGTTTCTTGCTAGTCTCTTACCCAGAGGCTAACCCTTCACACCACACATATACACATACACACACGCACACACACATGCACACACACACACACACACACACACACACACAAATAAACACCATGGATGAGAAGGGGTAGGGAGGAAGGGCACAAGGAGAGAAAGAAAATCTTGTTCTACCAGGAACTCTTTCACACTCAAACCAAACATCACCTCCTCCAGGGAGCCTTCCTTGTTTACTCCCCAACAAGAGTCAACCATCCTTCCACCATGTTTCCAGGACCCCTGATTTACTTTGTTTTGCCTCTTACCACAGTCTACATAGTTCCTACTTTGCCTTCAATTTTGAGTTCCTTGGAGGGGGGAACCTTCCTTTAATCATCTCTGGGTTCAGAATGCATAACAGAATATTTGGCCAGGACAGGGTCCGAGTAAATATTTGGAATACATGTATTTATCTCTCTCTCTCTCTCTAGCTTCTTGTTTATTTAAGAGAGATTTGGCTGTATAAGCAATACTGAGGCATCTGTGTCTTCTTTCACAGTAGAGGCTGTGCCAACGGGGAAGGGAAGGAGCATTGAAAGGAACCAGCCACCAATGAAGAGTCCTCTCAGAGCTCTAGAAGAGCATGTGTGTGTGTGTGTGTGTGTGTGTGCATGCCTGTGTGTGTCCAGATGCTTTGCCGACAACCTGGGTACCCAGAGAGAAACACAAAGCTGCTTGTGCTTCCTGATTGGTAAATCCAATGAGGCCCCTCGGTGATGGGTATTGGACCCAGACCAGAATGCTGTTTTGATTGGAAAGGATGCTGAGCTGATAAGTGGAAACAAAACACTCTCTAATTAACAGAAATAAGAGTCTGGAGCTGGGATGGGAACAGCAACAGTGTTGCCAGGCAAAGGGTTTAAAATGAATCTGAGATGCAAATATGTGGCCCCCAGAACACCCCCATTCACTGCTTTGGGGGTTTGGGAACAGGATGTGGGGCTATGTGAGGGTTCCTGGGGGAGTCTGAGCTGCCTTCTGAGAACCCATTTCTTCAAGTGACGGCTCTTAGGGAGCACGAGCTGAAGTGAATCTCTATGCAGGAAAGAGGAAAGAGCACTGTGACAGAGAAAGGTTGAAGCACTATAAGATATCCCTTACTAGCTAAGTCTCCTTGGCTCTTGGGTGTGCAGAGCAAGAGTTCAGAAAGAAGAAATACCTGGAACTATGAAAACAGGCTCAATGTATGTCATTTATCTAAAAAGCAAACTGTATCTGAATAATGCAGCCAGAAGTCCGGATGGAATGGCAGAGTGACTGCTGTTGGGACCACAGAGAGGGGCCCAAAGCATCCACCTGGTCAGGCGAGACCCAGCTCAGCTCCTGGGGACTTGTCCTTTTCACGCAGTTCTAACTGCGGCACATCTTGGTCTGCTGTGGTATCCGAAGTTTCAAAAGGTAGAGGAAACTGACAGAGGCAGGTCCAGAGTGATAGCCAGTAGCCTGGCAACGGGGGGTGGGAAGAGCAGACAGACCTCCAAGAAGCTGCCCAAAGCCCTCCCCCAGACATAGCTGTTGTTTACAGTAAGAGCAAAGTAACTCCATAGGCTTCCCTGGGGGCTCAGATGGTAAAGAATCTGCCTCCAATGCAGGAGACCTGGGTCAGGAAGCTCCCCTGGAGAAGGGAATGGCTACTCACTCCAGTATTCTTGCCTGAAGAATCCCATGGATAGAGGAGCCTGGCGGGCTATAGTCCATGGGGTCACAAAGAGTCGGACACACTGAGTGACTGACACTAATCCCATGCACCTAATGGGTGCTTGAGAAATCTCCACTAATTTATTAGAATTGAAGACATTACCTGACAGTCATAATGACCACCTTGTGTTGTATCTTCTCAGAAGACTGAATGCTGTATCCAAATGTATCCAAATAGTGTATCCAAATTCGATTCTCAGAAGACTGAGTATCTAGCTATATGTGTGTCTATATAATATGTCTGGGTATGTATTGTTGTTATTCTTTGGCCACTAAGTTGTGTTGAACTCTTTTGCAACCCCATGGACTATATATAGCCAACCAGGCTCCACTGTCCATGGGATTTTCCAGGCAAGAATGCTAGAGTGGGTTGCCAGTTCCTTCTCCAGGGGATCTTCCCAGCCCAGGGATCAAACTTGAATCTCCTGCTTGATAGGTACATTCTTTCCCACTGAGCCACCTGGAAAGCCTGTTTGTGTATCATATGTATATAATATGTGTATATAGGGATGTACATATATATAGTGTGTATACACACACACACACACAGAGTGAACACGTCAGAAGTTAACACAAATATCCATCCTAGACCAGCAGTAGCAAATCAATTTTATTTCATATACCAATGTCAGTAGGTTGCCAGTAGCTATCTGAAAATCTGCTAGGAAGGATTTTGAGGCCAAAACTTACCTTAGAAGAAAGAAAGCCTCCTTCTTAGAGGTGATAACGTGTGTCATGGGACTTGGGACGGAAGCAAGCAGTGACACTCTCTCTACTCTTTTCTGGTGAGCAAGTCAGAGCTCAAGAGCACTATTATAAATCAAAACCCTATTGCTCCTCGTGAAACTGCTTTTACTCAGCTGTACTGACATTTTTCCTATCTTGTAGCCAGAGACACAGCAATAAGAAGCAATTCCGTTGTGCATCTCCTAGGAGTGTTAAGGACTTATCCATTCTAGAGATTCCGGGTTCTAAGAACACATGGGAGAAAACCATCCAGCGAGAGATGGAACTGTGTTTCTCTTAAGAGGCTGGTTGGTGCTGGTCATCTGGGAACCACAAGTCCTGTGATAAATTGTGTTTCCCTCTGACAGTGGCAGTGAGAACTGGATGTAGGCTGCCCTGTAAACCTGCATACGGCCTGTTCTGTGTATTTCACCTGCTCATCCTACCCCTGACTTAATTTTATCTCTCTATTAATACCTCTCCTTTGTCCTAATTTGATCACTTTGAGACTTTCGGGCATATGCATTTTTCTCAGCGCCCTCCCCCCCAAATCCTAATGAAATAAATAACAATTTGGTAATTGTGGACAATTTAGAGAAACTTTTTTCAGATTAGCATATACTGAGACAAGTCGTGACTACCTGGAAAAGTCAAGCGTGTGGAATATTGCATTTGCTAAAAAGAATAACTCTGTACGTGTGTGTGTGCATGTAAAATTCAAATGTGTGGAACATTGCATTTGCTAAAAAGAATAACTCTGTGTGTGTGTGTGTATGAAATATATGTCTGGGGATTAAAAGGCATCGTCTTCAAGCTGAGCTACTCAGAGCCACAGAATTACAGTAATTACCAAGGCCAGTTCCTTCAAGGCAGCTGAGCTAAGACAGGTCTCAACTGATCAAAAAGAGCCTGGACCATTGTTTGAAACTCGCTGTATCCTGATGGCTGCACATGAACATTCTTCCGGCTCCGCCTCAGAAGGAGAGGCGATTCATTCCTTAGGATGAAAAGACAGGCGACAGCTGGGATGCCATGGAAGGAGCGGTGATGTGGCCTTTGCTGGCAGGGAAGGGTCATATGTGGGAGAAGCAGGACAGGATTCCGCTCTCAGGTAGGGGCCAAGAGGGAGAAGGGTCTATGTGTTTCCAAGTGCCTCCCTACTGTGTGCCAGGCCCTATTGGGCACTTTTCCTAAAGTCTCATTCGACTTCCTGAAACGCTTCCCGTGTGATGAGTGAGAGAGGAAGCTTAAGCGCAATCAGCAGCCTTTTATTTTATTTTTTGTAGTAGAAATTCTGTTAATGAATTTTGGACTTCCAGTTGGATCATAAAGGTGGAGGAGGAGAAGGACAGGAACAGGAAGAGGAGGGGGAGAGGAAGAAAAAGGGGAGGAAGACACAGGAGCAGCCACAGGAGATGCTTCACTGAGCACAGAGGGGGACCAAGCCCCTTCCCCACAGCCATGCAGCCACGAAGCTCCCAGCCTGTCCAGCTTTCCATGTACCAGTGCCCTTCAGAGTGTGGTCTGTGAACCACCCAAGGGGGAATTCCTGGGAGCTTTGTAATGCAGATTCGGGACTCTCAGCCCAGATCTATTCAATTCAGAATCTTGGACAGTCTCTACACCTACACCCCTCCATCTTGAGAATTCCGCACCAGCCCTGGGGGCCCCTCAAAGGCAGCACTGTCCTGTTACAGAGGTGAGTTTTGGAAAGTTCCTTGAGCTCACCATGCCCTCCGCCACAGCAGGGCCTGGAGATCCCCAGGTCTTCAGCTTCCAGAGGGCAGCTCCATGCCAAGGAGCAGCTGGGGGCGGTTCTCAGGCAGCAGTACGGAGAGGCGGTCGGGGACCTGCTGGGAGACCTAGAGCACCCACCCAAAGGAACAACTCCAGGGGCCCAGGATCAGGCCTTCCAATCCCTGTCCCTGGGGGGTTAGTTTTACCAAGTTAAACAGACTTCCTCACTTGCCAGGCTTTTTCTGCTCTGTTCTATAAAATCACTTTGGCATTTTTCAGAAGCCAGCCTCCCACTGGGGCTTTCTCCTCTGAGCCTCAATTTCTCCACACGTAAAACAAAGCAGACAGGCCAGGACACCTACCAAGGCCTCCTTTTGGCCCAAAGATTCTACCTAAGTTGAGGGTGCAGCTTCTGAAAACACACAGTCTTCGCTGAAAAAAAAAAGGGGGGGGGGGGACTGTGGAGAAAGCCGTGCTGTGAGCTTCCCCGGCCCACGCTGGCCCACGCTGGGCTTGTGTCAGGCTGGCCCCTCACCGCCAGCCCTGCCATCTGCCTCCAGGTTTGGGCCCCAGCCCCACTTCCCCTTTGCCCAGGTGGATGACGATGCCCATCTCTGCAGCTGTGAAACTGACCCGCCAAAGGCTGCAGCCCACCTCCGACTTGCTCTGGGGTATCATCAAGCACTTCACTCAGCCTCTCTGAACCTCACTGTCTCCATTTCTACATAGTTCAAATGTCCATCAAGGGCCCCCACTTCCCCTTAAAGAGCCTCAAGCCTCTGAGAGCCTCCTTACGTCTCACCTCATCCTGGCTGTAGCCCTGCTTTCAGCCCTCTCTGTCGGTTATGTTGATTTGAGTCTGATCTCAGCTTTACCAAATGGTTATTATTTGAACTCGATCAAGTTGCTTGAACTCTTTAGAAAATCAGGCTCAGGCTCTCTTAAGGTAAAGACTTGTTGTGGGGATGAAAGGGGCCCATGGATGCAGAACACTTCATTCAGTAAATGCGGCTCGACTCAGCCCAGAACTAATCTAAGAAAAAGGGACCATTTCAGCTTCCCAGACTCCAGTGTTTTTTCTGCTTCGTTTAATAAAATGAACTCAGCAGGAGACGAGACTAACCCATACCATTTTTCACAGTTTCCCTTCCTGAAATCAATTTTGCTTTTTCCCCAGCATTGCAAATGATGTAAAGTCTAGAGGGGAGACTAAAGGAAATTGAAAGAATAGAATAGATCGTGGACTTAGGGAGTCATTGCTAGATCACAAGACGGGTGCCCTTTGAGAAATCTTTAAAACAACATAAAACACCGGAAGCATCATCTTTCTTTAATTCCCTCCCCCAACTCTTGCTTTGAAAGTCCTTGACCATGAAATTGACTAGAAGCTTTATTTGGTCCTTTGATGATCAATGGTACGTGTTCATTTGATCCTTTCCTGCCAATGATTCATCATTAAAAAATAATGGGAAAAAAAATAGAACACTCAGAGATGCGGTGGTTGATTAAGCGCATGGAAATGCGGCCAGATTTTTTCTTATGTATCTCAGAATAGAAAATAAAGTTGGCTCCGCAGCCCTCCCCAGCCCTCCTCCTACACCCAGTGGCTTTTCTGACTGAGCAATTTCCCAAACTACAGCTCTGACTGAGCCTTTGCTTTCGGCCCAGACTCGACCCTCTTTCATTCTGCTTGCAGTCTCTTCTGCAGGGGTACCTCTCCCCTGTGTGTAACCTGAAAAGAGACTCTGTCTCCGTAGGTCACTCCAACCTGGCTGCCCCTAAAGTTAGAGACCAACCAACCGCCTCCTCTGGAGCTTTAAAGTCCTCTACACATTTACATATTCCAGCTGTCTGCCTAGTTCGAGTGTTCAGGTACTAAGTCGTGTCCAAGTCTTTTGCAACTCCATGGACTGTAGCCTGCCAGGCTCAGGGATTGAACTTGAGTCTCCTGCATTGGCTGGTGCGTGCTTTACCACTGAGCCACCAGGGAAACCCTGTCTGCTTAGTTAGGAATGTCTTATGTATTTATTGAAAGCAGAACTTAGTACCCATCACATGGTTTAGTGGGTTTTGCATATAGTGAGTTTTGCTATTGTGCCCATTTTACAGACAGAGAAACTGAAGCTCGGCAAGTTTTAGTAATATGATGAAAGTCGAACAGCTAGTAAGAGGTAGAAGCAGGATCAAACCAGTGAGTCCACCTCCAGAGGCTGCACTCTTAGCCACACGTCTGTGCTGACTCCCTCTGATTGCCCACTAATTCACGTCAGGCCGGCTGTCCTGATCCACAGTTTAGAAAATAAAGTTGCCATAGCCATCAAGTTTTCAAAATTCTTTTCAAATTCTTGGCATTTCTGACCCCTGGTTCTGATTCTCTTTGTTCATGAAAATCAAATCCTTTGACCTCCAGTTCAATCCTTCCCTTTACAATGAGATGCCTCCTCTTTGCACTGTCAGAATAATAGAGCAAAATTTCATATCTTTGGTGCTCTGTTTGGCTCAAGCAGAACATTGTCACACCAGGACTTATTGGCAAAGCTATTTTAATGTTGAGCCCAATCAAAGACCCCAGAGTCGGTCTCCCTCTGTGAACGCTTGAGGACAGTGAGACCTGACTGTGGACCATTTGTTACCTCTAAGATGCCAGGGAAATCATCATTTCTCTGATCATCAGCTTCCTTTCTGACAAATGAGCATCAGCTAATTATCAATGAGAAAAGCTATATAATCACCTAGCCCAGTGCTGAGCACTTATGAAAACTCATTCATTGTTCACTCATTCCACTCTTGCTACTGCTAGTATTTCTTACTATTATTTGAACTCATTGGAAAAGACCCTGAGGCTGGGAAAGATTGAGGGCAAAAGGAGAAGGGGGTGACAGAGGATGAGATGGTTGGATGGCATCATTAACTCAATGGACATGAATTTGAGCAAACTCTGGGAGACAGTGAAGGACAGAGGAGGCTGGCATGCTGCAGTCCATGGAGTCGGACACAATTTTGCGACTGAACGACAACAATTATTCCAACATGGATGGGGCAGGGCTCAGGGATGGAGGGAGGTTGCCCCTCAGCTTCTAAAAGCTCATCCATCAAGTGTTCAGCCTTTCTATAACACCATGTTATGTGTGAGACAAAAGTCATGTACAAATGTTCTGTCGCTGACATCTCGGAAACCTGGAAAATCTTGGGTTTTACATCCAACCTTTTCCCCTTAAATCATCTGTCCCTTACTCTCTCCACCACAGTGACATGTGAAAAAAAAAAACCGTTATGGTCAAGGAAATAAGATATGAAAGCAAGTGCCCCTTGAATGACTTGTTTGATATTACTCACCAAAATCAGTTATAAAACTAGTTGCACAAAACATCTTATCTTGATTAAGAGGAGTTGATTAATAGTGGAGTCAAAAATGTACGTTTGTTTTTAAATGAGTGTCTGCAACATCCCAGTTGTTGTACCAGGATACCCCTGTTACTTTTAAGCTGCATGGTACTGACATATTCTGCTCCTTATTTGAGCTCTGACTTCTTCGGATGATGGAATACGACATCCTTCTTTGTTTCCAGAAATCCTCCTCCCTCTCCGTCAATAATCATTTGCTAGACTCAGGGCCACCTCAAGAGTGGGGTGCTCTCTTCCAGATGGGAGTCATTAGTGAGGGAAGGATCAGCAACATTTTTCTCTGCTTTGATAGAAACTGGAGTTATACGATCGCTCCGTGCATGTGTTTTTAAGGCCATCTATTTGTATTATTCCCGAAGGAGTTTCAAGGCATGCTGAATTTCTTTCAGTGTTTAATACTTCATAAATAAAGCCTTGGCAGCAATTCTCGGCTCTAGCAGATCATGGATGTGTTCCAGAGAACATTTAAAATATAAAAGTAAATTTCAAATGGAAGAAAAGAGCCCCATTTTCCCAAGTAGTCGGCGTTATCTCAAACCACTGACGTCTGCAGAGTAGGGAGGGTGGCAGATAGGGGATTCGAAGGGAACTCTTTGGTGGGATGGAGACCCCTAACAGAATGATGCCAAGGCCATGCTCATCCCTCCCAAGCACTTTCATCCACATGAGGTGACGTAGGGTAGCGGGCTGTAATTACCGCCACGGTATAGTTGAGGAATTACTTAGAGGTTATGCAAATTCTAAGAAGACTCAGCTGGTAAGTGATAGGATTGGGACTTGAAGCTGGCAGAATGAATCCAAAACCTGTCCTCCAAGCCACTGTCCCACCCAGCACAATGCACTCTGCTTCCTGTATGTCTTTCCAGGGGGAAAAAAAGCCCCATATTTCCAAATGAACCTCCAGCCCACATCCAGAGCCCATGCTCTTTACGCTTTCCAGAATGAACCACCAACCCAGCCCCTCCTCCAACCCACACCCCTGATCCTTCTTGGCAGGAGCCACTGACACTTCCACCCACAAGCCCAGTTTCTGATCATGCTTGGCATGGATTACCAGTACCCCCAGCCCGTATTCCTCATACTTGCTGGAGTGAATCACTCAGCCACCCGCCTGCCAGTACTGATCATTCTTGGGATGAACCACCGAATTCAACCCCCAGCCTGTATTTTTTCTGTTTCCTGTTCAGTGGCAGCCACTAGATATCCCCCACTGTCACTACTCCTCGTGTTCTTAGGGATGCTGGGATCAGTGCTTCCCTGCACACGGACCACCTCCTCCTGCCCCGTCCACTCTCATCACAGCGAGGAGGACCAGCAGGACTTGAGTCTAACCTTGTCCTTTGAATGACTCTCTGCCATGGCCCGTGAGACAGATTCGGGATTGGGGGGTCATATGGATGACACCTTGATGAATCATGTCCAATTGTTGTTCAGCTGCTAAGTTGTGTCCAACTTTGTGCAGCCCCATGGACTGTAGCCTATCAGGTTCCTCAGTCCATGGAAGTTCCCAGGCAAAAATACTGGCATGGGTTACCATTTCCTTCTCCAGGGGATCTTCTTGACCCAGGGATCGGAGCCACATCTTCTGCATTGGCAGGTGGGTTCTTTACCACTGAGCCACCAGGGAGGCCTCCATTCAGCAGCTTTGCTGCATGCAAAATGACATTGTTGTACACTGAAGACAGGATGTTGGAAGATTCTGGGCTTTGACTATTTCAACAGCTACCTTTTTTACTGAGGCCCAGAGAGAGGAAGGAATTCTGCCAAAGTCACACATTTTTTGCCTGCGAAACAGTTGACAATACTTTACATAGAATTAACTGTTACATCAGGTTTTCTGACATGCATTCCATGGAAGAGTATGGTCTGGAAAATGTTAAAAAGTAACTCAGCGGAGGGAAAGACGAGGGTTCTGGGGTCAAATACTATATTTGCTGTTGTGCAAAATTCACCAGTTAGTTATATGAGACCTATGCAGTGCCATTTTCATACTGTTCATGGGGTTCTAAGGCAAGAATTCTGAAGTGGTTGCCAGTCCCTTCTCAGTGGACCATGTTTTGTCAGAACTCTCCACCATGATCCATCCTGTTTGGGTGCCCCTACATGGCTTGGCTCATGGTTTCATTGAGTTAGACAGGACAGGGCTGGGGTCCATGTGATCAGTTTGATTAGTTTTCTGTGATTGTGATTTTCATTCTGTCCACCCTCTGACAGATAAGGATAAGAGCCTTATGAAAGCTTCCTGATGGGAGAGACTGACTCAATGGGAAACTGTGTCTTGTTCTGATAGGCGGGGCCATGCTCAGTAAATCTTTAATTCAGTTTTCTGTTGATGGGTGGGGCTGTGTTCCCTCCTTATTGTTTGACCCACGCCTCTGCCAGAGACTCCAAAGTCAAAGCTATGGTTTTTCCAGTAGTCATGTATGGATGTGAGAGTTGGACCATAAAAAAAGCTGAGTGCTGAAGAATTGATGCTTTTGAATTGTGTTGGAGAAGACTCTTGAGAGTCCCTTGAAGTCCAGCCAGTCAATCCTAAAGGAAATCAGTCCTCAGTGAATATTCATTGGAAGGACTGATAATGAAGCTAAAGTTCTGATACTTTGGCCACCTGATGGGAAGAGCCGACTCATTGGAAAAGACCCTGATGCTGGGAAAGATCAAAGGCAGGAGAAGGGGATGAAAAGAGGATGAGATGGTTGGATGGCATCACCAAATCGATGGACATGAGTTTGACCAAGCTTCAGGAGTTGCTGATGGACAGGGAAGCCTGGTCTGGTGTCCATGGGGTTGCAAAGAGTCAGACACATCTGAGCAACTGAACTGCTATGCAATGCCATAAATTTTGTGCAAAATCACAGTTTTAACTATATTTTTTAGAAAGTGACTTCACAGAGGGATAAAAATTATACATGCAAAAAAATATATACATTCCACTATTTGTATAGTGGATTCCTACTTGGAAATTGCAAAGTCTATCTATGTAGTTACACCTTACAAAGCCCGGAGGGGCATGGAAATCACATAGCTATGTGAATGCTGGCACCTGGCAGGCTTAGTAGTCATACATTTAAATTTAAAGATATATGGAGAAAACCCAACTTCTACACCTAAGCAGCTATGTTGATTTTAACTCGCTATTTTTGATCAAATTTCTGATTGAATGTGGTGGCGGTGGGGATGGGCAATGCGGAATGTATCATGACTGTGATTGTTTTAGGCTCTCTGTTTCACCACTAATGGAGTTACCAATATATAATTTTGCCTTGGGTTCTCATTATTCATTCATACCAGGACATTTAGTGCAAAGCAGTTTTGGGATTCTTATTCTTTTGTTGCAAAGTGGAGAGAAGAAATCAGGGAATGTATCCTGTGAGTTTGAAACAAAGTTTAAGAAACGCTAGGTGAAACAAAGTTCAACAGATTTCTTTCCTGCAGGACTCCTTGATCCCAGAATGTACTTATTTGACTGTGGAAACCTTTTTCTTTGTGGCTCACTTAATGCGATTTCCTGAGGCACAGGTGTTCCCTGGAACACAGCTTGGAAAACTATTTCTTTACAAAGAGATAGCTCTGTCTCTGCCACCAGACTATCAAATCCTAGCGATGCAATGATTCCGATTCGAAGGGAAGAACATGACGGTGCTTCATCATTTGGGACCCACAGTAGAAAGAGAGAATGTGGGGGAGAAGCACATAGCCTCCCACCAGTGAAGCAATGGCTGAGATGTCACGGCTCACTGCTTTGAACCCCCAGGCTCCTCTCTTTGCTCAGCCCACAAACCTACATTCTTGTTTGCCTCCATGAATTCACAGAAATCCAAAGGGGAAAGACAAAGGGGGCCTTTCTTAACCAGGAATGCTGAGCTGGCACACAGGAGAAGGAATGTTAGGACAGGAGCGTGCTAGGGCTCCACGTGGACGATGAGGCAGTGGGATTCCAAGGACTTGAGACATTCCTCCCATACAAATCTCATTGGCTAAACCTGATCATGATCATATGGTCCCCCTCACTGAAGGGAGCCTGGGAAATGTAGTTTTCCTGGGGGTCCAGGAAGGAGAGGGAAACCAGATGTGGGTAGCACAAGTGTCCCTAAATTCTTGCTAATTTCAGTGGGCAGAAAAAGAAATGGAAATTCACTTGATAGCTTACTTCAGGTATCATATCCTGTGGTTTCATGACTGTCTCACTTGAACTTACAATAAACCTACAATATATCTCGGTTCCTCTTTTAGTGGGGAAACTGTAGCTCAGGGACCAAACCCACATCTTCTGTGTCTCCCAAATTGCAGGCAGAGTCTCTACCACTGAGCCACTGGGGAAGCCCCGTAGGTAGAATAATGGCCCCCAAATATGTCCACGTCCTAACCCCTGGAACTTGTGAGTATGTTATATGACAAGAGGGACTTTACAGAGGTGACTAAGATATAAATCTTGAGATGGGGAGATTTTCCTGGATCGTCCAGGGTGGTCTGTTGTAATCACAAGGGTAACCTGGAAGAGGTTTGAAGATGCTGCTGGCTTTGTAGATAGAGGAAGGGGCCACAAGCCAAGGGATATAGGTGGAATTCAAAGAAACAGGTCCTCCTAGATCATCTGGAAAGAACACAGCCCTGCTGACATCGTGATTTTACCCCAGTGAAAGCCATTACAGACTTCTGATCTCCAGAACCATAAGATAATATGTCTGTATTGATTTTGGCCACGAAGTTTATGGTAATTGGTTTTAGCAGCAAAAGGAACTAAGATGGTATGTGGAACAGTCTTTTGAAAAACACTGAGCAATAACCTCCATGAAAAACTAGGAGTGACAGCAGAGAGGACAGAGAGACAAGGTGGTTTATGGTTCAACTGTAAGATGAAAAGTACTCAGTTGGGTGCTATCTTAGAGCTTCAGAGTCAAGCAGGAGGTGGCAATTATGGCAAGTCCTGCATAAGGTGATGGAAGTGTAAGGAAGCAGGGCCAGGTCTCGTGGAGAAACACAGGCTAGGGAACAATTTCATGGAAGCTTAATGGACCTGCCTTTCATACTACCAGCAAAAGGGATTCTGATCTAGTCCTCATTTCTGAGTGAGTGAAAAATGCATCAAGATGCTCTGTTTCCTTATGGTCCCAAAGAACATTTCTTCAGGCAATTTTTGTTTTCTCTCTTACTTTTGCCTCACCAAAAGTATTTTATTTCACTTGGTTCTTCCTGTCAATTGAAACCAGCCAACTGATTCTAGAGCATAGGGCATCTCCGAAAGAAATAAAGTTTCATTTGAAGAGTAAAATTTCTTTCTGGTTGTGGGAGATGTCACTTCATCTAATCTGATGTAAGTCTAAAGTGATAATTGAGATTTTTATGGACTGCAATTAAGGAATGTCATTACTGCTTATTACAGATAATGAAATAAATCGGCAGTGCAGGTAACAGAACTGATATTCTACAGAATTACAACTCTTTGGGAAATCAGGGGAAAGCCACCTCTTCAGGGCATCAGGAATTTTTTAACACTTCCAAATTAGAAGAAACCTCTTCCCCAGTCCTTCCTCACTGACCATTCAGTAATGTTTAAGAGGAAACCTTCACCTTACCCCAAATCTCAGAGAGAGAGAGAGAGAGAATGAGAAGAGGTGGGTGAAGAATGAAGATCAGAAAGGGAAGTGAGAAATAATACAGATGAACTTATTTACAAAAGAGAAATAGACCCACAGACATAGAAAACACACTTATGGTTACCAAAGAGGACTGGGGGAGGGGTAAATTAAAAATTTGAGATTAACATATATACTCTACAGTGTGTAAAATAAACAGCAAGGACCCACTATGTGGCACAAGAGAACTATACTCATCTATACTCAGTAGTAACCTGTAAGGGAAAAGAATCTAAAAAACGGAATATGTGTGTGTGTGTGTGCACCACTGTGCTATACACCTCAACATTGTAAATCAGCTACACTTCAATTTAAAATTAATAAATAAAATTAAAATTAGTAAATAAAATAACTTGTAAAAAAGAGTAGGGCTTCCCTGGTGGCTCGGTGGTAATGAATTCTCCCTCCAATGCAGAAGACATGGGTTTGATACTTGGTCTAGAAGGATCCCACGTGCCCCGGAGCAACTAAACCCATGTGCCACAGCTACTGAGCGTGCACTCTAAAGCTCGGGAGCCACAGCTACTGAAGTCCGAGTGCCCTCGAGAAGCCAGTGCAGTGAGAAACCCACCCACCACAGCCAGAGAGTGGCCCCCGCTCGCCGCCTCTAGAGCAGAGCCCAAGCAGGAGCAATGAAGACCCGCACAGCCAAAAGAAATAAATTAGTAAAATTATTTAAAAGTTATTTTTTTAAAAAAAGAAAAGTGGAAAGCATGAGAAAGAGATTTAGACTTCCTGGATTGTGTCTCCAGCCATTACTGCCGGAGACAGAATTGCTCAGTAAAATCAATACTTGGTCGTAAAGTTAAGCTGACCAGAATTTGAAGCCCCTCTCTGGCATAAACTACCTGTGCGACCCTGGATAAGATGTCCACTCCCTCTGAGCTTCAGCGTTTCTGGCCATCGGAGTGAAATGATAACAACTGTTCGAAGGGCTGTTAGACTTGTGGTGTGACGGTGTATCTAGAGTGTCCTGCACCGTCGAAAGCATACTAGTTACTTAATGAATAATCATTTCATTCACCAGAGCATCCTGCCACCCTCTCTTTATATTGACACTTCTCAACTTCCTCCTCCAAATGTCAGTGACATATGTCTGGTGGGGGGGTTGGGGAGGGGAAGCAGGTAGGAAAAACGTGGGAGGCAAGATAAGGTTATAAAGAGATCATAACACCGATGACTTATCTTACAAACTCCCTAGACTGATGGGGGAAAGACGTCATGGTACAGTAGGTGCTTCCAAACTCCAGATCCTCCTGGTTATCGTAATATCCTGAGACTTACTGTTAAAGAACACTTGTATTTCTGCAGCCAAATTCCCTCTCTACCTCTATATTGCCCGTGTTCAGGCTGAAGAAGCAGGCTCAGAGTGGCATCACGATATGCCCAGGATTACAAAGTCCGGTGAGAGGAGTCTGAGTCTTCCCACATCACCACACAAGCACCTCTTTCTACCACATCACACTGCCCCCCCCCCACCTCACCACCTTCAGGTAAAAGCCGACAGCAAAGGGAAGGGGCCAAGTTCTGACACCAGGAGAAAGCCTCTCGGACCAGGCGAGTTGGGTCTCTAGATGCACACAAATCGAGGACACAAGCTGATGCCCCTGTCAGGTGAAAATTCATGAGAGGCTATTAAGCCCGTGGTATAGAGTCGACAGCCACCTAAGAAAACGTGCCCAGAGTTGTGAGATAGAACTGCAGTCTTATGAAGGAAGATGCTAAGTCACTGAAAGTTTAGGGTCTGGGAAAGTGTGCAGTTCCAAAGATCAGCACTGCTCTCAGCGGCTGGGGTGGTTGCTGATTTCCTCAGAAGTCTACTGGATGCTGACGCCACGCACTGGGAAAACACCAACGCTGAAGTGGGTCTGAGCCCACCCAGAGAGACCGCACAGCTTGGCTCCTTTGTCTCTGCCCGGGCAGCTACTGGTGGGTCCACCCGGCTTGGTGCCACCGCCTGGGATGGGTGCCTCTAAAATGAGGGGCAGACGCCTTTCTCCTATTAGCAACAGCCACAGTTGCTCCCTTGGACAGGCAGGGTTTTTCAAGGTGTGCACTCCTTGGGCCAATTCCTGAGCCCCACCTCCAACCCAGTGAGTTAGAAGAGACTAGAGATAGGTCTGGGGTCTTTCATTTTATTATGCTCCCCAGTGACCCTAATGCCCACTGCAAGCTGGGAAACTGCTCTAAGCTCTGTCTTTCACTTTTGCCTACTGAATCTTAATTTGGCAGATATTGTTTGAAATTCCATTTATTTGCTTAGACTACCCACCCCCCACTACAAAAAAAAATCTTCAGTGCTTACATTCTGTTGGGTGTGGGAGAGGTGGGAGGTGAGTGAGTGAGTTGAGAGAAAAATAATGAACAATAAACCCTGGACAGTGGAGTAACCCATCCATTGCTGGCTGGCATTTGTCCTCACCTTTCCAAGCTTATAAATGGCAAACTACCATTTGTGAAAATGAAGGAAAATTCATTTTAAATGGAGTCATAAAGCCCTGAAGGAGCTTGCCTTCCCACGCGAGTGCCACTCAGCCAGCCTCACCGGCAGGGAAAAGGAAGATGGGAATTGTTTTGACAAGGAAGGACATTTCTCACCTGTGGAATTTTATCCCCTGCTTGTAAGTAAAAGGACGTTCCCTCCCTGCCTCCAGCAGCCACACTCTAATAACCTCTTGGAGCCGATGAGAAACTGCCAGTCTCCAGCTCTTCTTCTCTAGTGAACGTCTTCCTTCAAAACAACTCTCCTACACCTCTCTGAAGGAAAGAGCACCTACCAGGTCTCTGAATCGTTGGAAGGACTGGAGATTTCTCGGAGCCCCTCTCGGTGGCGGTGAGTGCTGAAGCCCGTGTGCGCCAGCTCCTGAGGGCTGCCAGCTCTGCCCCCGTGATGGTGCCGGTAGAGTCAAATCAGCTGTGTTGGGAGCAGTTCCACCAGAAATCAGGAGGGCGCCCACTCGCCACCCGTGAGATCCATAACGACAGCGCTGCGGCACATTCGCCATCGAAGCAGTGGTGACACTTGCAGAGGGGACAGAGTCACATAGACGCTAAATTCTGGAGCCCGACCCTCCCCCAGCATCAAGTGACCGGGGTGTGTCTCCCTTTCGCTTCCTGGGTAAATAAAGATCAGGGCTTCCCAGATGGCACCGTGGTAAAGAATCCGCCTGCCAATGTGGACTCAAGAGACTTAGGGGATCTCCAGATCTCAAGGCCTCAAGAGATCCCTGGGTCAGGAAGATCCCCTGGAGTAGGAAATGGCAACCCACTCCTGTATCCTTGCCTGGAAATCCCATGGTAAGAGGAGCCTGGCGGGCTACAGTCCGAAGGGTTGCAAAGAGTCAGGCATGACTGAGCACACGCACATACGCATACACACAAGTAAAGACCAAAGGAGTTGAGGTTCTGGACCAAAACAGACGCAGAAAGGCTTGGGATAAAACGTGTAGTAGTACCACGGGTGAAAGCCTTCTGTGTTCAGTTTATCGTCTTGTATCTTGCATGTTTGTTGTTGGTATTTTTCCCCTAATAGTCGGTCATTGATTGCACCCTTAGAAATTGATGAGTTTCCAGGGCATTATAAATTCCAAGCATTTAGCAGAACCAGCACTAAAATAGCTCATTAAAGAGTGTGGGTTGGAAAGAAGGCTTGTCAGTGTACTTTATATACAATAATCAATTACGGCAATTTCTCAGCAGTGGTTTCTATCACTCTTCTTTAAGATGCTATAATGGAAATGAGCTCATCAGACTTTAAGGATATTTGTTACTCTGTGTATCTCAAGCTGTTCCACACAAACTCTCTGAGGTAGGAGAAGGAATGAATGTTCCTGGATCGCTAAGGCTATCGCCCAAAGAGGTGTGTGTGTGTGTGCCTGTGTGTTAAGTCACTCAGTCGTGTCTGACTCTTTGAGACCCTATGGACTGTGGCCCACCAGGCTTCTCTGTCCATGGGATTCTCCAGGCAAGAATACTGGAGTGGGTTTTAGTGGGTTGCCAACCCAGGGATTGAACCCACATCTCCTGCATTGTAGATGGTCTTCTGCATTGCAGGCAGATTCTGTACTGTCTGAGCCACAGGGAAGACTTAAAGATGTTTAAACAAATTCAAAATAGCATGGCAAGCATTAGCTAGTAGCATACTTGTGAATGTTTCCATAATCAGATCTTGGGGTTCTGGGAAGCTCTGATTTGTAGCATTTGTCAATTTCCGTCGTGTAAAAGCTCCCCCCTGGCCAATTCCAAGCAACGGATGCACTGTCAACTGATTAGCTAAATCCCTGAAAATTTAACCATTGAGCCCCATGCGCCAGTAGAAGCCGGCTTCAACGTGCCACTTACGTTAGCTTTAAAGTTAATATGAATTTTGCATTTGGTTCAATGATGCTTCCTTTTTTAAAAATGATCATTTTTTTCTGTCGTCAAATCTTCTAGCATCATCTAACAGTGTTTCCCCAAGAAAGCTCTTCTTTCACGTGTGATAACGTGAAGTAGGGCTTTGATGTAGACTAGCCTCACATTGAATCATGTAATGAGAAGAATATGACCTCTGAATTTCCTCTCTCAATCCTCTGATTAGGTCAAGAGAACAGTCAGCAGCAAGCCAGTGTGTTTCCACAACTCTAGAACATATGTCCTCTCCTCTTTGAACCAAGTGAGAGCAGCTCTCAGATTCTCATCTTCAAGGAGGCAATGGCATCAAGCTAGAATGTGATCAAATGTTTCCTTTTGTCTTACTCATTATGTTTGGCTTTTGTGAGTGTGTGCTTGTGTGTTCAGTCACTCAGTTGTGTCCGAGTTTTTGGCGACCCCATGGAGTGTAGACCACCAACCCAGCTCCTCTGTCCATGGAATTCTCCAGGCAAAGAATACTGGAGTGGGTGGCCATTTTCTTCTCCAGGGTCTCTTCCCAACCCAGGGGTCGAACCTGCATCTCTTGTGTCTCCTGCATTGGCAGGCAGCTTCCTGAACACTTTCCATGCTATCTTGAGCCTGTTTAAACCTCTTTAGGGCTTCCCTGGTGGCTCAGACAGTAAAGAATCTGTGCCACTTGTTTGGCTTTTAATGGCAAACAATAATGATTTCCGCTCCCCCCCCCACCATTTATGTAAGTAACATGGAGTTTTCCTTTCAATGTGTTATTAAATATGCTCCCTGTACTTAGTAGGAGGTACCTGGATGAAGCAAAAGTCACTGGCTGTTGAGCACCTTGAAGATGAGACCCGGCCTTTCATGGGGTCTGCTTGCTGGGCCCTCTGGGGGCAGAATGTGCCAGAGGCAGCTTGGCTGCCTCAGTAGTTATTCTCTGTGGGAGCGCCTGCCCCCCTTCGTCTAAATCACACAGATTGAGGCTCAAGCCATTATGTGCTGTCACACGCTGATTTGTTGCTGTTTGTATGTCTCCCTGGTGTAAATATTCCCACCGTGGCTGATTTCAAGCAACTGACATGACATCACTGAACTGAGATTGGGGAAGAAATGTGCACAGTCGACTTCCCTGGACCAGTAGGAGTGGCCCCAGCACACACTGGACGTGGCCACTGCTAACGGTTGCTGCGGGATTGTGTGGAAGGCACCAGGCAAGATGGGCTTCCCTGGTGGCTCAGACGGCAAAGACTCCACCTGCAATGCAGGAGACCTGGCTTCAACCCCTGGGTTGGGAAGATCCACTGGAGGAGGGTATGGAAACCCACTCCATTATTCTTGCCTGGAGAATACCCACGGACAGAGGAGCCTGGGGGGCTACAGTCCCTGGGGTCACAAAGATGTTTTCTCATGCCAGCTCATGCTGGCCCCCAAGGCTATAGTTGCTGATAATGATTATCACCGTTCTGCAGATAAGCAGTTAAGCAGTTTGGGGGCAGAGAGATTGCAGGACACGCCCAAGGTCGTAAAGCTGGTGAGCGATGGAGCTGGGATTTAAACCCAGGTCTCAGTCAGCACTCAGATTGCAGCCATGAAATTAAAGGACACTCACACCTGGGAAGGAAAGCCATAACAGACCTAGTGTGTGTGCTCAGTCGCTTCAGCTGTACGGACCGTAGCCCTCCAGGCTCTTCAGTCCAAGGGACTCTCCAGGCAAGAGTACTGCAGTGGGTTGCCATGCCCTCCTCCAGGGGATCTTCCTGATCCAGGGATCGAATGCGAGTCTCCTGTGTCTCATGCATTCAGGCAGATTCTTTACCACTGAGCCACCGGGGAAGCACTGACCAAACCAGACAGCATATTAAAAAGCAGAGACATTACTTTGCCAACAAAGGTCTGTCTAGTCAAAGCTATGGTTTTTCCAGTAGTCAAGTTTGGATGTGAGAGTTGGATGGTGAAGAAAGCTGAGTGCTGAAGAATTGGTGCTTTTGAACTGTGGTGTTGGAGAAGGCTCTTGAGAGTCCCTAGGACTGCAAGGAGATCCAACCAGTCCATCCCAAAGGAAATCAACTCTGAATATTCTTTGGAAGGACTGATGTTGAAGCTGAAACTCCAATACTTTGGCCACCTCATGCGAAGAGTTGACTCATTGGAAAAGACCCTGATGCTGGGAAGGATTGGGGGCAGGAGGGGAAGGGGACGACAGAGGATGAGATGGCTGGGTGGCATCACTGACTCCATTGACATGAGTTTTAGTAAGCTCCAGAAGATAGTGGAGGATAAGGAAACCTGGAGTGCTGCAGTCCATGAGGTCCATGGGGACACGACTGAGCGACTGAGCGACTGAGCTGAGCTGAACGGCGCCCGGCTTGCGGCAGACAGTGAAGGACATCTGCGCCCTCTAGCGGCCAGGGCGGCGATGACAGCGGTGACCTGCGAAATCTGTGTGTGCTTCGCCACTTCATTAGCGTCCGACTCTTTGCGACCCCATGGGCTGTAGGCCGCCAGGCTCCTCTGTCCATGGGATTCTCCAGGCAAGAATATTGGAGTTGGTTGCCATTTCCTTCTCCAGGGGATCTTCCCAACGCAGGAATTGAACCCTTGTCTCCTGCGTCACTTACTTTGGCAGGTGGATTCTTTACCACTGAGCCATCTGGGAGAATGAATCTTTGAAGGAGAGATAATTCCTTGCGAAAACAGAAGCCTTGCATCCGCAGCCCTCTCCCTCCCCTTCTCCACTTAGTGACCTCCTGGCTTAGAAGGATCAAGTTAAGGTGGGGGGCGGGGGGTGGTCCAGGAGGACTAAAGGCTCCCTTCCAGCTTCTAGTTTCTGACACCTACTTGCAAGGCAGTGGTTCACATCTGGGAGAGATTCTGTCCTCCAGGGACTACTGGAAAGGTCTGCAAGCACTCTGGGTCCTCATGGCTGGGAGGACACTGCTGGTGTCTAGTGAGCAGAGGGCAGGAATGGTGCTAAACATCCCACAGTATGCAGGACAGCCCCATGTGCAACAGAGTCATCCAGCCCGGAATGTCACTAAAGTTGAGGTTGAAAACACCCCTGCAAGGATTTAGGGAGCTGGGCCACTCAAGAGGCTGAATTCATTCTACTGTAATCCTAGAGAAATCCCTTCAGCTTCCATCCTGAGAAGGAATGCCCGGCACAGCCTCTGGGTGTTGGAAATAAATCTCAGGCTCCCTCGGGAGGGTTGGGGACCACCTACTTGGGGTCACCAGGGGGCTTCCCTCATCTCTCCACTGTATCTCCCACCTCACTTTCTCCTGCCTGGTAACTGCTTCCTACCTGCCATTCAGAGACACTTCCGAGCAAGGCAGCCCCATGGAACAGCACCCAGTTTCTGGAAAGGCAAAACCAGTCACACAGGGGGTGACATGTTTCTTTATACCTCTGCAGTCATAGGTGTGGATGGACACTTTGATGTACCCACCCCTTCAGCAGTGATTCCGGAATGTGTGATTGCCAGTTGATCGTTTGGCTTGAGATGGATAGAGGTGCCTGGTCTTGCTTTCAGTGTCTCGACATTTACAGGTCCGTTATTCATCCTTTGCACAAATCTTTTTAAGCATTTGCTCTGTACTACATCTGATGTTAAGTAGAAATGAAATATTTGCCTGACATTAGTTGTCACCCTTGGGTGGTAGGGCCACCATGCAGTCACAGCGGGGAAGGAAGCAGACTCTAGAGACACTAGCTGGGTTCGAATCCCAGGTCTGCTGCCTTCTAGCTCTGCGATGCTGGGAAAGTTACTCAACTTCTCTTAGCTTCAGTTTTTTCATCCTTTAAAATGGCAGTGATGCATCATTTCCAGACTTGTTAGAAGCTAAATGACTAAATGGTCACCACGGAACAGATTTTAAGTCCTCTAGTTCCCATCTTTATATCCTAGCTCTTCTACTTCTGTTTTTTTTTTTTTTTTAGCTGTGTCACCTTGAGCATATTAAGTTCTAGGGTTCTCAGTTTTGTCCTCTGTAAAGTAGAAATAATGACCCGCCTGTACAGAGTCGATGTGGAGATTAAGGGAGATGATGCCTGCAAGCCAGTTAGCGTGTTACTGCTGGCATGTTGTAAGCACTCAGTAGACATAACCATTATAATCATGACTATCTATTACTATTATATTGCCTGCAATAATCAGAGTTGAGTAGCTATTTTCATCCACATTATTCTAGATCTGTTTCAGTGTTTTAAACAGCTGTGGGTAGCTGAGAGGCACGTATGCCTACCTCTTCTTTGTGCTGGGGCTGTACCCTGATGAGCAGCCGGAGGGGAAAGCAACCCAGGCTGATGGGTCCTGCACGAGGCGGGTTGCTCACAGTCCCACCTTCACACACACAGTCATGAACTGAACTCTCTCCCAAGCTCTCTTCCTCTGTGCGATGATTTCCTTAAAACCTGTGAGGAATCCCAAACAATGAAAACCGACGAGCCTGATTATATAGACTCCACATTGTACACAGGCCTGTCTGCCCTGGTTTGTACAGGTGATCTGGGTTGAGTCAGGGTCTATTCCAAGTGCTCAATTACAGAACATCCGGAAGTGAATACACCTACTCTGTCAAGTCCATGGGGGCCAAAATGATGTATCGTTTGGTTTTGCAGCAATCCCTAGGATTGCGTTGACAATAGAAGCATCTAAAAAGTAGTGTAATAAATGGCTTCTGGGATCTGTACTCGGTGAGACTATTGACTCTTTCACTTGGAAGCATGACCAATTCCAGACTGTAGAACTTTTTAAAAAGTTATTTTCTTGCACATACAGATGACCAATGGACACATGAAAAGATGCTCTACGTCACTAATTATTAGAGAAGTGCAAATCCAAACTACAATGACCTTACATCAGTCAGAATGGCCATTTCTAAAAAGCCTACAAAAGTAACAAATACTGGAGAGGGTGTGGAGAAAAGGGCCCCCTCCTGGTCTGTTGGTTGGAATGTAAATTGTTACAGCTGCTATGGAGAACAGTGTGGATGTTCCTTGAAAAAAACTAAAAATAAAGCTCCAGCAATCCCCTCCCCCAGGAATATATCTAGACAAAACCGTAATTGGAAGAAATGCATGCACCCCAGTGTTCACAGCAGCACTATTTACAATAGCCAAGTCACGGAAACAACCCAAGTGTTCATTGACAGAGGAATGGATAAAGAAGACATGGTACATATATACAATAGACTACTACTCAGCCATAAAAAAGAATGACATGATGCCATTTGCTACTACAGGGATGGACCTAGAGATTTTCAAAGTAAATGAAGTAAGTCAGAAAGAGAAAGGCAAATAGCATATAATATCACTTAAGTGTGGAATCTAAAATATGACATAAATGAACTTATCTGTAAAACAGAAACAGACTAACAGACATAGAGAACAGACTTGTAGCTGCAAAGGGAGAGGAAGGGAGGGATAAATTACGAATTTGAGATTAACAGATATATGCTGTTATATACAAAATAGATGGACAATAAGCACCCACGGATAGCACAAGGAACTCTATTTGATATCCTATAATAAACTCTGTCTCTCTGTCTCTCTCTCTTTATATATATATATATAGCAATATAGATATATAGCTGAATCATACTGCTGTACCCTGGAAACTAACACAGCATGGTAAATCAACAATACTTCAATAAAAAATAAATTTAAAAAAAGAAAAGCACTAAAACCATTGAAGAATTGTTTTCTCCCAATAGGAAAAATGTCATACTCAACGGATACATTTAAAAATATACCCCTTCAAAGAAAAGAAAATAAGAGCTGACAAAACTGTCTAATTCCCATCATCCAAAATAACCTTATTTTTTTTCCTTCCAACATTTTTCTTTTGTGCATTTGGGGGTTTGTTTTGATTTTCTTTTGTTCAAGGGGTTGACATTTTTTAGAAATGATAATCACACTGTAAAAATTTTTGCAGACTGCGTTTTTCCCCCTTAATAGACTTTCTCAGCATTTTTAACCCTCACTGCTGTTCAGGTGCTAAATCACGTCTGGCTGTTTTCGACCCCGTGACTGCTGCATGCCAGGCTTCCTTGTCCTTCACTAGCTCCCTGAGCTTGCTCAAACTCATGGTCACATATTATTCCAACAAATGTTTATGTCAGGGTTTATTCAACTGCCCTCCCCACTTCTGGACATCTAGGTTATTTTTATTGTTATAGCTGCAATAAATATTTTGGCTATAAAATTTTTTTTCTCTTCTTGTTATTCTAAATGTAGGACTACTTCCTTAAGATATATTCTCAAAAGTGGAAGTTAGGTCAGAGAATTTTAAAGACTTTACAAGGTGTTTTAAAGATTGTGTAAAGACTCTGCAAGCATTTCCTATGCTGCTTGTTGTGAATATGACTTCAGTTTTGTATAAATGTGGGTGCACTGCCCCCCACCTTCCCAACCTCTACCCAGCTCTTTGCTGTGGGGACCTTCCCAGATCCACCCGCACCCCATGACCCCCGAGGGTCTGACTGTTGTCCTAAAGCTGTCCCCTGGTTCCAGTCCCTGTGACCACCTGCGAATTCAGAGTAGTCTGGTCACTCCATCCCCAAGGCATGGCCCTGGCAGCTGAGACAGTGGGCCCCTGAGCGGGAAAGGAGAGTGTCTGGAAGACAAAAACCTCCCTCATCCCTTGACTCTTTTCCCCCAGTGTATTGAGCCTGTTTTCTGTCTCGTTGCCATAGCAATGCAACCTCAGGCTAATAGATACTCCTTGGTGCTTAGAGGGAAAAAACTCAGCTGACAGACAAGCCAGGACAATGCAGAAAAGAACAGGTTAGCCCAGATGCCCCTCCACGCCTCGGCACAGCGGCAGAGATAATTAAAAATTTGGCTTTAGGGTCACGCAGAAGGAGGGTTCCAGGCCTAGCAGAGTCATCTGTTTCCAACGCTGATTAAAATGGACAAAGATAAATCAGATGACCTCAGCTCTCCTCTCTGCTTTGATGGAGAACCCTTCTAAGCATAAGTCTTTTTAGAGGCTCTTTCTTCTCTTTGGGGAATTAGATGACTCCCAAAGAGCCTGAAATGATCGCACAGGTTAGGTGGGATAGACAGCCTATTGCGGTATCCCACCATCAATCTTGTCAGTCCCACCTCACAGCCGCCCTAACTCCCAGGTCCCCCTGGTCTGCCCCTCTCTCCTCGTCCCCTGCCCTGCCTGCGGGCATCCCTCTCGAGCCGTCTTCTCAAGACTCCTCCAGTCAGGTCTGAGCCCCCAGCTCTGCCAACACAGCTGAGCACAGCGTGCCCAGCGCTGACTCTCAGGTCCCTGCATGAGCCATCTACCCCTCTCAGGACTCTGTACCTGCGTTTTCTCTTCCAGGAAAATGCCTCCCACCCTTACAAGCCCCGGGAGAATGCCATTTTTCTCTAAGTGGCATCATTTCCCACACCCCTGGGCTCTTCATTCAGGCCCCAGGCTCTCCTGGATGCAATGTGTCGGGGGAGTTCCCACTTTGGCAACTGGTGGGGCTGGGGGCTTTGTCTGGGGAAGGGTCTGCCTGTGTGTGTTCATCTCGCTGAGTGCTGCCTGGCACAGGGTAGGTAGCCAATATTGGAATCTATTACCCTCACAAAGCTGGGTTATTTGCTGCCAAGAATAACATTATTCTATCTGGGGAAATGGGCTAAGACCTCGACCTTCTCCAGCCCAAACCCCTCACTCATACCATCAGCATCCAACATACACAGTTGAGCATTTGGGTGCCGAAACTGTTGATAGAGTTGTTGTTTGGGGAACAGAACTCCAAGTTCATATTTTAGAACTTTTTTGGAAAATTTCAAACAAGTAGCAAATCCTGACCCACCTCCGCCCCACCAGCCACAGACCCAGTGAGGCAGCCTCCACAGTGATGAACGCCTGGTCAGTTTGTTTCCTTTGTGGCCTCCCCTCCCCCATGGCTTTTCTGGAGTATTTTAAGGCAAATCCCAGACATGATGTCATCCCATCTAACAATATTTCATCAACTGTCTAGGCGAAAATCCTACCCCTTCTACCTATGCTGTCTGTGACCTTGGGCAGATTAATTAACCTCCCTGATTCTCCTGTTCTGTGTATGTAAAATGAGAATAATCATGACACATCCATCATAGGCTTATAATGAGGAGCAAATAGACTATTCTGCAAAAAATCACTTGATGCTTGGCATTTGCCCAGCTGATGTGCTAAGTGGTTGGCGTTAGCCATTAAAATCACCATTATTACCATCATCTTTAGTGACTGTTAGCCATTAAAATCACCGTCATTACCATTATCCTTACTGAATCTACAGCCCAGTCCCAAGCATTTGAGACACGAGAGACATACAAATGTTACTGACCACTAATTGTAGCTCTGGCAGTTGAAGGAGAACAGATTGGAGAGTGGAGGATACTGGCACAGATGAGGGATGGAAAAGTCATCCCTGAAGGAGGTGATGGGGCCTTGAACTCGACCACACAGGGAGATGAGAGCAAAGACCTCCCGAGGGGGTGCTTACTGCAACTAAGGTCGAGCTTAGAGCTTAGATATGGGTGGCCTGGAGAGAGTCAGCTAAGGGAGGGGAGAAGGTGTGAGATGATAAGGTTTCCTCTGAGAGCCTTTCTCTTTGCTGCTGATGGGGCTCCGTGGGAAAGACGCGTGAGGCGTGAGGCTGCTGGTTATGACAGCACATGGCTTCCCTTGGACAGCGGGTGGCTCATTCTGCTTTGAAGCCGCTTACACATCTCTGTGAAAGGCTCCAGACCCCTGTGAGCTTCCTTCCCCGCCATGCTCTGCAGCCTCCCTTCACTGTCCTGATAATCAAAGTGGAGTTGGTGCTTTATCCACCACCACTTTTAAAACTTGTTCTCCATGAATACATGTTCACCATGGACCTTTTAAAAAAGACACACACAAAAATATGATCTCGCTTGTATGTGGAATCTAAACTGGCCAAATCACAGAAGCAGAGAGTAGAAGGGTGTGTATCAGGGGGTTTTGGTGGGGAAGGAGAGGTGATGGTCAAAGGGAACAAAGTTTTATGCAGGATAAGTAAGTTTTGGAGATCTGCTATGTGGCATAGTGCCCATAGCTAACAATACTGTATAATGTACTTAACATCTGCTTCGAGGGTAGAGCTTATATTAATTGTTCTTATGTCTGTGTGCTCAGTTGCCCAGTCACGTCCAACTCCTTGCCATCCCAAGGACTGCAGTCCACCAGGCTCCTCTGTCCATGGGATTTCCCAGGCGAGAAATTCTGGACTGGGTTGCCATTTCCTTCTCCAGGGGTTCGTCTCAACTCAGAGATAGAACCCTCATCCTCAGCATCTCCTAATCGTTCTTACCCCCAAATAATAACTGTAATAAAAAGGGTGAGAAAAAACGTTGAGAGGTGATGGATATGTTTATGTCCTTGATGGTGGTGATGGTTTCACAGGTGTACACGTATCCTCAAGTTCATTGAGTTGTAACCATTAACTATATATAGCTTTTTACATGGCAATTATACTTTAATAGAGTGGTTTAAAACATAAAAAGACAGACTGGGGTGTGCAGCCTAGAGGGCTCTGGGCCCCAGTGCTCAGATCTGCATGATCTTTGAGAGACCCACTTCTTGGGGTTCAGAGGAGAAGAGGCTTTTAAGGTTCTTGCTTTTCCAAACTGGGAAGAGTGCACAGAGCCACAGACATCAGCCATGCTCCAAAGTACCTGGCCTCAGGAGCCAGTGACCTTTGAGAAGTGGCTGTGTGTTTCACTCAGGACCAGTGGGCCAGTCTGGACTCTACACAGAGGGCCCTGTGCAGGGAGGTGATGCTGGAGAATTATGCAAATCTGGCTTCCCTGGTGTCTCTGTGACCCCAGACCCAATCTGGTCTCCCAGCTGGAGAGAGGGGAGGCTCCAGGGGACCCCAGTCCCTGGGAAGCAGATGTTTTGAGAGGAATCTGTCTAGGTGGCAAGTCCTGCATCAAGAGAGAAGTGCTGGCGGTAGGGCCCTACAAATGTAAGGAGCGTGGCGAAGGTCTGCGTTCCAACACCACCCTGATCCATCATCAGAGGGTCCGCAGGGGCAGAAGCTCTATGCGTGCAAGGAGTGTGGAGAGGATCCGCAGGGGGAGGAGCCCTGTGCCTGTAAGGAGTGTGGGGA
>ML663568.1:17771589-17907345 GCA_007570785.1 Antilocapra americana | reverse complement strand
TCCGCAGGGGGAGGAGCCCTGTGCCTGTAAGGAGTGTGGGGAGGATCGCAGGGGGAGGAGCCCTGTGCCTGTAAGAGCGCGGCCAGGCCTTCGGTCTGAGCGCCAGCTCCCTGCAGCACGGGAGGCTACACTAGGGGAGAAAGTCTGTAAGCGTGAGGGGCACTGCGAAGGTTTCGGGTGTAGGCCACTTTTCATCGTCCACCGGCGCGTCCACACCGGGAGAATCCCTGGGGATTTTTCTTGTGGACCATACAGTCGTGAAAGTGAAAGTGGAGTCGCTCAGTCCTGTCCGACTCTTGGTGAGCCCATGGACTGCAGCCCACCCGGCTCCTCCACCCATGGATTCTCCAGGCAAGAGTGCTGGCGTGGGCTGCCATTTCCTCCCCCGGGGGATCGTCCCGACCTGGGGACTGAAGCCAGGTCTCCTGCATCGCAGGCAGACGCTTTACCATCTGAGCCACCAGGGAAGGCCGATGCAGGCGTAGCTGGACTCGAAAGCTCTGCCACGCTCCTTACACGCGAAGGGCTCCTCCCCGGTGTGGCTCCTCCGGTGCCGAAGGAGCTGGGGGTTACATGGGAAGGTGTTCCATTGGCAGAACCGCATGCCGCCTCGACATATCAGATGGGGATCCAGACTGGAAGCCTGACACTCTGCCTCACTTTCACAGCCCAGGGCTGGACCGGTCTGGAGCCGCCCCCGCGGGCCTGCGGGCCCCGGTGCGCCCAGAGGCTCGCTCTCTGCGGCCTGCCGCGTGGACGGGAGGCGCGCGGGGAGGCCCGCAGGCGTCCGCGTCAGCCGGCGCAGCCCGCGGAGGGGGAGCGGCCGGCGCTGGGCCCCGCTGCCCCCGCAGCCCGCCGGTCTCCAGGCCCCGCGCTGCTCCGCGCGCCGCCTCCTTCCTGCGTCCCGGCGCGCCTCCGGGCCCCCGCCCGCCCCTGGCGCCCTTCCTTCCCCCGTCCGAGCAGTGCCGTGTATTCCAGGGTCTTCCTCCCGCCGCGAAGCCTTCCCCAGCTACTCCGACCCTCCTCCTTCGGCTGTTTCCGCAGATCTCTAACCTACCTTCAGCCTCATCTGCAGCTTTTACAAGCGTCTGTATTCCTACTATTTCAGCATAAACTCCACTGTAATTAGAAAAAAGAAAGATAAAACAGAAAAAGTATAATGGAGAAAACAAAAACTAGCCATGATCCTACAACAGATATACCCAGGGTAGTCGGTTGATACGAGATCTCATTTATTCTATTAATATGTAGTCTATGAAGGTATGACCACACTGAATATATAATTACTCTTTCTCCTTAGCATGTCGATAAGAAATGGGATGAGGGGACCTTTCAAGGTTATCCTGTAATTCCCTTAACCATCCTGATAGACATTGATAGACATATTTCGCTTGCAATCTTTTCCTTTTAAATATCAAATAAGAATTTATTAATATTCAGGGAGTGAATGTTTTACACATAAAGCTTTACTCAAGCTCCTTAATTTTGCTTCTTTGAAAAGGCTGGTGGTACTTATAAACAAACCCAATGAAAGAATGAAGTATTTATCCTCCCATTCCTATAGGAGCTGTTCACCACTAAAAATCAACTAATAGATGAAGGGGCGTGGCTCCTCATAAAATGAAGGCAGGTAATAAATGAACACAGAGTCTTAGAACCAGAATTTCACAGCTCCCAATAAGTTAATGGCTCTGGGCATTGAACATCAGGAAAAGAGGGCCGGCCAGCCATTGTTTGTCTCCCAGAGGACACGACAGTACCTACGGTCTCATTCTGAACAAACCTCCTAGAATCTGAAGGAGATACAGAGCACAGGGGTGACCCTGCTGGAGAGTACTGGTTGTCTGCAATTCACAGAATCCAGACAGTGGGAAGGAAACCACCACCAAGCAACCCAGACTTCTCAACTTACAAGGAACAACAGCAATAATAATGAAATAGGAGAGCCTGTAGATTTAAAAGGACCTGAAGGTATATGTTTTTTCAAATGGCACGAGACAAATCGCTAGTGCCTAAGGATGCACAGTTAGTTGAAAATCAAAAGAAATACAAGGAAGTGATGGCTCTAAAAGTCGGGATGCAGCGTAATATCTGGAGAAGGGGAGGGAGTTGGGGCTGGGACAGAACACACGGAAAGGCTTTGGGGACATCCAGCAAAGTTCTGTTTCTTGACCTGCGTGCTTACAAACTATACATTAGTTTGTGTGGCTGTCTGTGTATGTGTTTTATTTTATAATTTAGAAGAAGTTTAAAAAGAAAAACTTAAAGGTGTTACTACCTGCCTCAGTTTGGATAGGCGTGCCCTTCAAATCAGGTCCTTCCCTGAACCTGAGAACATGAGTGGGGAGCTAGGCTCACTGCAGATGTGTTTCAACACAGGAGAGCTGCAGAGAGCTGAGTTCAGATAAGGTCATCCTGGAATAGGATAAGCCCATAATCTAATATGAGCTGTCCTTATAAGAAGAGGAGAGACACAGAAATACAGAAAAGAATGGCACGTGATGACAGAGGCAGAGATGGGAATGCTGTGGCTACAAGCCAAGGACAGCAAGCATTATCAGCGACTCCCAGAAGCTCGGAGAGAAGCTGGAGAAAGATTCTTCCTTGGAGCCTTTGCTAGGAAGCCATCCTTCTGACACCTCGATTTCAGGCCTTTAGCTTTCCTGAAGCTTTCTTCATGGGCTGAGCAGAAAGCAAGTTGTTTGATGTCCACACGGGTTTACAGAATCAAAGCGGAGATGATTCCTTCTCAGTTGCCCTAGAATGAGAAGGGCTGTAACTGTGACTCTCTGCTACTTCCCTACATGGAATAATATTTAAGCCAAGCACCAAATAGGTCCTATCCAGATATTAAAACATGGTACACCAGACCCCACCCTTCGCAGAGAGATCTTAGCACTCCTGGGGAGGGATGGGTCTTGTTTCTTGCTGTGAGTCAGCCAAGCCCAGGGCCTCACTCGTGGTGGGCAGTGGATATTTGTTACATAAAGCACCATTTAGGTCAAGGGTCTGAAACATCAGAGCCCCAGAATCTCCTGGAGTGGTGTGCCTCTGCATTCTCAACAAACAGGTCTAGGCTGAAGCCAACACAACACTTTTCTAAAAAAGTATTTAATTGGAGGATAATTGCTTTTCAGTAGTGCGTTGGTTCCTGCCATACATCAGCATGAATCGGCCACAGGTATACTCATATTCCCTCCTCCCTGTGGAACCTCCCTCCGTCCCATCCCTCTAGGTTGTCACAGAGCACGGGGCTCGAGCTCCCTGTGTCATAACAGCAAATTCCCACTATCTTTTCTACAGATAGTAAAATGTATGTTTCCACTCTGCTCTCTCAATTTGTCCGTCCCTCTCCTGCACCCACTGTGTCCACAAGTCTGCCCTCTACGTCTGCCTCTCCTTTGCTGCCCTGCAAATAGGTTTATCAGTGGTGACCCCATTGATACAGGTTGTCTTCCATCCACATTTTAAGAAAACCTGACCGAACCAATGGATGTTTTGAGGTCAGAGACCATGCAGCACCCGCCGTGTACCACCTTCTCTTCCTAGTCCTGAGGATGGAGCAGAAGCCAGTCTGTGGTGGCAAGTCCCTGGCCAAGGTGTCCTGTGTACTCTGGGGAGACAGGTGTCTCCGCTTGAATGGAAGGTGTGGAGAGAGGACGGAGACCTCACACCGTCTCAGCTAGAGCTGATTCTTTCCCTCCAGGGGACATGAGACAAATGCCTGGAAACATTTTCGTGTGTCACACTGGGGGTGCTACTAGCATCTAGTGAGGAGAGCTCAGAGACACTGCTAAATGTTCTGTGAAGCACAGGACAGCCCCCACAACCAAGAATTCTCTGACTTCGAAAGCCAGTGCTTCCTAGGTTGAGAAACTCTTCAAGAGAGAGTGGAATTAAGTGTTACAGCCCAGGAGCAACAAGGGTGGGTGCGGACATGCAGAGGAAATAACATCCTACGGGGTGCACGTGGACCTGCAGAGGAAATAACATCCTACGGGGTGCACGTGGACGTGCAGAGGAAATAACATCCTATGGGGTGCACGTGGACGTGCAGAGGAAATAACATCCTATGGGGTGCACGTGGACGTGCAGAGGAAATAACATCCTACGGGGTGCGCGTGGACGTGCAGAGGAAATAACTCCCTACGGGGTTCCACAGGCAGCAGCACCCAGTGCCCCCTGGCCCCCTCTCCACCTCCTGCCTCCTCCCCGGCTCCACACACCTGGAAACAGTGCGCCAAGCCCTGGGGGTTCCCAGGGCTCAGTTCGAAGCTGACATCTTCACATCCCACAACTTGACTTGGGACAGGCCTCGTCACCTTGCCAAACCTCTGTGTGATCTCAGCTCTCCTCCGCAAGCAACAAGGGCTCCAGAAGAAAAGAGAGCGTATCTGTATGTACCTTGATCGGCAGTCTGACAAGCTCCCGCTCACCCCGCGGAGATCAGGCGCAGAAAGCGCTTGCTTGCTGAAGCCCCTGCTGAGCATTTATCGCGCATCGGCTGCTGTGAGGGGCGCTCCAGTGGGATGCACCACCATTGCCTTGTCGTTCACAGTTACAGTTTTAGATTCGGCTCTTTCCCTGAGACTCTCACCTTCTCCTAATGTAACCTGAGGGCAGGTTATGTTACTAGAGCCCAGAGCCTAAAACCTTCTTTTCCTTCCTGTCTTAGTGGAGGGCCCACAAGATCCCCTTCAAAGTAGTGGAGGATCAGTTTCTACTGGAGTGCTTTGTTTGCAAATGCCTCTTATACAAACACAATCAGTCTTTTATTTCTACTCCTTACTTTAGAGCATCCTACAGTCCCCAGACCAGCTGTCCCAGGCATATCTGCCTCTGTTGGCCACCTCTAATTTTGCACCCTGGACATCCTAACCCTTATCTAAATGTCAGCCATGTCTAGATGACACAATCAATGTTATCTCGATTCCCTTAGGTACAAAAATGCTCCCCAAACAGCCTGCAAACAAGGCCTTTCTCTGGAAGTCTAAGGAAAGATCACCTCTGCCTTCTAAACTGTAGTTTCCTACATGCCAGCAGCTCTGGCCGTCATCCCTTTGGAAAGGCAAGAACTTTCAAGATTTTGAAATGTCTTTGGCCTCCTTATAGTTGTAACCCTTTTCCATTACTTCCACATTTCAATGTTACAGGGGAAATCCTCCAGGTGTCGTGGAACGGAAAACCTTCAGGTGTTATTATTCATTGGGGAATGAATAAAACTAGTATTATCTGGAGGCAAGGGGAGCACATCATTAGTGAGGGACTAGAGTCCTCCAAGCAGGAATAAGAGTTTCTCTCCCTGGATGGAGGATTTTGCTAAAGGATTTGAAGCAAGAATCAGTTGACATGATATTCTGTAAGTTCTACCACTGTCGTGAGGGATTTCAGGAGTGGCAGAAGCTCAAGCGATGATGTAACCCATTTGAGCAGACTTGAGAATCTTAATTCAAGAGGATTTTCAAAGCATCATCACCAGCATCACCCTCAGAGTTCTGGTGGCTGTCAATGACTCATTCTTGGAGCAGAGCAATATTTCCTTAGACTCTTAATATTTCTGTGTCCTTCTCCTTGGCTGAGTGACAAACTCCTACTTGACTTTCAAGTCTCAGTCTGTAAGTTCATTCCTGCCAAGAGTTTTCCCCTGATTTTCATCCTTCTCCTAACCCCAGTTGCTTCCTCTTCTCTTCCGTCACACTTCAAACATCTCTCTTACAGATTGTACAGCAGATATTTTTCTGCAGGGAACAAGAATCATTTCATGCTTTTTAAAAATCCGCCCACCCCCCCCACTTCACTTACATGTTGGAATAAGCATCCTTGAAGTGTCCGGTTTAATTCTACTCCACCATCCAAATTTGACACTGGGGAACATTGTTAAAGAAAATCAAACAAGCATTGGAGGCACTTCACTAGATTTTCTTTTCATCTTTTCCTTTAGTTCAAAATACAATTGGACTAGAATATACAGTGCGGCTTGATTATGGGTTATAGGTTTTTGCAGAACAATTCTGGCTTTTAACTCAATGTTTACTTCATTTGAACTCCTCATGACCACGATGCGTATCTGATCATCAGTGTCAATGTCATCCAGTTCCCAAGGAAACAAGGACCAGTTGCTTCATCTGATTCTACAGTCTTGCTTTTTTGTCTTCCCTCTTCCTCACTCTCCAAATATCCTGTTCCTCTTCTAAGCCAGTGCTCCTACCAATGGCCCCTTAAAAATCTTCTTGGACCTTCCCTATTTTGTGGCCAAGCAGACACTTCTTTTAAAATGACAACTTACTGTCTCCTTCTTTTAACAATATTTGGCTTCCATGCAGTGCCAGAACTAGAATGGGGCGAGGTAGGTGACGAGGGTGCAAAATTTAAGGAAGCACTCGCTCTTGGGTGCTAAACCACCACTAAAATGACCCTGGGAGTGAGCACTTCCTTAAATGCCCCACCCTAACCCAGACCTTGCATCACTGCGCAGATCCATTTATGTCTAATCCGAAAATGAATTGTGCTTGAATTTTTTCTCCACCTTCCCAGTGGGTCAGTCCATGATTCTGGACATTTTACTTTTCAGTCACTCTTCCATGTAGGTCAGAATCTCAGGGTTCACTCACTTTAGATTCTCACAGCTTCTTGACAGAACATAAATCCCAGATTTCAAGTCTACCTGCAATGAATGTGTTACTTTTCCACACCCACTTTGGATTTTAAGCAATCATCCACTCCCTGCAAAGATGAACTGTCATTAATATGAGTCATCTTCCAAATACTAATTGGGTAGATGTGCTTCTTAATTAGAGTATTACTCATTTCTTCTTTTTCAAAGCTTTTAATTTATCATCTAATAGACACAGTGATCCATGGAATAATCCGTCTTAATTTTTTTCCTCTTTTAGATGGTGAGGCTTATTACTATTCATAGCGCAAGCCAACTGCTTTGGTTATTAAGTGGTATCATTTGTACTCTAATGAAATTGTGCCTTTCACAACATTGAAAAGGAAATAAAATATTGTGAAACATTAGATGAGACCCCAAACAAAGATGGAGCATCATTAACCCTCATTACTCAAGCGTGAAGGAACTGACCACTCTGAAATGACTGGATGGTGTAGATCTGTATGATCTGCATGGACAACTGTGCCCTGGCAGACTCTGGAATGTAGTGCCAACTTCCCCAGCATCTTGCCTGAAGTCACTTTTGTTCTCTGCCCTCCTGTCTGCTAGCCTCTTTGCAGTCTCTCCTTTCATATTTGGCCCCCTCTTCTTGTGATGATCCTCTCTCCCTTCTTTTCCTAGTCATGTTCTACTCATCCTTTAAAACCCAGCTCAACTGTCACTTCTTCAGAGGAGCTTTCCATGATCTTCCCAACCAGGTCAGTTCCCCTATCCACGTTCTCTTAACACCATGTTAGAATTACCCAGTGGCAAGCCTACATTTATCTGAGTCATTTTGATTAAGTCTGTGTCTCTGTAAGACCATGAGCCTCATGATGGCTGGGATCTTATAGGTTTCCTCATCATCAGTTTCCCCAACTTCCAGAAAAACCACTTCTCCTAGATCCGTTGCAGGAGGAAATAAGAATGACCACAGCTAGTGTTCCTCTGCGAATGTAGTCTGAGCCAGTCACATTTTCCCCAGGGGTCATGCTTGAATGCTACTGGACTTGGTTGAAATACAAACAGTGGTACAGGATCAACTCTGATGGGTTGTGACCCATTGGGGTGAAATAAACAATTTTTAGATCATGAAACTCTTTTTATGATGATTAGCCTGTTTAGTAAGTCAAACTGTATTCCTTCTGGACAGAAAGTATGTCTGTTTCAACCATTACTCCTCACACAGCTCCTGGAAAAGGGCTTTGGCACTGTTGAATGAGTGACAGACCAAATGGACAGGTGGACAGAATAACAGTTACCCTTTAACATATCAAGAAGATGGGAGCAAAGAGGTGAAGCAGCTTGCTGGAATGATGCTGCTAAGTCAAAGCAGAGCCTGGGAAGTGGGGATATCACCCCTGCCTCCTGTGCTCAGCATCTTGGCCTCTTGAGGTGTCTGAGTACCATGACTCAGACTTCCTCCTGCCGTCTGGATGGAAAAGCAGCTCTGGAAGAGATGGGCTGACTGCAGCCAGGATCCCCAGCCCTGGAAAATCCAGCTGCTGAGACCAGCTCTGGCCAACCCCGCAGCTGGGATCCTGGCTGCAGTCAGCCCATCTCTTCACAGCTGGCAGGGGTATCTCAGACTGGCTGTGGGGACCACGCCCTGATTATGAGCAGACTGCACTGGGCCACGCCGGCAGCCACTAAGCAGGCCACCAGGGCCGGGGCGCTGGGACGTGGCATGGACCAGACAGAAACCTCTGGGCTGGCTCAGCCATGTGATGTCTTACTCTCCCCGCAGATCGACTCCCCTGTCTGTTCATTCATTCGTTCTGGAAGCTTTCATACACCAGATGCTCCTTAGCGCTGAGATCCCTGAGGTTGGTGCCATCATCCTGCCATCCAGGCTGCGCTCTCCAGTACAGCAGACGTGAGCGATTGGAGTGTAGCTGGTCTGAACTGAGACATGCTCTAAGAGGAAAATACACCCCGGATTCCAAACACTTAGCACTATATATATATATTTCATTATTATATTGAGCATACATTGAAATGACAATATTTCAGATAGATAATATAATATATAATAGATAAGGTAATAAGATTATAGATATAAGGTATATAAGATAATAGACAATAATTTGGTTAAAGAAAATGTTTTAAAATGAATCTCAGCTTCTTTTCACACTTCTTACTGGGCTTAACTGGGGCTTCCTAAGTGGTGCTAGTGGTAAAGAACCCACCTGCCAAACAAAACTGGAGACATAAGAGATGTGGGCCCAATCCCTGGGTCAGGAAGATCCCCTGGAGGAGGGCACGGCAACCCACTCCAGTATTCTTACCTGGAGAGTCCCACAGACAGAGGAGGCTGGTGGGCTACAGTCCATAGGGTCACAAAGGGTTAGACACAACTGAGTAACTAACATTTTCACTTTCACAGGCAGAAACATAGAAATAGGTGAAATTAATTTTAACCATATGTTTTCCTTCACCCAGGATATTTTAAATGCTATATTAATTTCTTTTAATTGGAGGATGATTACAATATCGTGGTGGCTTTTTGCCATGCATCGACCTGAATCAGCCATGGGCACACCTGTGTCCCCCTCCTGAGCCCCCCCCTCCCGCCCCCCCTCCTCCCTCTGGGCTGTCCCAGAGTAGAGGCTTTCGGTGCCCTGCTCCACGCGGTTGAACGTGCACTGGCCACCTCCCGATGTTAAGCAGGTAGCTTGCGCTCCTTTTCATTATGAGTGCATCACTGACATGTGCTGTGTATTTCACACCGCCGGCGCATCACAGCTGGGACCGGCCATGCTTCAAGCCCTCCGTGTCATCTGCAGCTTGTGGTCACTGTGACAGGCTCTACCACATCGGCTGGACTTTTCTCCTGAAGGCAGTGGGGAGAGGGTCTAAGCAGAGGAGTGGTTTAGAGAAACCTCCTTGGCAGCCACGAGGGAGATCTGCAGCTTTCTGAATGTTGTCACTTCCATCTTCTGGGCACTGTCCCCATGCAGGTGCTTCAATTACATGAACCGGCAACTTGGGAGCAAAATCTCTCTTTGCAGATTTTATCTTTGATGACAGCATTGGAGGGAAGCTTTGGGGTGCACACACCAGGGACCCATCTGCTCTGGTTTTCCCAGGGTCCTAGAAAGGGCAAGCTGCACTCTCAATTCCCACGTGGTTCCCACACCATCCAGACGATGACTTGCCACAGACTCCTTCGATTTTTCTTTGAGTTTCTCCTCTGTTGAAACTCTGATGCTTATGGTCACCTAAGAGGCTTGAGGTGCAGATAAAATGAAGCAACATGTGTAAAATGCCTCACGCTGTGCTTCATAAAGAATTGATCAAAAAACGGTATTGAATTTCTTTCCCTCTGAGAGCGGTCATAAAAGATTCTTCCCACCCCTAAGAGCAGCCCAAGAGGACTGTAAACTCAAACAACATGACTGGGGATCAGATTCCTAATCCTTTCTCCATCCCCCATGTAAGGAACTTCAAGGAATCGGTTCATTTCAGAAAGAAATGTACAAAAAATATGCAGATTAGAGCCAGCCCAGCAGGGAGCTCTTTTTCTAGCACCACAATCAGCTTTAACTGGTAAGAAAACAGCTTTTCTGTTTCCCTGGGCTCTACCTTATTGGAGAAGCGGTTTTAAAACTGTTCCTAATCTCCAAGGAGATTCCAGGTGTTTAATAACTTGCCTGGGTAATAAACAACTGATTTCTGGGAAACCATTATGTGAGCATCAAGGGAAGCAGCATATTCTGGGCAGAACTGGGGAAAGCACTGGTTTTTGAAGTTTGACAAATCTGAGTTGGAAACACGATTCTGTCGCCCATAGCCATGTAACCTCTGGACAAATTGCTTTTGTCTTTGAGCACCAAGGTATTGATCTGTAGAATGGGATAATATGTATCTTGCAAGGTAAGAATTATACATTCAAGGTAACAATGTATTAATTATCTATGGCTGCATGACAAATTATCCCTAAGACTTATTGACTTAAAATACCTTCATGATCTCTGTTCCTGTGGGTGAGGAGTCTGGGCAGGGCTTAACTGGGTCCTTTGGCTGCAGTCAAGGTGTCAGCCAAGGCTGTGGTGTCATTTCAAGGCTTGGCTGAGGGAGGATCTGCTTCCAAGCCCTCTCATCCAGAGCCTTGGCGGCTTTTGAACGGGAGGATCAGCTTCTCATTGGCTGTTGGCTGGAGTTCTCCCTCCGCTCCTTGCAACTGGAGGTGGGGAACCTCTCCATAGGGCAGCTCACAAGATGGCAATTTGTGTCATCAGAAGAAGAAGGCAAGAAGAGTCAGAAGAGACTGCAAGAAGAGACTGCAAGACAGAAGTCAGTCTATTATAACCTCATCAGGAAGGGACATCCCGTCACTTTTGCTGTATTCAGTTTGTTAGAAGCGAGTTGCTGGGTCCAGCTCACATTTAATGGTGGCGGGGCATACACATGGAAGTGAGTCCCAGGAGGGGTTGGGAGCAGTTTTAGAAGCTGCTTGCCACAATATTTAAAGATTCTTAGTAAACAGTAGTTGTCAGCACCGAAATACAAAAGCACTTGGAAAGCGATGTTCATCACAGAAGTAGGAGAGACCTCCTGGATTATGTACTAGGGTCAGGGAATTCAACAAGCACATGATGCTATCAATCTATAACAGAGGCTGACTCTAACCAATGCTACCGTCTCCAAAGAATGCATTTAAAGATACATTTAACTTATAATCAACACTGGTTTGACAACAGGTTACCAGATAACAATGTTTGGACCTTAGAATTGAAAGGCACCTATTTCCCCTACATAATGTTTTATCTAAATCTCTTTCTAGTTAGTGTAGGATGCCCACGTTTTTATGGGGATATAAAGATATGCACCTCGATTTTCTCATTTAACAATATTATAAAGGCACTTAATCCTACTGCACAGTCTTTATAATCAGCACTTTAACAGCCACAAAACATTTCCAATCGGTAGATATGTATCAGAACTTCGATTTACTTGACCATTCCTTAATTCTCTAACATATAAGTTGCTCCAATGTTTTGCCATTGAAAGCAATTGAGTATCTTTTGTGTGGTCATTTTTTCCCCATTATTTGAATTGTGTCTCTGGCATAAAAGTCCCAGAAAAGCAGTTAGAATATGCACCTTTTAATGGCTCTGTCACATTTTCATTCAAATGGGAAGCTGGCTTTGGTTTTTCTATAAGCAAGCACTGCTCCATAAACCCCAGAGTGAGTTTAGACAGACACCCTAGTGTACTTAAAAAATGATTTTTTTTAACGCCATGGCACCTAGCCTATAAGCAACAATTAGTGAATGTTTGTGGATTGAATGAATGCATGAACAAAGTTATTTAAAACTGAAACTTCAGGAAAAAACATTTTAACTAGATCTGTTGTTTCTTTAAAAAAGAAATCAAGAGATGTTGCATTTCCATTTAGATTTTACTAAGAGATGTGGAGGATTTATCCATGCCAAGCCGTGGCGTTCTGTTGCCATTTCCTTATTTTATTTAATCCCCACAGCACCCCCTGGTGTTCATTTTCCATACGGCAACAGTGAAATGCTGGAAGCCTCCATCACACACACCTGCCTTTTCAAGGGGGTCCCGGGAGGCGTCTATGTACTTGTCTGACAAGCTCCCATCACTTGAAACAGAAAGTCCCCTTCGCTGGGGAAAATACTAGTTTTGGAGAAACCTCCACTTGGGTGGGAAAAAATTTTCCTGAATGTCGTTCAACCTGGGTCATGGGTCATTTTAGCCAAACTGCGAATCAGATTATGTAACATTTGAGCAAGCTGGGCACAAATGACCCTAGAAAAATAATTTTATAATTTTATTGGTCAAAATTTGCTCTGATTAATGGGCCCTGCCACTTTCTGCAGCCCTGAACTCCAAAGGACTCTCCTCCCCCAGTTATTTTTTTAAAGAAATGTTCCTTGTTTTCATTTCTGGACCTATCACCCTCATTTTTTAGACCCAGGAAACCAAGCTGCTTGCATAAGAGCAAAGAGTGTGAGTGACAACTAACTCACGGGCTGTTGGGAACCATCGCCAGTTGAGTTGCTAAACTTGGACTGCAGCTCCCCCTGGTGGAAAGCGAGTGGTTTGGCTTTTCCAGGTCCTCCTGTCACCTGGATGGCATCACCGACTCTGGGCATGAATCTGAGCAAGCTCCGGGAGTTGGTGATGGACAGGGAGGCCTGGCGTGCTGCGGTCCATGGGGCCGCAAAGAGCCGGACATGCCTGAGCGACTGAACTGAATTGAACCTGTCACCTGGGTGACATCTCACCTCACCAGCGCTCTCTCTCCCTGTCTCCCAGGTAAAGGAGGCCATGCAGCGAATCCACGACCGAGGGAACATTGGCAAGTTAATTCTGGACGTAGAAAAGACCCCGACTCCACTGGTGAGTCCAAGGAGAGGCGTCTGTTCGCTGCGGCAGGAGAGGGTTTTCAGAGGTGGGCCCACGTCGGGTGGAGAGCTGTGTGCTCTCTGCTCTCTGCTGAGGCTGGTGGGGGAGACCCCAGGTAATCGAGTGAGGGATTAGTCACAGATGGGATGAATGCCAGTAAGGAAAGGAAAAGGCTTCATGGAGAACATTTCCAGAGCCATCTGAGGGCAGACAGGGGAGGACAGAAACGACAGCCCGTGCCTGTTACACGAGCTCACTCTTGGCTCCAAGTGGGAGGGATTCCTGGAAAAGGTTCCTAAATTCACATTCAGATACCCAACAGGGTGATGCCACCTGCCTCTGAGCTGCCTCCTGTTGGCCCCAGGGCTTTTGTTTTCTCTTACCAGGACAACACCCTTACATTCAGGGACCCTCACACACACCCTGTCCCTCAGGAGTGAAGCATGTCACACCCACATCCCAGACCCTCTTGCAAGGGCCCCTTGAGGGGCTCTGCAGTGGGGCGGTCAACACGCAGACTGCCCCCAGACTGTGTGGATCCTGAGCCCAGCTCTGAACCCCTGCATGACCTGGGAAGTTGTTGTCACTCTGGCTTCAGCGCCACTGTCTGTAAACTGGAGCTGAATGTGCTCTCAGAAGTCAGGTGCAATGACATGCATAAAACGTCATCTCATACAAACTAAGTTCTAGGAAAGATTTAACCAAGAAAATGCTCAGGACGTTTTTCAGTTTGTTTTTTCGCATGTTTAGCTTTGGAGCTCTATCGATGGTTGATAAAAGAGGAAGAACTAAAATCCTGGCATGTTTTAGTCCAGTGTGTATGCTTTAAAAAGTGTTTCCTTGGCTTTTGTAGCCAGAATGTGGTTTGGATACGATGGCCATTTCAAATAATGAAGGATAATTTAGTGAGAGGATGTTTTACAACATGTAAGTGACTGATAACAATCAGTTAATTTTTAAATGGCTTTGCAAGTCCCAGGACTGGGCCAGCAAGTGTCGGGAGGCAGAGAAGGGGTCCAAGGTAGGCTAGCACCGCATCTTCTGTGCACCTGTGGTGTTTTCTAAACCGTGACCGAGTCTGTTTCAGTCCCATCAGAGGAGGGGTCTAGGCCGGGCTGGACCGCTTATTGCTCTCAAGCACCAGACTTGTTCCTGGCCTCCTGCCCATCCATTACACCTGGGGGCCTGCTGGGGGTGGGGCTGGGAGGAAGGCCTGCTGGACCACAGATGGATTCTCAGCAGGCAGGAGCTGCAAAGCCGCCTTTCTGAGTGGAAGCCCAGGCCCCGCCTCGGCAGGCGGCGCTGTGCTCGTTCCTGGAGCTCAGGGGGCTTTCACACGGGACCTGAGCTGACGGCCGATGGCCAGCTCAGACCACCTGCGGCCGGGGAGCATCTCTAGGCGGGAGGGGCAGGAGGGGCCCATCCCTTCTGGATGGAGACAAGGCTTGAAGGAGAGGCAGGCGGCCGTGAGGGTGTTTCTAGCGAGAGCGAACGGCGCAGGCTCCGGGCTCCGTGGGGCCGCGGCACTGCCCCGCAGCTTGTGTGGGGGGAGCGGCGAGGGGCTCCCAGGGGCACGGTCTTCTGGCGGAAGGGCCACCGTCAGAGCTCAGGCGGCGTCAAGGGCCCTGGGTCTGCCCCACTGAACCTGCTGCAGGGCGCACACCCGCAGCTGGAACCCGTCCAGGCTGCAGGGCGTGGGGGCAGCAGGCTGGCCGAAGCCGGCTCCAGAAGCAGATGTGCCGACAAGCACCGGAGCATCTGTTCTGCCCCGGCCTTCTCCTGATGGGGACGGGCGAGCGCAGCGGGGGGTCAGACGCGTGTGGGGTCAGAGCCCAGACTAGCTGCTGCCTGGACGCCCCGCGGCAGCAGACGGCGCCCCCGCCCCGGGCCTGGCGTCTGACCCGGCCCCGGGGAGGGCTGGTGACCTTCTCTGCAGCCTGCTGACCTCCGCTGCCCCAGACCTCCCGCTTACACATCACCTCTGAGCCTCCCTTTGCACGGCTGCAGAACAACTGACAGCAATAGTAGTTGCTATGACCACTACTACCTGGCTGCTGAGAAGAGAAAAAGGGGGGTGATGGGCAGGACGTACCTGGCCGGGTGGTGAACATGTAATATGTACTGTTATGTGTTCGCTGATCTAAAACATGCATTGCCTTCCTGCGTGTGTCAGGCACTGTGCTAGTTGCAGAGGATAAAATGGAAGCGAGCAGGAGACTGGGTCATCTGCCCCGTTCCCACAGCGGGGCAGTTTGTCATCTGTCCACAAGCCATGTGTATAAATGGGACACGGTAGCTATGGATCCGGGCCACAGAGGAGCACTCACAATAGGGGGACTGTTCCCATCAGAGAAGTCTAGGAAGGCTTCCTTGAGGAGGTGGGCTGCGTGCTAAGGGAAAAGCAGGCATTGAGCAGGCAGGAGGGTGAGGGGGTGGGGCTCCAGGGAGAAGGCCCTGCTTTTGTTAGTGGCTGAGAGAGAAAGGCCAGCTCCGGGTTAGACCACGTGCGAGGGGGTGGTGCTGAGAGTCAGGGGCCGATCCCTGTTTCTGTCGGATTACAGATGGCCAACGACAGCACAGAGACCAGCGAGGCGGGCGAAGAGGAGGAGGACCACGAGGGAGACAGCGAGAACAAGGAGAGGATGCCCTTCATCCAGTAACCTGCGACCCCGGCAGGAGGGTGTGAGGGATGCTTTGGGAGAAGAGGACCCGGCTGAGAGAACCCTTCTGTGCCCCAGTGAACAAATGCTGTAGTCCAGTGTGTGCTGTGTTTGTCTGCTGTCAGCTGAGCTAAAAAAAAAAAAAAAAGCTGTTGATCACTGTTGTTTTTGAAATTAAGTGCCAAGCCCATCTCACACGGTATTACGTCCCTCCCCCATCTGTGTATTTTACCATCTGACCTCTTCTCTGTTTCAAAACCATCCATTTTCGGGTCCTTCTCGATAGTTCTAGAACAGCGGCAAATTGATAGGAGCCCACAGGTCCGTCGCTTCAGAGACCAGACGTGGGCAAAGACGAGTTTGGGTTGAAAGGTGTTAACACAGAGCACCATCCAGATCCGAGAATTCTTCGGGCCAGTGATCCTTTTCGCTGCCAGCTGCCCATGCTTCCGACAGGAGCACTTGCCGGTTTGGCTGGCAGAAAGAGGGTAGGCCGGGAGGTGTTTTCATGACCCCATTAACTGTAGGATCTCTCCAAGTCGTACTCTCCTTCTTCCCACTGAGGAGGCAACCTCTTCGCCTTCATTCAGGGGTTCATGGTCAAAAGGTTGAAAGACCCTCCTCCTTCCCTCTGATGCTCAATCCCTTCACCAGTTCTTAACCACAAACACAGGGGAGGAGATGTGCATTTTTCAGGGCAGAAGATGGGTCAACAGCAAAAGTGTGAGGACCAGCCACAGGGATTCCTCCTCTGAAACCACATCACGTGAGCAAAATCCTCTCCCTGCTGTATATATTTCATTTTAAGAAAATGCACAGGTGTAGGACTATTTCAAAGTCATTCCTGAGACCTGCCTCTGTTTGCACACATGCCATGGCATTCTCCTTCTTGCTATTTTCATTTCCAGGTACTGAATAACCACCTTTATTGTAGATTCCCCTCCTCCCCCAGGGAAGACCTCCTTTGTGGACCCTATTTGGGGGGAAAAATCAATGAGTATCTTTTTTCTTGCCAAAGCATGTTTCTACATGTAACAAACTCTAGTGATACAAAAGGTTGATGTTTATTATCTGATGCCAAATGTGCGTTCCTCTCCTCTGAAATATAAAATCAAGGTGCAGACTCTTTGCAAGACCCTGCTTTTCAGAAATCAGGGACCAAACTACTTGATCGCACACCCTTGATGAACTTTGCAGCTCCCAAATTCCTAAGGAGCCCACCTCTAGCCCCACCCCACTTGACATGGCTTGATGCGAACAATTCCTCTGGAGGAAGAGAAAGAGATTCAGTGAATCCACGGAGATGGGAGGAGGGCTCCTCATCACCTTCTCCCAGTCCTGTTGGCCTAAGGGGTCGATTCCATCACTAGCAAACCAAGCTGGAGACACAGGAGCCCACACAGTGAGCACCCCAGCTCACTTGCTTTCTGCAAGACACCAGAGGGCTCCCACATTGCCCGATCTCTCCACCACTGAGCCTTAGGGTAGGACCCACTCTTTCCCCAAGTGATGGCAATGAACGCATCTCAGTAATTACCTGTTTTATTCCCTAAGTCCCTTTGTAACAAATGTCACCTCCCTGAACATGTGCTTTTTCCCCCTTATCTTAAGCTGGTGATGATGACTTATTTATGCCAAATATTTATCTGAAAGAAGTGTCTCCTCATTGTATGTACACGTAAGCTATGAAGATGAGAAAGTGATGCTATCTGATAAGCAAAGGGACACGTGTATCTCAAAAGAAGTCGCCAACATCAACTTCACTCCCTACCCCAGGACACGCCAGTATTCCAGGTCTTGGCCACTTCAGAAAGATAACCTAGAGGTTGTATTCCCCCCTCTCTCAACACTTTTGCTAAATGCTGCTACTGGTCATGTTTCTCCCATAGCCAAGTGTTCCATGAGGTCTTAAGAAGAGCCACTACCCAAGTGACATTCCTGGTGAGCTAGACAGAAACGGTATTTTCTTGGGCTGGGGGAGCAGAGACCCGTGAGCATCACAGGTCTCTTCTCTGGCTGAGGAGATAGAACTCTCCATGCAGAACTCCTTTGCTATGTCCAGCGGATTAGTATGAAAAGACCTTCTTCCCCAAGTCTGTTTTTTCAACTTTAACCACAAATTGTGCTGGTGAGTTAAAGGAAACCCTTTTGTCTCCTTGAAATACAGAATAAGAAGAGAAAACTAGTGTTTGACCAATAAGATCAACTAATGCCATGAAAACCGGGGGGAGGGGGGGATTAAAGTACCAAAAGTAACCATTTGACACTCTTGTTTGAAGCATCTTTGCCGTCACGTGATTGTCTTCCTGAAGGAAGTGTACAGAATGTCTCAGGTTGCCTTAAAGGAACTGTGAAGGCTTCTCAGTAATTTTAAGCTTGATTGGAGGGAACTGAAACATTGTCTAATGTATTTGTGGCTTTAGAGCTTTTGTTATATTGTGCCTACAAAGCAAATTATGTTTACATTAAAAAATATAAATAAAAGTATTCAGCATAGCATGACCTTGCCAGGCATCAGTTATTCTACATACACAGTTGCTGCAAAAACAGTCCCGCTATTAAAACACAAGGCATGGGTGGCTAAAACAGAAAATATAAAAAAAAACATGTCCGAGAAGAATCCTCTGATGAGGGAACATAGGAAAATAGGAGTTGAGATGAGACAAGGCTAAAAAGGGCTTCTCTGGTGTCTCATATGATAAAGAATCTGCCTGAAATGCAGGAGACTGGGGTTTGATCCCTGGGTTGGGAGGATCCCCTGGAGAAGAGAATGGCAACCCACTCTAGTATTCTTTCCTGAGGAATCCAGTCCATGGAGTCCCAGAGTCAGACACGACCGAGCAACTAAGCACTCAGCTTTGAAAAAAGCATTCAGCTTCCCTCAAGCTGAATATATATAATTTGTATACATATGTGTGTGTGTGTGTGTGTATGCATGTATAAATATACTCTCTTACCCTCCCAACAACCTTAAGAAGTGGGGTCCATTGTTATGCCCATTTTACAGGTGAAAAAACTGGACAGGGTTTGCACTAAGATCACACACTAGGAAGTGGTGGAGCTGGGATTTAAAGCCACAGTAGAATCCTTGCCCTTACCTGCCCCATATACTTCTTGGCTTAAATAAGGGCTAACATACAATGCGCTTCAAATTACCATCCCTTCTCACTGGAAACTCTTCAGGGATTCCCTTTCCTCTGATTTCAAGGATACATTTGGCAATTTGTTTTGTTTTGCAGCAAATAATGTGCACATCAAGAAGCATTTTTTTGGTCCAGCCTATGAGCCAAGTGTACAGTGAAATGCTATCTTAAACCTCACACATCTCAACCATTTTCATTTTCATGACCAAATCAGTATCTTCAAGGTTATCAAAGAAATGCACAGAAGTGAATCTCCAAGGGCAAAAATTTTGTGAAGGAGGAATTCATGATTAGGAGGCTTCTTCCTTCCTTCTCGGTAGGAAGCCCAAAATATTTAGAGCTAGGTAGCATGTTAATAAAACACCACATACATAAACCTGAGTTCGCAAGGCAGAAAAGTTAGTGACATTGTGTGTGGAAGTCTTGCAAGATCAGTGTGCAGAGGACTTTCTCATTCTGTTCTCATTTAATGCTCCTGTACTCCGAGTAAGGCGCATGACCTCACACGCTAGTGCTGGCGTGCTGTCTCGTGTAAACACTTGGAGAAGGCAGTGGCAACCCCCTGTTCTTGCCTGGAGAATCCAAGGGACAGGACAGCCTGGTGGGCTGCCGTCTATGGGGTCACACAGAGTCAGACACGACTGAAGCGACTTAGCAGCAGCAGCAGCACATGTAAACACAGTTCAGCAAAAAAAAACTGGGACATAAATAGAACCCGTGTCTTCACTTGCAAATCTGAGAGTGGGGAGTAGGACCTGTAGCTGGGAACAAAACTCTTTTCAGCCACATGGATGAAGGTGGGCCAGAAATGAAGGGAAAACTTCCACATGCCATTTGGGGCAGAGGAAAACATCTGTGTAAAGGCAAGGAGGTGGGATCACTGAAGGCATTTTGGCAGCATGGGGAACAGAACCCTACAGCTGAAATACACGCTCCCCTTGTGGGGCTGGAGAAAGGCATGATGCAAAATCCAAACAGGGCACGGAGGTCTTTGAATGCCGAATGAATAATCTTGGATTTCCAGGGGGAGGGTACAAGGGTGTGCAGTGGGGTGACATGAAAGCCTGGGGATGTGGGAGATGATTACAAAGAGTAACTGCGGGGTTCAGTGGGAGGAGGGATAGGAGATAAGCCTAAAGGTGATCCAGAGGTAGATATCAAGCCCCTTGATTTCTCTGCCCTGGTTTGGGTCCTCCAGAATCAGACACTGAAACAAGGATTTGAAAGTCAGCAGTCCTGGGAGGTGACCCCAAGAAGTGTAGAGGAGGGGAGAGGGGATGTAAGACTGGAAGAGGAGGAGCCACTTCGGGTGCATCTGTGAGCAAGTGACTACTGGAGGAGACCTACAGTTAACTCACCTGGAGAGGAGGATGTATTTCTCCATTAACTTCCGAGTATCACTGGATGAGAGCAACTCCTAACAAGTGTGTTGATTCCCTGATGCGCTTCCATCTTGGACAACAGGTCTAGAGGAAGGGCAGAAATGGACACCAAGAGATCTCCCTGGTGGCCGGGTGGCTAAGACTCCATCCTCCCAATGCAGAGGGCCTGCACTCAGTCCTTGGTCAGGAAACCAGATCCCACAGGCGGCACTGAAGATCCCGTGTGCCACAACCAAGACCCAGTGCAACCCATTTCTTTAAAAAATAAATGGACACCAAGATATGTAACAAAGATTCAAAGAGTAATGTTCAGGGGTAGAGGGTGGTGCAAAGTAGAGGGTCCGACTCTGTGATGGAAGACGATGTTGAGCAAAGTGTACATGGAGGAGGTGATGGCTGAGTGAAGTCTCTTGTTTTTCTTTTTTTGACAGTACCAGGGAGCACGAGATCTTGATTCCTCGATCTGCCCTCTGCACTGACAGTGTGAAGTCTTAACCACTGGACCACCAGGGAAGTCCTGAGCACAGACTTTCAAGCTGAGTTAGTGTTGCTCATGAGTATAAAGCACATGGCATGGTGCTTGGTACCTAGGGAGCATGACAAATGCTAGCATCGTTTCCTTACTCCTGTATGCAAGAGCTGGGGAAATCCGGTGCTTAGGAAATACTCAGCAGCTTCCTTTTCTTAAACAACAGATAATACATAGATTTCACTATTTCACTTCCAGATTTGTTTGTGGGAAAAGAAATAAGCTGTTATAGACTCAGTGTGTCCCTCCAAAATGCATAGTTTGAAATCCTTACCCATGTGATATTATTAGGAGGTGGGCTTTGGGGAGGTAATCAGGATTAGGTAAGGTCTTAAGGGTGGAGCCTTCATGAATGGGATTAGTTCCCTTATAATGGTCATGTGGGGCTTCCCTGGTGGTTCAGATGATAAAGAATCTGCCTGCAATGCAGGAGAGATGGGCTCGATCCCTGGGTTGGGAAGATCCCCTGGAGAAGGGAATAGCTACCCACTCCAGTATTCTTTCCTGGAGAATTCCAGGGACAGAGGAGCCTGGCAGGCCCCAGCCCATGGGGGTGCAAAGAATTGGACAGGACTGAAAACTAACACAGATAAAACAGTCGTGAGAAAACTGGCTCCCCCCGCTCCCTCATTTACTGGCAGTCCTCAACCCAGAAGAGCACGCTCTCTCAAAAACTTGACCATGCTGGCACCCTGAAAAATACAGTTTTGTTGCTTAGAAGCTACCCAGTCTATGATATTTTGCTATAGCAGCTTGGATTCTCTAAGGCATAAATGTTTTACCTTCTCTGTCTTAAGCAGAATGAGCAAAGCTCTTATGAGCCAATCAAATACGCCGGGAAATTTGTCCTATGAGTTGTTCAAATTGGCTCCCAAATACCCAAACAAAGGAGTGACTCAGATAGGAGCAAATGAAACCCAAACACACCCCATGCTTACACTCCCACATGTGCAGCGACCGGGCACTTACACTTTGGAATCTCGCAAATCAAGAATCACATTTGGGTAAAATGCTTGGCATTTGAGCTTCCCCCTACTGAAATAAAGATGATCGTATGGTCTATGTCCCAGAATTGTTATGAAGATGAAATGTAAAGTGTTTGTATAACCAGATTGAAACCATGACCCACATGTTCCAATCTGGAAATCAGATGGCAGATGCTTTCAAAACAAGGTTTTTTTTTTTTTTTTCTTTCATTCAACAAACACTAGTTAAATACCTAACATGTTCTCAGCACAGTATCTTTAGTGTTTTAGCAGGAAAAATAAGAAGTACATAGCCTCTTCCAGCCCTTCAGGAGTTTACAGTTGAATGATGTAACAACAAATAAGCTTTCTCTCCAGTGCAAACAGCGATCTATTTGTAGAGCCTGCCTTGGTACAGAGAGCTGGTGTGGGCTGGGCAGTCAACAGTGCTATATTTGATGAACCATGTTCATCAGGAACAGAGGAAGAGAGTGGTCTAGAAGAAGGAACTATCTTTAGGCACATTAGTGGGAAAGTGCAGGCCAGGTTCATGGAATGGTCCATTTAGCTACTGCATGCATCAGGAGAAGAGACAGAAGATTAATATGGCTGAATGATAGAAATCCATTAATATCCTTTCAAAGGTTCTGGATTTTGTACTAAAAGCAAAGGGATTAACCCAGGGATTATTGGAGAATGTTCTCAAGTAAGAGAAGACCATGAGAAATCTCCCCAAGATGAACACCATTATTTATATGGTCCAGGTGGTTCCAGTGGTAAAGAATCTACCTGCCAATGCAGGAGATGCAAGGGGCATGGGTTCAATCCCTGGGTCAGGAAGCCCTCTGAAGGAATGGCAACCCACTCCAGTATTCTTGTCTGGAGAATTCCATGGAAAGAGGAGCCTGGAGTGCTTCAGTCCCTGGGGTCACAAAGAGTCAGACATGACTGAGCATGCATGTATAGAGCTTCTTATAGCTTTGGGAGGCAGATCAGCTTGCAGGGGTCATATCAGAATCACGATTCTTTGGCAAGACTCCCCCGGAGTCCATCCATAACCCATTTGGTCATGAATTTCAGCAGCACTAAACTGACATGAACGTGGAGGGGGAAAAAAAAAAACCTCTTCCTTTCAGGAGTGAAACAAAGAGGGGCTGGTGATGTAAGCTTCTCCTTAAGAGGGGGGCCACTTGTCCAGAGGTGCCCCCCAAATGTAAGTCACTACTGGAGCTGGGAGTCAAAACCAACATAAGACAATGACCCAGGTGGCATACTTACGCATGCTCATGGGCATAAAACTTGGAATCATTTTCGAAAAACTACCCCACCTTAGAGTTTGGAGATTTTCATAGAGTGAAATCAAATCAAGGCAAAGTATGAAAGTGAAACAAACATTTACTGAGGATTTTCTCTTTGCCAGGCATTTCACACATGTTCTCACTGAATCAAAACATTACCCTGAAAAGTAGATATCGTTCCTGCTTACAGATCAAGGACATAAAATTCCAGAGAAGTAGCTTGCTCATGTTGACTGAGTCAGAGTAAAGTTCTGTCTAGAACCCAGGACTCCATATAACAGAAAGGTTCCTTTTCAGAAGCTAGGAAAGATGGGGACTAACAGTTCCAACCGTACAGCCTCCTGGGGAGGTGGCTCTTCCTCCCCTGCACATTCCCCTCTACACTCCCCTTACCACCCCTCCTAAGGACAACTTCCTCTCCATTAGCTCTGGTGTGAACCAAAGTACTCTCGGAACGTTCTGATTAGCCAGCCTGGGTCATGTGCCCATACATCAACCAATCACTGAAGCAGAGGGATGGCTATTCTGATTGGTCAGTCTGAGTCAAGTGACCACCCCTGTACCTGGTCATGGTAAGGGCAGACAACCCAACTGACAGTCCTACCAGAACCACCTCAAGCCACAGAGAGTTAGATCCTGGGATAGGAGGCTGGGCAGTAGACTGGGTCTACTGTAGCTCCGGTCTATTGAATATTTATTGTATACCAGACACTGGTTTCTCTGTTTCTTTGTATTGGCATTTTACTAGTTTTATTTTCTGGTCTCTGTTTCAAGCCCCTGTGGGAATCACCACTGACACCTCCCCACTGTATTGTCTTGGTCCATCTGACACCAGAGTCCACTACACCTGTGGACAGTTCCTAGCAAGACTCAAGCACTTGCCTTGGTCTTTCTTCTTTATGCCTTCTTTCCACTCCAGTGCCACAGGGCGCAAGTGTGGCAAGGTAACCCAGAATTACTGTGGTGGCGACTGGGGGTGGGCGAGTCACACCTCCAGGGGCAGCCTCAGCCATAGAGAATGGCAGCCAGTAGATAAACGCTCAGATTCCCTTTCCATGTCCCACATGGTGTCTGAAGGGTCACCTCATGTGGGTCAACCCCAAGTTGCTCACAATTAGCAACTCATTAGCAAGTGCACTGGCTTTTCTTGCTTCCTCATTTCCTTCTCTCTACACCCCCCACTCCTGCTTCTTGAGATCACCAAATAAACTGCACCCGAGTCCTCACCTGGGGAGCTACTTTTGTTGTTCAGTTGCTCAGTCATGTCCAACTCTTTGCAACCCCATGGCCAGCAGCACATCAGGCTTCCTTGTCCTTCACCATCTCCTAGAGTTTTCTCAAACTCATGTCTGTTGAGTCGGTGATGCCATCCAACCATCCCATCCTCTGTTATCCCCTTTACTGCCTGCCTTCAATCTTTCCCAGCATCAGAGTCTTTTCCAATGAGTCAGCTCTTCACATCAGGTGGCCAAAGTACTGGAGCTTCAGCTTCAACATCAGTCCTTCTAATGAATATTCACGACTGATTTCCTTTAGGATTGACTGCTTGGATTTCCTTGCAGTCCAAGGAACTCTCAAGAGTCTTCTCCAACACCACAGCTCGAAAGCATTATTTCAGTGTTCAGCCTTCCTTATCGTCTAACTCTCAGATCCATATATGACTACTGGAAAAACCAGAGTTTTGATGATACATAGGACCTTTGTCAGCAAAGTAATATCTCTGCTTTTTAATATGCTGTCTAGGTTTGTCATAGCTTTTCTTCCAAGAAGCAATGTCTTTTAATTTTGTGACTGCACTGCCATCTGCAGTGATTTTGGAGTCCAAGAAAATAAAGTCTGTCACTGTTTCCACTGTTTCCCCATCTATTTGCCATGAAGTGATGGGACCAGATGCCATGATCTTCATTTTTTGAATGTTGAATTTTAAGCCAACACTTTCACTCTCCTCTTTCACTTTTACCAAGAGGCTCTTTAGTTCCTCTTCACTTTCTGCCATAAGGGTGATGCCATCTGTATATCTGAGGTTATTGATACTTCTTCCTGCAGTCTTGATTCCAGCTTGTACTTCATCCAGTCTGGCATTTCACATGATGTACTCTGTACGTATGTTAAATAAGCAGGGTGACAATATATAGCCTTGACGTACTTCTTTCCCAATTTGGAGCCAGCCATCATTCCATGTAAAGTTCTAACCATTGTTTCTTGACCTGCATATAGATTTCTCAGGAGGCAGGTAAGGTGGTCTGGTATTCCCATCTCTTTAAGATTTTCCCACAGTTTGTTGTGATCCACACAGCCAAAGGCTTTAGCATACTCAGTGAAGAAAAATTAGACATTTTTCTGGAATTCTCTTGCTTTTTCTATGATCCAACAGATGTTGGCAATTTGATCTTTGGTTCCTCTGCCTTTTCTAAATCCAGCTTGAACATCTGGAAGTTCTCGGTTCATATACTGTTGAAGCCTGGCTTGGAGAATTTTGAGAATTACTTTGCTAGCAATGTGAAATGAGTGCAATTGTGCAGTAGTTTGAGCATTCTTTGGCATTGCCCTTCTTTGGGATTGGAATGAAAACTGACCTTTTCCGGTCCTGTGGCCACTGCTGAGTTTTTCATATTTGCAGGCATATTGAGTGAAGCACTTTCACAGCATCATCTTCCAGGATTTGAAATAGCTCAACTGGAATTCCATTACCTCCACTAGCTTTGTTTGTAGTAATGCTTCCTAAAGCCCTTTTGACTTCACACTCCAGCATATCTGGCTCCAGGTGAGTGATCATCTAGATAACCATCGTGGTTATCTGGGTCATTAAGATCTTCTTTGTATAATTCTTCTGTGTATTCCTGCCATATCTTCTTAATATCTTCTGCTTCTGTTGGGTCCATACAATTTCTGTCCTTTATTGTGCCCATCTTTGCATGAAATGTTCCCTTGCTATCTGTAATTTTCTTGAAGAGATCTCTAATCTTTCCCATTCTATTGTTTCCCTCTGTGTTTGCATCGATCACTGAGGAAGGCTTTCTTATCTCTCCTTGCTATTCTTTGGCGCAAAGGACTACTTTGGGGGAACCCAAATAAAAATAGCATTTTACATGTATTAACTTGGCCAAATAGTCATAACAACCCTACGTTAGTGACACTGTCTCCACCTTACTGAGGAACAAATGAAGCCAGGAAACTCCCTGGTGGTCCAGTGATTAGGAATAGGTACTATCACTGCCGAGGGCCGGGACTCAATCCCTCGTCAGAGAACTGAGACCCCATAAGCTGCATGGCACCACAGAATAAATAAGAACATACATGCACGCATACATGAAGCCAGAGAAGTTAAACAAAGTGCCCCAAACTACACATAGCAACTGGGTTTCCAGAATTGGGGCCAGAAATCAAGCTAAGCTCTCTCTAACGCTCAAGTCATTGAAGATACACAGTACCACTTAACAAGTTGGAGACAATTATTCCAAAGCAGAGCTAGTGACGGTTAGAGAGAGTTTGGGGGCCATCATCCCTCCTTAGCTTTTCAGAAGCCCGCCCAGGGAGTCAGAAGGGACTAGTGCTATCTCCCTGACTCTGGGGCATTCTGTCCATGGCCGGCAGGATGGCACCTGGCTACCCAAGGAGTTAAAGGGCTGTGCTGTGAAGCAGGGGAAAGACCATCCCACAATGGCAGTCATGCTGATCTCTTCATCCTTCACAAAAAACAAGCACAAATACTATTTTCTGAGCCAAGGCTCAGGCTCAGGTTGACTACGGATGTTGAGAGCTGGGTTGTCTATTGTTTTGGGGGCAGAAGTCAGAAAATTCCAAAGATTCTTTGAGATTAGTCAGCTAGCAAGGCAGAAAGCCAGTGCGCCATCTAATCGACCCTGAGTGTTTAATTATTAACTAGCTTTGTGCAACATTGTGAATGTACTTTACCACTAGCAGCACCAGGAGACATAAGAGACCCAGGTTTGACCCCTGGCTCAGGAAGATCCCCTGCAGGAGGGCATGGCAGCCCACTCCAGCGTTCTTGCCTGGAGAATCCCATGCACAGAGGAGCCTGGTGGGCTACAGTCCTGGGGTTGCAGAGTCGGACACGACTGAAGCGACTTAGCATGCACACACACGCACATGAATGCACTTAGTACCACTGAACTGTACAATTAAATATGGTTAAAATAGTGTGTTTTATGTGACTTTTACCACAACAAAAAACATGTTTTTAAAGGAGTACATCAGAATGCCCTTGCTCACTCCAAATCTCTATCGCTGTCTATCTATCAATCAAACTAACTCTGCTAAGGTAAAAATTACTAAGGTGACTCAATTAAATTCTGCAAATATTTACAAAGCTTTGCCTAAGTGTGTGGGCCTGTTCTATGTGATCTGAAGGATTCAGAGGTAAATACAGCCTGGCCACTGCCAGGCAAAGAGCTCGCTGAATGAGGGGGGACACCAATGACCAAGAAAGGCTAGCGGCCCAGAAGGGAGGGGTGCAGGGGACTGCATGGTATGAAGCTGAGAAAGGTTGTATCTGTCCTGGGCATAAGACAGTCTCCACGGAATGAAAGTAAAGGGACACTCTAGGCTTTGCCTGTCAAGAACTGACTCCACCCTACTTGTATCTTGATGGTCAAAGACAGCGACTGAAGACAGACGCCCTGAGTTGGAATCCTGACTCTTATTACAGTTGCATGACCTCGAACAGGTGATAATCTCTAGACCTCTGTTGCCCCCTCTGTAAAAGGTAAATGATAAGATGAACTTCAGGATAAACAATAAGGGACGGAGTGTATATGTCCAAATGTAGGCACTTGGGAAATGTTCCAAGCTCTTAGTTGGGACACAGTGATCAAATATTTAAAGTACAAAATTTAAAAAAATAGAGCCAACATACCTCCTAATACAAAAGCAGTATCTCCCAAATTTCAGCTATTAACATATCAACCTTTCGATGATTTAAAATGTATATTTTAAAATTCCCTTCCTACCATAAATCAATACTACTTGCCAAGAATAGAAAAGAGAGAGGGTAATCATAAGCATTACTACATGGGGCCAGATTATGAACTCCCACTGCCCAGACATCAAGTAATTTGAACCTCAAAATTGTGATAGTAATCCAATTTAAGCCATGAATAAAATTAAAATCTGTGAGTCCATCAATAAACAATGTGCTGACTGCAATAAAATGCCAACAAATGAATGCAAAAGAAATGACAGAGTTGGAAAATTAGCTACTTGGTGAAAATTTGATGAGAAATAGTTTATTTACCTAGTCTCAAAATATTTTCCCCCCAAATGAGGGAAAAAGTGATAACCTTGTAGTTGAGAAACCTGGCAGGCAATAACCTCAACCAAACGGTCAAAGGCATTCTCATCCAAAGGGACCAGTTGACAACAGATGCTTCCTAATAGGATGGACTGAGAAGGACACAGGATCACTTCTATGATATTCCTGCCAAAATATGCAGACTGAATTTACTCAGGAAGAGATGGCAGACAATACCAAACTGAAGAATGTTCTAAGAAAAGAAACAAGTGTCCTGCATTCTTCAATAATGGTCCAGAGAGTCAAAGAAAGGTTGAAACACTATTGCAGACTGAGAGACTAAAGCGATAACAGAACGTCTAAGAATGGTGGGTGGCCCAGTGCTGGACTCTGGCCTGGGTGGCAGTGCTGGACTCTGGCCTGGGTGGCCGTAGAGGGAAGCTACTGGGACAGTCAATGGAATCGGCTGTGAACTGCAGGTTAGATAGCAACACTGCATCGATAGCACAGTGCCTGGGTTTGACAGTTGTATTGTGTCTCTGTCAGGGAGTGTTTTGGCTCTTAGGAAACACACACTTAACGACTTAGGTGTAAAAGCGAATGATGTCTCTAAAATTCCAAAACAATATCCTGAGAAAAAGAAAATGACAAAGCCGGTGGGGCACAATGTAACTAGTACGTGAAACTGGGTCATAGGTAGAAAGGAGTTCCTTACACTATTTTTGCAACTTTCCCCTAAGTTTGAAATTATATCAAAATAAAAACTGACCCAAAGGATAATGCAAGATCAACATAATAATATATACTAGTAGAGTCTGGTTAAAAACTATTGTCCATATGGGAGCTCCCTGGCAGTTCAGTTTTGAAGACTCTGTGCTTCTACTGCAGGGGACACAGGTTTGATCCCTGGTCAGGGAACTTTCATGCACTGGAGAAGGAAATGTCAATCCACTCCAGTGTTCTTGCCTGGAGAATCCCAGGGACCGTGGAGCCTGGTGGGCAGCCATCTCTGGGGTCGCACAGAGTCGGACACGACTGAAGTGACTTAGCAGGAGCAGCAGCAGCAGCAGCAGGAAACTAAGATTCCGCATGCCTAGAGGTCCAATAAAAAAAAGAATAAAAAAAACTACTGTCCATTTAAGTCTCTGCACTTGAGACCAGTGCCTGGTTAATAAAAAAGAGATTAGCAAGTCTTAGAAGAATTATAAGCCAAACTGACATGAAATTTAGACTGTCTGCTGGACCCCATCATCAAGACTGAAAGGTAGCTGGCCAGGGGAACGGTCATCTCACTGTGTCATCTGACACTCTTTAATGTATGCACCCCAGTGCTGTGCATGCCAAACTTCAGGCAAGCCTGCTGTCAGCAAACAAGGTTTGTAGAAGCTTTGATCTGCCCAGCAGCCGGAGGCCTTGGAGGCGGGAGGCTGGGGCGGTCTGACGTTCTTGCAAGCGCTTGACTGAGAAGATGGGCCAGTGCGTGTAACTAAACACCCTGGTTTCGCCTGTAAGAAATCCACTTTGCTCACAACAGTTTTGAACCAGACCTCACTTCTGGGTGGTGACAATATTTTCTACAGCCAGCTGTTTCTACTTAAATGCTGGCTAAGGCCAGCTTCGGCACTGAATCATCAACAGAAATTTTGTTTCCTCCACACCAGAACACTCAGATGGAAAGAGAAACCACCAGGCAGCCACCCCAACAGCCCTTCTTAGCACCTGCGGATCTAAGATGGAGACAGAAGCCTTCAAACGGCCCCCCAATAGCCCCAGGGCCCTGAAGGGGCTGAAATGCAAGGTTAGCAGGCAGTGCTCCTCCTTCAGTGGGAGCGAGCTCCGAGGCTGGACCGTCCCGTGTCATCTTACCCCTGGGAAGCCCTGTCCACACCTGGCTCTGCAGGTCAGGGGCGCGGGATCTCTCAAGGGCAGTGGTTTGGGGAGAGTGTAGGAGAAGAGAAAGGAAAGCTTGCCACTCCTGTTTTTGAGACTATCCATTTGTTTAAAGAATGTAAGAAAGGCTATATTTACAAAAATACACAGATCTGTTGTTGCTGTCGTTCAGTCACTAGGTCATGTCTGACTCATGTCCAACCCCATGGACTGCAGCACGCCAGGCTTCCCTGTCCCTCACCATCTCCCAGAGTTTGCTCAAACTCATGTCATGTCCATCGAGTCGATGATGCCATCCAACCGTCTCATCCTCTGTCACCCCCTTCTCCTCCTGCCCTGAACTTTTCCCAGCATCAGGGTCTTTTCCAATGAGTTGGCTCTTCGCATCAGGTGGCCGGAGTATGGGAGCTTCAGCTTCAGCATCAGTCCTTCCCATGATTATTCAAGACTGATTTCCTTTAGGATGGACTGCCTGGATCTCCTTGCTGTCCAAGGGACTCTCAAGAGTCTTCTCCAGATCTGTGGTTGCATGATTTTTTCCCCCAATCCTATCTATGAATTTCTAGGACAGTGGAAATCCGTGCATTTGAAGATAAGGTGAAAAGTCTAAGTGCAAGGCCTTTTGTGAAAGATGCCTCCTCCATTTCTTCCCACCGACTACCCCATGACAAGCTTTAGCCTGGAAGGACCTTCAAGGCTGGTCAAGGAAGCCTCCCAGGCGGCCCCCAAGCCCCGCCCCAGCCCGGCTCCTGCCCCGCCCCTCCCCGGAGCAGTCGGCACTGGGCTTGGAGTTCCCTCGATGCTCCTGCCGCCTAGTGGTCCGTCAAAGACCTGCGAACACCATCTCACCCTCCACTGGGCGCTGATCCGCTGTTCCAGCATCACAGTCGGACTCCCACAGTGATTCTAAGGCTTTGCTGGGCTCTGTCTTGTAGAGCTGGAAGGAACCTTAGCAATCCTTTTCTTAGCTCATTCCCAGTGGTGGAACTGAGGCCCCAGAAGCAGGGGAGTGACTTACACAAGGTCCCATGTCAACTCCTCTTATAGCTTGCCTCATACCTTCCTTACTCCACACGATACGGGGTATACATCAGAAACCTTTTGACACTACACCTGTCCAGTGAAAGTGAAAGTCACTCAGCTGTGTCTGACTCTTTGGACCTCATGGATTGTTGCCTGCCAGCGTCTTCTGTCCATGGAATTCTCCAGGCAAGCAAACTGGAGTGGGTAGCCATTCCCTTCTTCCAGGGATCTTCCCAACCCAGGAATGGAACCCAGGTCTCCTGCATTGCAGGGGGATTCTTTACCATCTTAGCCCCTAGGGAAGCCCTCACCTGTCCAGGGAGGGTCTCAATCCTGGAGTTTCAGATTCTAAAAGCCTAGGATGGGCTCCCTCATTGTGAATATATTTTTTTAAGCTCCACAGTATGCACACACATACACACACCAAGTTGAAAACATTTTAGATCACTCTTATCCAATTTTCTGTGTGGTGATGATCATTGTTTACGTGTTACTTTACCATTTACAAACTCCCTTCAAATTCATTATTGCCTTTGATCATCACACATCACGATGCAAGCATAATCTCCATCTTGTAGACGAGGGAACTGGACTCAACATGTTAATCCTACAGGGCCACGTGGCTCATCAGTGATAAGGCGAGACCCCCAATCCAGGTTCTGACCGATCCCAAATCCCATTGTTTTCTGCTATATTAAACTGCCCCTGGACCGCTTTTCGGACAAGAGAATGCAGGAGGCCAAGATGAGAGGACTGATCCTATTTAGCCAGCTTGCTAACTACCATATTTAAAAATTCTATTTAGTAATTGTGAGCATCAACTGAGAAAACACATAATAATTCTCAAAATAGTCGGCATCAGGAAACATTGGAATTTAAGTTCTACGTGGACAGAGGTTTTGTCTGTGAGTTTCCTCTTGTGTCCTTGTACCTAGAACCCCTCCTGGAAGGATTCAACTGACACTTAACAAATGGACAAGTCTGAAAGAGGCATGCAGACAGGCACCACATTCCAGCCAGAACCAGCCAGTGGCTCCAGCAAACCAGCTGTGACACACGTCATCTTCCTCCCCCGCTCTGTCTGTCCTCTCTGACTTGACAAGCCTTGGGGGAGATGGCATTATCATTCCGGAGGGAGCAGTGAGGAGCATGAATCCTAGGTTGTGAAGATGAGCCCCAGTTATAGCGCTAAACTCTGGCCCTGTTTCCAGGAGAGTCAATTAATATTTAATCAAGCCCTGTCAGTTAAATAAAAGAAAGGAGAAGCACAGTTCCCCTGTCGTGGGATTTTTCATAGTGGAACATTCCACTTGCTAAATATCCAACATCTTGGTTCATTAAGCGGTTATGCCCAACAAGTCAATTGAACATCCCTGGGACAGATTTACAAATAGAAGTCAGGGAAAAACTGAAAAGTAATCTTCTTACAGTGATTTCTCTTGATCAGAAATTGCAAAAAAAAAAAAAAAAAAGGAAGAAAGAAAGAAAGAAGAGAGACTGAGGAGGCATGAGAATGAACTTCGTGGAGTCACTTGTCCCAGAACCTGCATCCCTGAGGACGAACCAGGAGATGTGCCATCCAACAGGGCATACACATGTTGTTCCACAACAAAGCACCCACATTACAGTGCCTGTAAGTTCTGCTTTACAACTGCCTTTTCCCTTTTAGAAATATACTATAGGAATTTTCCATGTGGATCGATATTCTTTTACAGCAGAATTTTAATGATGGTTGAAAAGTCCAATAGACTAATTCCCCTTTGAGTAATCCCCTTTCAATTTGGGGCATTAGAAAAAAAATTGTTTAGTTTACTCCTTCTAAACTACTGTCAATAGACCCAAGCCAGAGACTGTCTGTTCCTTAATTTCCAATAAGGAATACTCAAGGCAAGTACTGGGTTTTTCAATAACAGTTCCAGCTATCTGGTATATATTTTGGAGGATGGCCTGGTCGCTTTGGGCCGAAATAAATTACAGAAGGAAGCAGGCGTGGTGAATGTGGGTCTTTCAAAAACATCACACTGTCCCCTGGCCTTGCTGTCTCCACACCCAAGCGGCCAGGCCCTGGGAACATTTCCTGTCTGGTTTCCACTGGAAGGAATCCTTCAGCAAGGAGCGGCATCCAATGCAAATTGGATGTCCCGAGATGAAAACTAGACACTCATAAAACACTGACTCCTTCATGTTTACCAGACTTTCAGAATGGATGTGCAAGTGGTTTCCTGAAAGGGAAGAAAGCCCCAAATCTCTGACTCTGAGACTAAGATCAGTATGTTCTGGATGCCAGCATCACTCCCCATTATGCCCAGCCATCTTGCTCCCTAACTTGAAGGACCTCTCTGCACCACTAAGAAAAAATATAAAATTGAAATCTACCTTGTACAGATTTTTTTCTAGTGGGAAAATGGATACACCCTTTTAAAACAGAGCTATGCATGATGGTGCATAGATGCTATTAGATGATATTATGGTCAGAGAGCATAGAGATACCTGAATCCTGCCTTGATCCACCCATCCCTCCTCCCTCATGCATGAGGGACAGTGGTGACTGGATACAAGAAACAACTTGCTTAGAACAGAGCTTGAGGCTCAGACACAGAACATCCCACAGTGTCCTGGGCTGGAACACAGAAACCTACCCCAAATTTAAGAGCCTCTGTATCTCCCTTTGCCTAGATCCACATCTCAGGACTTCAGTACCATAAGAAGGAATGCTCATAAGAAGAGGCAAAAAGAAAGAGCTAGCCATTTCTATGTGGGACCCTTCCAAGAACTAACAACCCTGAGGGCTGACCCACATGGCCTGATCTGTCATGAAGCTGATCCAATCCAATCACTGTCCCCGCCTCCTGGGAAGGAGACAAGCTAAGACTTACTCCACTTTCCCGTGGGATACAATTAGCAATATATATTAAGAATCTTAGAGTATTCATTCCCTTTAGTCCAGCAATATCGCTATACATCATTCTAAGTAAGTGCTTTAAAAGTATTAACTTATTTAAGCTCCATAATAAACTTGTATTTTAAGTAACTACTATTGTCCTTTTTAGCTCAAATAGTAAAGAATCTGCCTGAGATGCAGGAGACCAGGGTTTGATCCCTGGGTTGGGAAGATCCTCTGGAGAAGGGAATGGCAATCCACTCCAGTATTCTTGCCTGGAGAATCCCATGTTCAGAGAGGCCTGGTGGGCTACAGTTCATGGGGTCGCACAGAGTCGGACACAGCTGAGCGACTCACACACACATTGTCCTTTTTAAAGATAGGGAGACAAAGATGTGAAACAGCGCAGGAGACTGCCCATGACCCGAGAGCTGGTGGCAGAGCCCAGCTGTGAGTCCAGGCAGTCAGGCTCTAGGCCGTGTTGTTAAGCATCAGACTCCACTGCCTTTGGTTAAATCCACTTACAGAATTGTGCGTCCTAAGACAAGCACTGGATGTAGGGGGGAAAAAATGGTTAACACACAAAGATTCTCATCCCATCATTATTTACAACAGAGGAAAAATTTGAAATTAAAATTAAAACAAGGGAAGATGTTTTAGTAAAGTAGGAAACACGAAATACTCATTTCAGTGCAGTTCAGTCGCTCAGTCATGTCCGACTCTTTGCGACCCCATGGAGCCCAGCACACCAGGCCTCCCTGTCCATCACCAACTCCCAGAGTTTATTCAAACTCATGTCCATTGATTGGACATGCCATCCAACCATCTCATCCTCTGTCATCCCCTTCTCCTCCTGCCTTCAATCTTTCCCAGCATCAGGATCTTTTCAAGTGAGTCAGCTCTTCGCATCAGGTGGCCAAAGTATTGGAGATTCAGCTTCAACATCAGTCCTTCCAATGAACACCCAGGACTGATCTCCTTTACGATGGACTGGTTGGATCTCCTTGCAGTCCAAGGGACTCTCAAGAGTTTTCTCCAACACCACAATTCAAAAGCATCAATTCTTCGGCACTCAGCTTTCTTTATAGACCAACTCCCACATCCATACATGACTACTGGAAAAACCATAGCCTTGACTAGACAGACCTTTGTTGGCAAAGTAATGTCTCTGCTTTTTAATAAGCTGTCTAGGTTGGTCATAACTTTCCTTCCAAGTAGTAAGCGTCTTTTAATTTCATGGCTGCAGTCACCATCTGCAGTGATTTTGGAGTCCCCCAAAATAAGGTCAGCCACTGTTTCCACTGTTTCCCCAACTATTTGCCATGAAGTGATGGGATCGGATGCCATGATCCTAGTTTTCTAAATGTTGAGCTTTAAATCAACTTTTTCACTCTTTCACTTTTTCACTTCTTTTTCACTCTCCTCTTTCACTTTCATCAAGAGGCTCTTTAGTTCTTCTTCACTTTCTGCCAAAGAGTGGTGTTGTCTGCATATCTGAGGTTACTGATATTTCTCCTGGAAATCTTGATTCCAGCTTGTGCTTCCTCCAGCCCAGCATTTCTCATGATGTACTCTGCATATAAGTTAAATAAGCAGGGTGACAATATACAGCCTTGATGGATTCCTTTTCCTATTTGGAACCAGTCTGTTGTTCCATGTCCAGTTCTTCTTGACCTGCATACAAGTTTCTCAAGAGGCAGGTCAGGTGGTCTGGTATTCCCATCTCTTTCAGAATTTTCCACAGTTTATTGTGATCCACACAGTCAAAGTCGTTGGCATAGTCAATAAAGCAGAAATACATTTTTTTCTGAAACTCTCTTTGCTTTTTCGATGATCCAGTGGATGTTGGCAATTTGATCTCTGGCTCCTCTGACTTTTCTAAAACCAGCTTGAACATCTGGAAGCTCACGGTTCACATATTGCTAAAGCCTGGCTTGGAGAATTTTGAGCATTACTTTACTAGCGTGTGAGATGAGTGCAATTGTGCAGTAGTTTGAGCATTCTTTGGCATTGCCTTTCTTAGGAACGGGAATGAAAACTGACCTTTTCCAGTCCTGTGGCCACTGCTGAGTTTTCCAAATTTTCTGGCATATTTAGTGCAGCACTTTCACAGCATCATCTTTTAAGATTTGAAATAGCTCAACTGGAATTCCATCACCTCCACTAGCTTTTTTCATAGTGATACTTCCTAAGGCCCACTTGACTTCACATTCCAGGATGTCTGGCTCTAGGTAAGTGATCACACCATCATGATTATCTGGGTCATGAAGATCTTTTTTTTACAATTCTTCTGTGTATTCTTGCCACCTCTTCTTAATATCTTCTGCTTCTGTTAGGTCCATACCATTTCTGTCCTTTATTGAACCCATCTTTGCATGAAATGTTCCCTTGGTATCTCTAAGTTTCTTAAAGAGATCTCTAGCCTTTCCCATTCCATTGTTTTCCTCTATTTCTTTGCATTGATGGTTGAAGAAAGCGTTCTTATCTCTCCTTGTTATTCTTTGGAACTCTGCATTCAGATGGGAATATCTTTCCTTTTCTCCTTTGCTTTTCACTTCTCTTCTTTTCACAGCTATTTGTAAGGCCTCCTCAGACAGCCATTTTGCTTTTTTGCATTTCTTTTTCTTGAGGATGGTCTTGATCCCTGTCTCCTGTACAATGTCACAAACCTCCATCCATAGTTCATCAGGCATTCTCTCTATCAGATCTAGTCCCTTAAATCTATTTCTCACTTCCACTGTATAATCGTAAGGGATTTGATTAAGGTCATACCCGAATGGTCTATTGGTTTTCCCCACTTTCTTCAATTTAAGTCTGAATTTGGCAATAAGGAGTTCATGATCTGAGCCACAGTCAGCTCCCAGTCTTGTTTTTGCTGACTGTATAGAGCTTCTCCATCTTTAGCTGCAAAGAATATAATCAGTCTTATTTCAGTGTTGGCCATCTAGCAATGTCCATGTGTAGAGTCTTCTCTTGTGTTGTTGGAAGAGGGTGTTTGCTATGACCAGTGCGGTCTCTTGGCAAAACTCTATTAGCTTTTGCCCTGCTTCATTCTGTACTCCCAGGCCAAATCTGCCTGTTCCTCCAGGTGTTTCTTGCCTTCCTGCCTTTGCACTTTAATGCATCTATTAAAACAGTGTGTAATAACCTGGGTTATCGGGTTGTTGCAGACCCACCTGAAGCTTCTTGGTGTTTCTCTGAGCTATCAGCCAGCCTCCTCCTGCCCCTATAATATTAGGAGAGACTCTGGAGGCCAGGTTCCCACAGAGGGTCTGAGAAAACTCACTACATGGACAATCCGCCTCACTCTGAGACACAAACTTCAGCCCAGGGTTAGAATCACTCAGCATTCCCACCTACTCAATAAGCATTGTTAGCACTTGCCATTGGACAGGCTCTATTCTAAGCATTTTCTGTGTTGTGACGAATTTCATCTCTACCTAAGAGGTGGGTACCACCTTCTCTTGCAGCAACAACTGAAAAGGCAAAGCTGAGATGCAAACCAAGCATGTTTGGTTTCAGAGTCTGTGGCCTTAACCAGCCCCTCCCTGCACAGAGCTTGCGGGGGGCCGCCCCCTGGTCGCCAGCCTGTGGGCACGGATGTGTGTGGCTGTGGCCAGCTCATTCCTGCATGAGGAGTGAGGTCCGTGCAGGAATGTGGGGCTGCATCTGGGTGGCGCAGGGGATAAGAGGGAAGCCGGGTCCGGGTGGGAGTCTGCGGACAGGGGGGCCAGATTCCCCTGTTCTCTTGCACACCAACACATCCTCCCCATCTGACCCAGCACACGAGCAGACACCTATGCAGGGTATACGGAAAATCTCTGTACCTCTCAGTCAATTTGCTGTGAATCTATAACTCCTCTTTAATAAAAAGTCTATTAAAAAAATTAACTTTTTAATCTCTATGTAGCTGCAGTCTGGTTTCCATGTCTAATGCATTACAGAAATTGCTTCAAGTCATTTTGTTACTCCCAAGAAGAGTGTTTATTTTAGTCTTTTTCCTATTTTGCTTCTTTGACCTGTTTGCCAGTTCTTTCTCTCTCCTCCCTAGGAAACTTCATCTGAGATTTTTAAAACACAGTCTGTTGACTCAGTAGAGGGAAATACAGGTTTTCTCTGGCTTTCCTGTCTCTTCCCACCCCTTCAACATCTGGGACCCAATGAATTTGTCTCTGATTCTACTCTTTTCCTAGTTTCATCCCCATCATCAATTTCCCATGATTGACATGTCTTTGATTCTCTGTTAACAAATGACTGACGCGCTCATGGAGCTCTTCTTTTTCTACCTCACTCAAGTGTCCAACAATCATTTCCAATCATCAACGAGACAGATGCAGCCGAGTGTCCCACGAAAACCTTACAACTGACTCATCCACTCGTCCAACATCAAACTGATTTTCACCCTTCCATCCGCTTCCCTGGTAGCTCAGCTGGTAAAGAATCCGCCTGCAATGCGGGAGACCTGGGTTCTATCCTTGGGTTGGGAAGATGCCCTGGAGAAGGGAACGGCTACCCACTCCAGTATTCTGGCCTGGAGAATTCCATAGACCATGGGTTGCAGAGTTGGACACGACTGAGCAACTTTCACATTTTCCCCACCTGCTGCTTCTCTTCCTCACAATTACTCAGAGTCAAAGAAAGTATAAGCAATGCCTTGCACCTATAATCCACCCACCTTTTTGGTTCCTTTTCCTGTTCTTTTTGAGAAACAGATCCCATGGACCTAGTTTCCTCTGGTTATCCACTTAGGGTTTCAGTCTCAGGAAGGATGTGCTGGAAAAGTGACCTCAAACGCCATCCTTTTTATGTCATCTTAACCAACAGGAATAGCTTGACTGTTTACTCATGCCCACTGAAGGGGAATACGAGGTAACTGGAGTTCTGCCACTAAGTTTCCGCCAGCAAGATGTCATGGATTTAAAGTTGGAAAATGAGCTCATTTTCCAGAAAGGCAGGCCTTCTCAGAGGGTCACCCTGCAAACTGCTGTCGCCTTGCCTGGAGCACAGGAGTCACAAGCCCCTGAACTCTGAGGGAGAACAAGGGCCTCACTGTTGCCCCCCGAAGGCTGAGCACGATTTCCATGGAGTCCACCCTGGGAGACCCACAGAGAGGAACAGTGAAGGCTCTTCCCACTGTGGACCCACCTTGTTCTTGGTGGGCGGGAGGTGAAGACTGACTTATTTGTGTTCTCAGACTATCTTGGCAGCAGAGCCGGGCACAACTCACAATAAACCTGGACCATCGGTACACCTAGGAAAAACAGACCGACAGACCAGTGTTTGCCTTCCATGAAACGTGTACTGTTTGCTACAGTGAGTGCTTGGAGGATGGGGCGGGGCGGGGGCCCGGGGAGGGGGGCAGGGTGGGCGACTTCAGGGTGAAGTCGTTAAAAGCTAGGACAGTGTAATGATGATGAATAATTTATTCATAGCAAGCCCACACATGAAATCTCTCTTCTGTATCAGGCACTCTGTTGATTGCTTCTAGGGCGCTTTTTAATCTTCCCAATCATGTTGGCATATAGTCATTATTGTTCCCAAATTACAGGAGCGTGAGGATCAGAGAGGTTAATGAGCTTGCCCAAATCACAGAGCTAGCAAATGAGCGAGCCACCTTGATTCACCCCCAGGTCGGGATGATGTCGTCTGCCCACTTTCCACGACTGCACGCTGGGGTGAGAAGCAAGGACACACTGAGGAGTCTGTTTGGGAGCAAGGATGCGGTGGCCTCAGCCGCCATCTGAGAGGCTCCACATGGAGCCAGGGTGGACAGAGCCAGAACACTCAGTCCTGCAAGACAGGAGGGAGCTGGTTGAAAATGAGATCACACACCACACACTGGCCCAGAGGAGTGACTCCCACAGGCCCGGGGCAGAGCAAGGGACCCGGCCTTAGGAGGGGCCATGTAACCAACGTCAGGGAGAACCTGAGGAGCTTGGGGCAATGGTGGAATAGTGGCAAATGGGCAGAGAGACACAGCAACCTCAGGGGCCTTCATGAACTAAATGGGGGCTGGCATCCAAGAAAGAATGCTGGCCACAATAGATGGAGAAGGCACGAAGGAAGGAACGGCAGGACTTGCTAGCAGAAGAACTGGCTGCCCTACTGGGCAGTGAGTCCTCCATCATGAGAAGCACTCAAAGCAGAGTGGACAGGGAAACAGCGTCACAGACTCACACCTCAAGTTCAAGCCACTACAAGTGTCTCCTAAGCTTGAGAGTCCACTATCCCAACTCTACCAGAAATTTTCACACTGATCTCCTAGGTAAGCCCATGAAGCCCCAAATCCCCCCTTCACTGCCAGGTGGGCCTCACCTCCTTGCTGATTCCTGAGTGGGAGAGCCCAGTCTGATGGACGCTTAGAAACTGAGGATTCTAAGAAAAACCATTCCACTCTAAGACTAGGTCTCACGTTCTACAGGACAGGGATAACAATGCCTTACTAGGTGCAGGCGTGTGTGCTAAGTCGCTTCAGTCATGTCCGACTCTTTGGGACACCATGGACTGTAGCCTGCCAGGCTCCTCTGTCCAGGGGTTTCTCCAGGCAAGAATACTGGAGTGGGTTGCCATGCCCTCCCCCAGGGGATGGATCTTCCCGACCCAGGGACTGGACCCTCATCTCTTATGTCTCCTGCATCGGCGGGCAGGTTCTTTACCACTAGTGCCACCTGGGAAGGCCCTTCCTTACTGTTTTTAGGTAAAAAAAAAAAAAAAAAAAAAACACCTTAGCACAGTAGTTCAGATAAGATTGTGTGTTGCATGCTCAGCTGTGTCCAACTCTTTTGCAACCCCATGGGCTTCCAGGCTCCTCTGTCCATGGGATTCTCCAGGCAAGAATACTGGAATGGGTAGTCATTCCCTTCTCCAGGGGACCTTCCTGGCCCAGGGATTAGATAGGACTGAAGGAATATAAAGCACTCATCTCTTTACTCCAAACCGTCTTAGCTGGACCATTTCATGCAACACACATTTATAAGTGTCCACTAAGCATCAGCCAGTTTTGAGGCTCCAAAATTGTGCTATCCAATCTGGCAGCTACTAGGTACAAGGTGGCCACTGAACACTTACTTCAGACAGTGCTGGTCTAGGAAATCAGAAGGGAATAGGACAGGATCCTTGTCCAAGATAATACATGTGGGGGAGATAAATACAAAATAAGTATGAAGTGTGTAGAAGTCCTTAGAAGTATGTTTCATGCTGGAACAAATGGGACCAAATCTCTAGGGCTGGGGTTGGGATGGGCTGGCGCCTCAAGCATCTATATGATGTGAGCGAGGGAAGCCCTTTCATCCATCACCTGTTGCGACAAGTTGTGGCCTGCATGTTTTATACACATGCTCTGGTTTTCTCAACCCTTCCACAAGACAGATGAAGAAACCAAGGTTCAGAGAGTTGACAAAGTCTGACCGTTGTCATATAATAACTTATATGAAATATTTTGGTTTTGGTCGTGCCATGCAGCCTGTGGGATCTTGGTTCCCTGACCAGGAATTGAACTTGCGCCCCTGCAGCAGATGCAGAGTCTTATCTGCTGGACCCCCAGGGAGGTCCCAGATCTGAAGTTTTAACCCCAAAACTATCAGTGCCCCTGCTCTCTATCTCTGCTCAATGTTGGAGCCTTTCCTGTCTCCAGAGCTGTCCCAGCCTTCTCTTCAAAGGTCCACCGGTCACAGCTACAGAGAGGAGTCCTACATGGGAAGCAGGCAGCTTGCACGGCTACCGTCACCCATCTTCCCTCCCATAGCTCAGCCTTGCTCCTGCTATTTCCATGTTCATTCCATCACTTCCCCCTGAGTGTTGCTCCAGGTTCTGAATGCAGCCTTCGCATGTGTTCCACGTTGAGGATGGACAGCAAACAGCAACGGGGCCACATGGACATTTGCTAGAATCTGACACTCAGAAAAACAGCCTGGAGCGACTTTAAAATAGCAACACTCCCAGTGACACTGGGTGACCAGGGAACCCGCTGTAAACAGCAACTTAATAAAGAAAATGAAACCCTGGTGACAGTTTTAAAATCCTCACCAAACATTTGGGGACTAAAGGCAATATTTTCATAGCTCCTATTCCCTGGCTATAAATGTCGGCTTCTTCTTAAATAGCCCTTTCAGAGGCCCAGGTGCAGCCCACGGGACAAGCTGATGCCAACATGCTGCTCCACAAAAGAGCGATTGTCCGGCCTCCAAGAAACCCAGCGAGCGCCGCCTTTCCCAAGGACCAGCTTGGGGAGGGCCAGTCCCCTGACCCCGCCAGCCCACCTCGTTACTTTGATGTGAGCCAGTGGCTCTCAACGGGCTTCTTTGCAGATCACGTCATTTCTCTCCCTGCTTTCCCTTTGGCAGTCTTGGGGCGTGGAGATCCACCTCAAGGGGTGGGCCATGTCTGATGTGAATCACACTGGGGACAGGCACAAAAATCTTTACCTTGAGAATAGCCTCGGATCTGACTCTCCCCCTACCCCCACCCTCCTCCTCCTCTTCTAGCCGATCGTGCAGACATTGAGTTTCCACTGTTTTCCCGTGGACCGGGCGTCTCTCCAGGAGGAAAAGGAAAGTTCCCATCCCTGTCTGGTCTCAGGGCCAAGCACCTGCAACATCCCCAGCGCTGAGACGAATGGTTTGTTAGCAAGACTCCAGGTGTTATTCATTCAAAGAAGAGCCTCGGGCTCTTTGCTCTTCCACGAGTTGAGATGCTGTTTCCTGGGTCAAGTGCCTTGCTATTGGAGCCTCGGAGGAGAGGTGAGAAGGCAGGGAAGCAAAGCAAAACTGTCCTGCCCTACATGAGTAAATGTTTTATTGAGCAAATACTACATGTCAAATACTACACCACGTGCAAAGTCGAGTTAATTCGACCCAGCCCCAGCCCTCTGGGAGCTTACAGCCTAGCTAGTGATACTGACATCCTGCAGGAGGTCAATGAAGTAAAAACATCTAGAAATAAGTCCCAAATTGTGATAAGGGCTATAAAGGAAGTAGAGTCCTCTGGTGGAGAAAACAGGGCAAGACCTTCCTAGACTGTGTAGTTAGAGAAGACGTGTCTGGGAGTTCAGACCTGGAAGATAGGATGGAGTCAGCCATACACAAAATGTTAGTGACCTGGGCACACGTCAGGTCTGGGAAGGGGTGGGATGCACGTGTGCATGTATGGTCAGTTGCTTCATTTGTGTCCAATTCTTTGTGACCCCATGGACTGTGGCCCACCAGGCTCATCTGTCCATGGGATTCTCCAGGCCAGAATACTGGCGTGGGTTGCCATGCCCTCCTCCAAGGGGTCTTCCCAACCCTGGGATTGAACCCCCATCTCTGCCTTGGCAGGTGGGTTATTTACCCCCTGAGCCACCTGGGAAGACCTAGGGATGGGATATGGTGACAAAAAAAAAAAAATATGTGGAAAGGAATGGTGGGGTGGATGGAGGAACTGAAAATGAGTCAAGGCTGAAAAAAGGTCTCAGTGACTGGAGAAAGTCAGCAGGAAGAACTGGGTCTTACCTCTTGCCAGGTAAGAGGGCCTTAGAAACTATGGTGAGAAGTCTAAGCTTCCATGGAAAGATGTGGAGGGTGTTTAGGAGGAGCATGACCGTCATATCACTGATGTGCGGCTAGATCCTGTGAGCTGGGCGGGAGCCCAGCTCCATATCAGGGATGAGACGGGTCAGGGTGGGAGCTCCTAGTGGCTTGGGGTGGAGGATGGCAGGAGAGATGACAAAGGCACGTGGAGGCAGGGACCACAGCAGCACATGCTGTTGGCCAGGCTGTGGACAGGGCTGTGGAGGGCAACAGTGAGCGCCAACGGCTCCAAGACAACATCTGGGTTTTGGAACTGGAGCACGATGGAACTTTAACTCCGATGTGGAAGGCTCAGGAAGAATGGGACTGTTTAAAACTCATGGGGGAATCCCCTGGTGGTCCAGGGGTTAAGAAGACTCGGCAGTTTTATAGCAGTGGCCGGGGTTCAATTCCTGATCTGAGAACTAAGATCTTCCAAGCCGTGAGGTGCAGCATGCACACAAACAAAACGAACGAATGAAAGTAAATTTAAAAAACCATGGGACATTAGTAGGGAAAGATTCGAGAACTGCACTTAAAGCACCATGAGTTTAAGATGTCTTTTGAGATCCAGCCGGAAGCATCGCGCGAGCGGCTTAGCTGTGAGGCCGAAGGAGGAGTTCCGGGTAGAGAGGTGAGAGTGGAGAGTCCTAGACGGAGTCTGAAGCCTGGAGAAGGAGCACGGCCATCTCAGGAGGGCGTGCAGGAGACCAGGGCAGGCAGGAGGGAGTCCTAAGCCGTAAGGAAGAGGTGGATGTTCCAATACTTAATTAGAACCAAAACTGTGTGCTTTCATGAAACTATCCTCCATGCTCTTGTAATGGTGGCTGCGACATTATACATGTATCTACGCAAACCCTCAGAACTCTCCACGAGAAAAAGTGAATCCTAATATACACTGCAGACTTCAGCTAATTACGTGAGCTCCCCAGTCGGCGCTAGTGGTAAAGAACCTGCCTGCCAAAGCGAGTGGTATAATGAGACCTGGGTTCCATCCCTGGTTTGGGAAGATCCCCTAGAGGAGCGCATGGCAACCCACTCCAGTATTCTTGCCTGAAGAAGCCCATGGACAGAGGAACCACACCACACACACGTGCAAGGTGGTAATAATAAGAGAAACTGGGGCTGCGGGGCGGGGTGGGAAGAGGAGATGTATGGGAATTCTCAACACTCTCTGCTCAATTTTTCTGTAAATCTAAAACTGTTCTAGACATAAATGAGCTTACTTACAAAGCAGAAAGAGACTCACATAGAAAACAAACAGTTATCAAAGGGAAAAGGAGATAAATTAGGACTTTGGGATTAACATACGCATACTACTCTATATAAAATAGATAACTACTATTATTACTGGATAGCAAAGGAAACTATACTCAAAATCTTGTAATAACCTATAATGAAAAAGAATGTATGTACATTTTATAGGTATGTATGTATAACTGAGGGCTTCTCTGAGGACTCAGATGGTAAAGAATGTGCTTGCAATGCTAGAGACCTGGGTTTGATCCCTGGGTTGGGAAGATCCCCTGGATCTTTGTGAGCCCATGGACTATAGCCTACCAGGCTCCTCCATCCATGGGATTTTCCAGGCAAGAGTATTGGAGTGGGTTGCCATTTCCTTCTCCAGAGGCTCTTCCTGACCCAGGGATTGAGCCTGGGTCTCTCACATTGTAGGCAGATGCTTTACTGTCTGAGCTACGAGGGAACTTGTGTCCTAAAACAATATAGATTTTTTTTTAGAGAAACATGTTCTTATAAACCTAGCTTTAGCACAAGACAGACCAAAGATCTAAGAGGAATCGTTAGCTATCCACCACTGTTCTGTAACTTGAAATCTCTTCTCAGAGTAAAGGATTTGAGAAGCTGGCAGAAAGCTTTTGGATCAATCACAAGATAGTTGTAAAGCATTGATCCTTTTTCCCTTTTCAAATCAAAGCACATGTTTCCCAGGTCAAAAGAAATATCAGAACTAGATTTTAAATTCAGCTCCCACTCTTGGGACCTGAGTGACACTGAACAAATCCACTTCAATTTTCTGAGGCTCAGTCTCAGTCATCTATAAAATGCAGAGAATGTTTATACCATAGGCTTACTGTGAAGACTAAAAACATCTGGCATTCAGTTCAGTTCAGTTGCTCAGTTGTGTCTGACTCTTTGCAACCTCATGAACAGCACGCTAGGCCTCCCTGTCCATCACCAACTCCCAGAGTTCACCCATGTACATTGAGTCGGTGATGCCATCCAGCCATCTCATCCTCTGCCATCTCCTTCTCCTCCTGGCCTCATTCTTTCCCAGCATCAGGGTCTTTTCAAATGAGTCAGCTCTTCACATCAAGTGGCCAAAGTATTGGAGTTTTAGCTTCAACATCAGTCCTTCCAATGAACACCCAGGACTGATCTCCTTTACGATGGACTGGTTGGATCTCCTTGCAGTCCAAGGGACTTCTCCAACACCACAGTTCAAAAGCATCAGTTCTTCGGCACTCAGCTTTCTTTATAGTCCAGCTCTCACATCCATACATGACTACTGGAAAAACCATAGCCTTGACCAGATGGACCTTTGTTGACAAAGTAATGTCTCTGCTTTTCAATACGCTGTCTAGGTTGGTCATATCTTTCCTTCCAAGGAGTAAGTGTCTTTTAATTTCAAGGCTTCAGTCACCAACTGCAGTGATTTTGGAGCCCCCCAAAATAAGGTCAGCCACTGTTTCCACTGTTTCCCCATCTATTTGTCATGAAGTAATGGGACTGGATGCCATGATCTTAGTTTTCTGAATGTTGAGCTTTAAATCAACTTTTTCACTCTCCTCTTTCACTTTCATCAAGAGGCTCTTTAGTTCCTCTTCACTTTCTGCCAAAAGGGTGGTGTCATCTGCATATCTGAGGTTATTGATATTTCTCCCGGCAATCTTGATTCCAGCTTGTGCTTCCTCCAGCCCAGCGTTTCTCTTGATGTACTCTGCATATAAGTTAAATAAGCAGGGTGACACTATACAGCCTTGATGTACTCCCTTTCCTATTTGGAACCAGTCTGTTGTTCCATGTCCAGTTCTAACTGTTACTTCCTGTCCTGCATACAGGTTTCTCAAGAGGCAGGTCAGGTGGTCTGGTATTCCCATCTCTTTCAGAATTTTCCACAGTTTATTGTGATCCACACAGTCAAAGGCTTTGGCATGGTCAATAAAGCAGAAATAGATGTTTTTCTGGAACTCTCTTGCTTTTTTGATGATCCAGCAGATGTTGGCAATTTGATATCTGGTTCCTCTGCCTTTTCTAAAACCAGCTTGAACATCTGGAAGCTCACGGTTCACGTATTGCTGAAGCCTGGCTTGGAGAATTTTGAGCATTACTTTACTACCATGTGAGATGAGTGCAATTGCGTAGTAGTTTGAGCATTCTTTGGCATTGCCTTATAGTACTACTATAAATTATGTTAAAGAAATTATAGGTATTATTACTATTATTATCATTATTATTATTGAATGCTGGACATCACACTGAATGCTTATTGTCATAATTTTGTTGAATCTTTCCAACAACCCGATAAAGTTAGCATCCCTAGCTAACCCATTATTAAGAAAAGAAAAGACTCAGAGAAGTTCAGTAACTTGCCTAAGATCCCAGAGCTGCTAAATGGTTGAGAATAAAGTATGAACCCAGCTCATGTTTGTTTCCAGGATGCTCTCAATGGCCTATAGATTGCCCACATCAGTATGAGTTTACATTATAAATAAAACCTTTATTTTTAACTTACACATTATTTTTCATTTCATACATTACATTATTTTAGACTTTCCTATGTCACTGGTCTTACTTCGATGTCAATATGCAGGTAGTCTACAAGGTGGCTTTAGCAGGAGGGAAGTGAAGATGGATTAGACTGGCTTTCCTCACTAAGATTCAGAAGAAATTAATCACCCCTTGATTCTTCCTGTGTTGTCTCCAAAAGGAAACAAAACACACCGGACACAATGAGTTTGGTCCTTGGGACCTTCCAAAATCTACAAACCTTGCTCTCCACCCACACCTGGTCATCCAGATAGTGATGAAGGTCAGTCAGGATGGAGGTTTTTCCCCAGGGTCTAACTTGGTCACGCTCCTGGAAGTTCCTTATTTTGTCATAAGAGTCTACCTGGTTCTCAGTTGTTGCTACTGTTGTTTAGTGACTAAGTCACATCTGACTCTCTGCGACCTCATGGACTGTAGCCCACCAGGCTCCTCTGTCCATGGGATTTCCCAGCCAAGAGTACTGGAGTGGGTTGCCATTTCCTCCTCTAGGGGATCTCCCTGACCCAGGGACTGAATCCAAGTCTACGGCTTGGCAGGCGGATTCTTTACCACTGAGCCACCTGGGGAGTCCCTGGTTCTCAGTACTTTTCCTTAGAGCCCACTCACGGTCCAGGTAAGAATAATTACAGCAAGCCTTTCACTATATTTCTCTGCTATTTCTATATTTCCTTTGAGAGTGTTTTTTAAGCGTTTGGGATAATTTCAAAGGAATAAAGTGTTAGTTGGTGGAAACCTAAGAGATAGTGATGGTTGATATTTTACATTAATTTTTACGGAAAAAATTCACTGTCTTTCTTTTCTTTCTAAGACATGTTTCCCCAAGAATTTAACTCTTGCTAGACCCACAAAATTCTAATAGGAGGCCCTGTATTTGATCATGGACTATCCCCTTTGGCCATCTCCGTTACCCACTGTGCGCAAACCCTTCCCAAGCTCCATCTGAGCTGTGTAGACACACAGGTGGTGCTCGGGCATAACATGCACGTATTCTCACATAGTAACTTTCCTATATGTGTGTATGTCATTGAATGCATTTCCCAGAATATTAAATGAACTTCAGAGCTCCAAACCAAAGACTTAAATATCAGAGTCTTCACAGAGAGACCCCACACTTCCTGGAGTTTAGATTGAAAAAAAAATAAAGGAAAGAAAAGAAAGAAAGACAAAACTTTTTAGTCCCTTTATAAACTCTGATATGCTCTGGAAAGGCAAGTCAAGTAGGAAAATTTTTCTTCGCAGGAATTTTTTTTCTAATGCCTAAATGAGACGTGAGAACAGGGGCCCCCTTATGCTGCAGCCAGCAGAGGCACTCAAACATTCCGTCAGCAGGCTCCCAGCCAAGTCGCACAGCACGCTTTTATAAGGCTGGCCCCAGGCATCTCACGGCAAGATGTGGCTGTGAACTCTACTCTGCCCTTAGCACTCCAGAGGCCCCGGCACGGTAGCTGTCAGACCTGCCCAAGAGCCATGGCAAAGAAAGGACTTGTAATTTACATCCTGGTTATCACCTTGCTCCTGGACCAGACCAGCTGCCACGCGTCCAAGCTCAAAGCCAGGAAGCACAGCAAACGCCGAGTGAAAGGTAACAGGGCGCCTCCGTCCAGCAGAACTCTAGGCTTGCTCAGGGTGGGGAGGAGCTGGACGGCGTTTGTTTCCAGACTCCCGCCGGAGACCATCCCTGGTGGCAGTTAGCATGGCTTCATGCAGATATGGCATTTTCAGGGGACTGAGTGACCTCCTAATACTCGGGGACCACTTGACATTTAAAGGAATCATATGGTAGGATTTTGGTTTTGTAGGATATAAAAGGCTCTTGCAAAAAGACTTTCTGTATTGTATATCCTTTATCAGGTGAGCTTAGGCAAGAGAATGGTCATTTGAGTGTGACAACCTGGAATCAACATCTGCTATTTGGCAAGAGGGATCAGTAGAACAAATTGATTAATAGAGCATACTGTTTCACTCATAGAGATTGTATAGCTGTTCACATTTATCTGTGAGATAACTATAATCTTATTCAATGTGCAGTAGAGGATAGAGCTATGTGTAATGTGATTTCCATTTCATCAATAGATATATTTTCATGTCCTTGGGAATATAAGGACAGCCTATATTACATGTTTAAGCTTTTTCATGTCATAGAGAAGTTTTAAGTCTTTCACTTAAAAATATTTCAACACACAAGTCATATAGCATTTGAAGACATGTTAATACAAAATAATCTCCAAACAATCCCAGTTTGGGGTGGCTTGAATTGGGTTGAAAAAGTGAAAGTGTCAGTCCATCAGTTGTGTCCAACTCTTTATGACCCCAGGGACTGTAGCCCGCCAGGCTCCTCTGTCCTTGAAATTCTCCAGGCAAGAATACTGGAGTGGGTTGCCATTCCCTTCTCCAGGAGATCTTCCTGTCTCAGGGATCGAACCAGGGTCTCCTGCTTTGCAGGCAGATTCTTTACCACTGAGCCACCAGGGAAGCCCTGAATTGGTTTAAGAGATATAAAAAATCTTGAAACATGTAAATTATCACATGTAAAATGAATCGCCAGCTCAGGATTGATGCATGATACGGGGTGCTCAGGGCTGGTGCACCGGAATGACCCAGAGGGATGGAATCGGGAGGGAGATGGGAGGGGGGGTTCTGGAAGGGGAACACATGTATACCCATGGTGGATTCATGTCAATGTATGGCAAAACCAACATGATAATGTAAAGAAAATAAATAAATATATTAAAAAAATAAAAGAATAGCAAAGAAAAAATAAATAAATAAAATATTCTCCTAGGGGGAAAAATTAAAAAATAAAAATAAATATTTACTTTTAAGCCTCAAAAAAAAAATCTTGCAAGGAGCAGAGATAATGGTACTGTACAGGTGACATGTTGAAACTAAATCAAAGGGAAGAAGTATCAAGAAAGGCGTGGTATGATGTTTATCTCATTCTGAGTTATTTTCATTAAGGATATTTCAAGGTAAATATTAAGACACTATTTCCTCACCAACTTCACTTCATTAGTAACAAAGCACAAACAATACTATCAACAAAATTAGAGTCTTGATTTAACACAACACGAATAGCTGGCTGGTGAAAAGGGAGCTTCTCTTGTCGTGTTTTTAAGATTATGGAGCACCTTACTTTCGGTCTGATGTGAGGTTTCTTTTTTTTTTTTTTTTTTTGATAATTGCTTTGTAACATTGTGCTGGCCTTTGCCATACATCACCACGAATCAGCCAGGTATACATATGTCCCCTCCCTTCTGAACTCCCCTCCCATGTCCCAGCCCAGCCCGTCCCTCTTAAATGGATTTTTTTTTTCCTAATGAAATACTACACTTCTCTGTTACCTCTTCTAAAGAGAGATTAAAGTAATTCTCATGAGCAATGAAGTATCCTGAGGCCAGGGGAAGGAAGGAGAACGATGTGGCATTGCTTCTGGGTGATGCGGCATGCTTTGTTGCCAGCGGTTCTTTACCACAAAGAAGGAGTGATCAGGTGGTGACCACCCCGCAGGGCTGTGGGCAGGGGTACGAACATGTGAGTGTGTGTGTGTTCTGTGTGGGTGTGTCTGAAATAACTGCAGTTCAGAGCGTTATGCTCTGTCCTCCAAGGCACACACACGCTTCTGTTTGCTTTCTAACCGACTGGGTCCAGTCCTAAATATCATCCTCCCAAAGCAGTTTTGCTCATTTTTGCTGTGAGATCCAAGAAAGTAGATTCTACAGTATGTGAAGCCATTAGCCTAAACCGGTTAAACAGTTCTTTTCCCCTTTACATTTTAACTGCCCGGAAATAATACCAAAGCTTATGAAATCAAAGGCAAAAGTCATTTTTTCTCTCAATCCTTTCCATAAAATTAGCCATGATTAACTGCTAAGGGTAATATTCCCAGAGTTTTTTTTTTTTTTTAATGCCCAATTCAAACTTGATTTGTTGCTGTTTAGTTGCTAAGTCGTGTCTGACTCTTTACAACCCCATGGACTGTAGCCCCACCAGGCTCCTCTGCCCATGGGATTTTCCAAGCAAGAATACTGGAGCGGGTTGCCATTTCCTTTTCTAGGGTATCTTTTCAATCCAGGAATCAAACCTAAGTCTCCCACTTGGCAGGTGGATTCTTTACTACTCTGCCACCTAGAAAGCCCTACTTTTTAACAAAATAAGTGTTGGCTGTCTAAATTACTTGGCAGACAAATTAATTGATTTGTATCTGTTAACTCTTGGATAACCTCACATATGAGGCATTCCTCAGCTCTTTTAAAAGCTGTGTAACATTCCATGCATGGAAGGGTTATGGCTTATTTAACCTGTTCTTTCTTGGTGAACTTTCATGTTCATCAAATCTATCTCTTTTTGACCCAATGCCTCAGTGAATTGCTTTGTACACGGGTATTGATCCCCATGCTAGAATATTGTGATGATACTTCTCTAGAAGTAAAATTGTAAGTTAATTATACCACCTGTCTTTCAAAAAAGTAGCATGAACTCGCGTTCTCAACTTCAGTATTCGAGAGCACCCACTGAGTTGCTCTTGTGGTTCAAAAGTTAAAGAATCTGCCTGCAATGCAAGAGACCCAGGTTCAATCCCTGGGTCAGAAAGATCCCTTGGAGAAGGAAATGGCAACTCATCCCACTATTCTTGCCTGGAAAACCCCATGAACAGAGGAAATTGGTGGGCTATAGTCAGTCCAAGGAGTCTCAGAGTCAGACACGACTGAGCGACTAACACTAACACATACCCTGACAACCTGACCTACCATCAGCTGAAGCTGTGCCAGCTTAACAAAGCCCAGAAAAGCTTTCAATTTGCATCTCTTTGCTGATTAATGAGGTTGAGATATTTCTTCGTGTATTTACTGGTCATTTCTTCTAGCAATTATTTTTGCATTCTTATTCTGTACCTACTTTTGGAGAACAACAATAATGAAATGAAAGGGAGCCTTTAAAACACAAAAATAAAAACCTCAAAACGGTAATTGAGTGATTTAGCTCCAAACACAAGTTTCCCCTGCTATTCACTTCACAAGCCTCAACAAATTAGGTTGAGCAATGCAAGTTATGTTGTAGTAATGAATTAAATATAATCTCTGTTTAGTGAAATAGTTGTTCCCTGTGTTCATTTTGATGAAACACAATCACATTTCTCACAAAAGATAGAAGCAGATTCCAAGCCACCTGGATAATGATTTCCATAATGGTCTCCCAGGAGCCTAATACTAATTCATGTGTCTTCATGTTAATTACAATGTTTACCGCTCCCCTGTGGAAGCCATTTACTTAAATAGTGCGGAGCAGGAAGCTGATAGGAACTGGGGTGACATTTGTATGGGTCACAACTTGTAAGCTGGAAGAAAACTTAGCAGTCTTTGCAAGTCTGGCCCCCAACAGCCACTGGCTCTGCATACTGAGTGCACCCCTGCATTTATTCTGGATTGAATAGTCCTGTTTAGGAAATCCTTAATTGTGCTTCTCAGCTGAGCTACTGGATGCCTTGAGAATTGATGTCCATGCCTGAATACCCCAGAAGGCATTTCCTAACCCAAATGTGGAAACACCTGACTTGCAAAGCACATGTTTAAGGGGAAAATGAGTCAGCATGTTTGGATGTTGGCCTGTCCTGAAAACACCCAAGGCAAAACCCAGATTCTCCACGTGGCATCCCCACGAAGCAGCAGCTGGGAACAGCCATATCAAGCTTTCAGCATCTTAGCTGCTTGACGCTACACATGAGGAACCAAGCAGTAAAGCTGATCACTGTCCAGAAACAGATGGGAGGGGTGGGAAGAGAACAGATTTGAAGACAGCAAGATTTGAATCCCAACTCTGCACCTTACTAGCTGGGTGATCTTCAACAGGTTAATTCAGTTTTCTGTGCCTCTCTTCTTTTCTGAAATGATACTGTCTATTTCATAATAACATTGAAAGAATCAAGCTCCTGGTACACAATGTATGGTGGCTTTAATATTTTCAAATGTGTATTAAGATTTATTGTAATTCCTGCTTTTGAAGAGCTCATGAGTTGTCAGTTTCTAAGGCACTGCCCTTCAGGTCTGGATTTTTGATTGGTCAAAGTTGCTAATTTCCTACTCCTTACTTACACCCAAGGTTGGTAAAGGAGAGCCATGAAGATGAGCCTAATCCAGGGGCATCCAAGACTACGTAAATTGCTAGTCCTTAAAATACAGAAGTACTTTTTCAGGGCTCTTTATCACTGTCTCTCTCTGCTGCTCCATGAAAATCACTTAGCCCTGGTAAGAGCCACTATACTTGGGCATTCGTTGAGTAGGGGTATTGAGGACAGGGGACTTGAAGACCCAATTCAGTCTGAGTTCTGCCACGTACTTGCAAACTTAGCTTATTGAGTTAACTCTCACTCTTCAATGGGAATCTCATTTTCCTCCATTCTTAACGATCTTTGAAGTGTAACTGAAAATAACATGAAAGTATTTTGTATGCCATAGCGTGTTTATTCACTCAATAAATGTTATGAGATTGATTATGTGCCAAGCATCACGTGAAACATCAGGAATACCATGGACAACCAGAGAGATGAAATTAAGTAAGTAAAGAAACACGATTATAGATTGGAGAAAGTGTGTGGAAGAAAAATAAAGGTTCAAGGAAAGAGACCAGCCAGAGAGATGTAGAGGATGATCAGAAAGTCTTCTCAGAAGAGGAGATGTTTAAGCTTGATAAGATGATGGATAAGGTTGTTCCCTGGCAGTCCAGTGGTTAAAGACTCCATGCTTCCAATGCAGAGCATGAGAGTTTGATCCTTGGTTGGGGGACTAAGATCCCACATGCTGTGGGGCCAAAATAAAATAAAACTGAAGTCTTAAGAAGAAGAAAAGGACAAGACCTGGGCCAAGAGTGTTCCAGGCAGAAGAATACACTCGAAGTGTCCTGAGATGAGGCAGCCTGTTCTAGAATGCATCAAAAATCAACCAGTCTGAAGAACAGTGATGGAGAGTGAGTCACACAGGATAGGGCTGGAGAGATACACAGGAGCCCCACCTCCCAGAAGAAACTTCCAGTATTATTACCCTCACCAAACCTTTACAAATCTTCCTGAACAACTTGCTTTCATTGATCGTTTTTCACATACTCTGGGCTCAGTTTCATCAAAATCACCCTCGGCTTATGTTCTGTATTCTGAAACTTTATCTTATTTTGTTGTATTTGTACTTTATTTTAATCATACGCTTTTTCATTCATCCTACCCCACCCCACTCTAAAAAAACCCTCAGAAAAGGATGGAGACTTGAAGACTCAAGTGGAAAAGCTCTGGAGGGAAGTCAACGCCCTGAAGGAAATGCAAGCCCTGCAGACAGGTGAGGCTCATCTCATCTCAGTGACATGGGAAAAGGAACTGTGATTAGCCGGCAGTTCAAACCACACTGAGAGCACATGTCATTCTAGGTGACATTTAAAAGGAGAGAGAGAGACATTGGCAAGTCAGAGAGGCATTCAGGACAAAGGATTCAAGAGCTGGGAGAATGAATGTTTGGGGAAATCAGCTTGATTTTCCACTTCCTTCTCCTCTCAATGAGTGGGACAGAAGTCAAGCCAGGCATTTCAATAACACATTTTAGAAATCCATCCTTTTTTTTTTTTTTTTTTGCTGTGCTGTGTGACATGTGAGATGCCTGATCTTAGTTTCCTGATCTAGGATGGAACTCTTTCCCCCTGCTTTGAGAGCACAGGGTCTTAACTGCTGGACCACCATGGAAGTCCCCACAATTCTTCTTTATTAGGCAACAGAACAAAACTGAAGCAAGTATTAACTAGCTAAAAGAACCAGCATTCCTTAGATGTTTACTAAGATGTTTAGGTCCCCAGGCAACTCAGTTGTAAAGAATCCGATTGCCAATGCAGGAGACGTGAGTTTGATCCCTGGGTCAGGAAGGTCCCCTGGAGGAGGAAATGGCAACCCACTCCAGTGTTCCTGCCTGGGAGATCCCACGGACAGAGAAGCCAGGCAGACTACAGCCCATGAGGCCACAAGAGTTGGACGTGACTTAGCAACTAAACAACAACAGCAAAATAACCCACAGAGAGATCAGCCAAGGTGGAACTAAACCCAGGGTCATAGGACTCAGCTCTGGCCACACCGAGTGGGTCAGATGCTCTGAAGAAGAGCAGGGGTTAGAACCACAGCTTGCCAGCAGAGAGCAGCAGCGAGTGTTCCTTTATCAGGGAGCAGAGCTCCCAGCAGCCTGTGAAGCCCTGTATGCTGCTATTTGGCTGGCTCCCAGGGTGAGAAAATGAGAGTCACACTGGGCAGACTCAGGAACACCCCTGGCTTGCAAGGTTCACATCCTCAGGGAGGAATACTGTCATAGCAACTCCAAAGGCAGAGCTTTGAGGGTCCCAGAAGAGAGCTGCCCAATTGCAAGAGTTAATGTCTTCAAGGAAGACCAAAGTTACGGCTTTTCCATCAGCTACTTATGGCCCCCAGGGCGCCCCAGGGGGCTCAGTGGTAAAGAACCCACCTACAGTGCAGTAGACACGGAAGACATGGGTTCAGTCCCTCGGTCAGGAAGATTCCCTGGAGAAGGAAATAGCAACTCACTCCAGCCTTCTTGCCTAGGAAATCCCATGGACAGAGGATCGAAGCCCTGGCAGGCTGCAGTCCACGGAGTTGCAAAAAGTCAGACACAACTGAGCAATTGGGCACGGCAGACTGATAGTTCCCAGGCCAGCTGTATGTTCCCAGTCTTGAGCTATTTTTACCATACGCAGTATTGCCTAGTTACACTGCTGGCAGGTCCCTTTATCAAGTTTCCTGATAAAGAACAGAATTAGAAAGTTAAAGGAAGGTCAAATGCGTCTGCAGAAGGGGAAAGAGCTTTGTCAACCCTTCACCCATAGTTGGGGGCTACAGTAAAACTTTATAAACATCAACACAATAGTTCAGTTCAGTCACTCAGTCGTGTCTGACTCTTTGGGACCCCATGGACCACAGCACGCCAGGCTTCCCTGCCCATCACCAACTCCTGGAGCTTGCTCAAACTCACGTTCCTCATCAACACATTAATCCTTCAATAATTGATGAGACGGATGCTGCTATGACTCTCCTCAGTTTACAGATGAGGAAACTGAGGCACGGGGAAATTAAATAACTTGTCCAAGGCTAACACAGTAAGTATCAGAACTGACACCAAGCTGAGGCACTACAGCCCTGATGCCTGATTCTCCAGTGCTATGCCTTAAAACTATCTTTATATTTGGCTTATATCGTGGATAAGATAAACAATACTTAGCTTATTGTTATCTGCTGTGATCTTACATGCTATATAAGCCACCTTTCTGTACGCTAAGATAACAAGTAACAGCTCTTTTAAGCTTCATTCTGTCGTGTTGTCAGTTGCTTCAGCTGCGTCTGACTCTGTGACCCCATGGACTGTAGCCCTCTAGGCTCCTTTGTCCATGGGATTCTCCAGGCAGGAGTACTGGAGTGGGTAGCTATTTCCTCCTCCAGGGAATCTTCAGGGCCCAATAATCAAATGTGCGTCTCCTGCATTGGCCAGCAGATTCTTTACCACTGAGCCACAGGGAAGCCCCAGGCTTCTCTATCCTGATATGTAAGGGCAGGTGTAATAAGAATCCCACATCATGGGACGACTCTGATTATGATATGTGTGCATCTATGTAAAATGCTTGGCACAGAGTCTGACTCTATACACAGAGTCTGCACTACAGGCTGACTCACCATTATCTCTATGCATCGTCCATTCCACAACTATTTACCGCTATGGGCCAGGGCCAGTTCTAGATTATTATACTCCAAAACAATGTTAATATGTCAAATTTCACATCTTTACAGTCTGTCTCCGAGGCACAAAATTTCACAAGAAGTGCTACCTTGCTGCAGAAGGCTTGAAGCACTTCCACGAAGCCAATGAAGATTGCATTTCCAAGGGCGGGACCCTGGTTGTCCCCAGAAGCACCGATGAAATCAATGCCCTCCGAGACTATGGTAAAAGGAGCCTGCCGGGGGTCAATGACTTCTGGATGGGCATCAACGACATGGTCACAGAAGGCAAGTTTGTCGACGTCAATGGGCTTGCCATCTCCTTCCTCAACTGGGACCAGGCACAGCCTAACGGTGGCAAGCGGGAAAACTGCGCCCTCTTCTCCCAGTCGGCTCAGGGCAAGTGGAGTGATGAGGCCTGCCGCAGCAGCAAGAGGTACATATGTGAGTTCACCATCCCTCAGTAGACCCTTCTCAGGTGCATCTTCCCAGAGAGATCGGTCATGATTCACAGGCTGATGGTTCTCAAGAATGAGTCAAAATCATCACAGGGGAGGCTATGTCCCCAGGAATATGAGAGACAGCCAAGTTTGCTACCACATTGTATTGTGATTTTTGCCCTCCACGGGGATTGGGGGATCGAAAAATAATCATTCCGTCATGTACACACTGCTCAAGTAGCTTCTGCAAAACGGGCTATTAGACCTTTCTCATTCCTGGTCCCTCTTCCTTGTATAGACCAGGTGTGTATTGAAAAGACAATAGCCAGAAAAGCAAGCTGTAGGCTACCTGGAAGATTTTCTGTTAAAGGTTTCATATGTATTTGAGTGATGAGGTGCTACATACTCCAAAACCTTTTTGGTCTGATGCTCAGTCTGCTCCCTCCTAGTGATAGCATCGTACTAGCCCGTCGCCCTTTCTTTGAGTTGCAGCATCCCCTGGTGGGACATGTAACTGCTCTGTCACATGGATACATGGAAGTCTCATATAGGTTCTGGTTTAACTCTGTTTTCTTCAAACCCACCCCACTCCTGCCCCTGCCCCCGGTGATATGCACTTTTTTTTTTTAAGTTCCCAGTAAAGATCTGAAAGGAAATGTTAACGCAGCATATCTGGTCAGTTTCCACCCCAGTATTACATTACAATTTCCAACTTGAATAGGTAAACCTAAGGCAGAACAGAGTAGCAGACTGTACAGAAAAAGGGGAATTTTATAAAGTCTCCTTTTCTTCCTGCTTTAGTTTACCCTCTTTTATGAAATCAATGGTGGACATTATACATCCTAGTTTCCTTTTTTAAAAAACATAGTTTATACACTTACATATATTTTACAATCATATATTTAAGTCTATTAGGAGAAAAATCTATATTTAGATTGAAAGTTGGAAGTTGGATTTAAATAATGTTTTCTTGAGTTACATGTACATCTATACTATTTTTTATTCTGCCAAGTGCTGCTCCCACTAAATCATTTAGATTGTGTAATGTAATGTCATTGCTTAATATCAAATTATGAAGTTGAGGCTTGCAGGAAATGGGTTTTGTAGAAGTAAACAGTTCTGGGTATATTCTTTTTCAAATAAACATCTTTTTTCCCTTTTAAATGTTGAATATGTCTTGCAAAAAAATCCTTTATAAATTTAATTATGTATGCTTGGAATTAATTTTTAGTTCCTCACACTGCACAACAATAATAAAGCCTGAATTCTGATCAATGTGAGTGTATATGGGTACCTTTTGCACTTATTCAAACTAGGTTGGTTTATATGAGACTTGAAGGAATTGGTGGAGAAATGCACTAGATTTGATCAAGTTGGTGATTTAGATGTACTATAAGAGTAGTTTTACTTGAAAAGAAAGAAGTAAAGCCAAGACGGAGGAAGAGAACTTTTAAAAAGTACCTGCCATTGTTTTAGGTTGACCCTGATTAATTTCCTCTTCCAAGGCAACCACAGTCTCCGCATGGGCATCTTATCAAATTGCAAGGTCTGAGCTGAGGCCTCAGATTCTTCACTTCTAAAAGCATCTAGTGGAAGCCAACAGGGCAGGACCACACACCACAGTCTGAGAACAAGGGTCTGAACCTGCAACTACTTGCCCAGAGCCAGTCTCTGATGATTCTAGCAGGTCTGTTCCCCTTGAACTCAAGTCAAAGGTAGGACCCACAGTTAATCTGTGTGAAGAGCACTACTGAGAGCAATTTTTCACCCATCACAGATGCTTCTAACCATGTGATCTACAAAACAAAAATCAATTAGTTAAAGGAAACAGTAATTAAGACTCAACTTAGTAAGCTGAAGGAAAACGTATCGCAAGGCTCAAAGGCTTCAGTTAAACAGAAGGGCTTACGCTAAAAATAAAGATACAAAGTCTTTCCTGCTCTCTGATTACAGAGAACTTTTGTATTCACACCAAATTAAGTACATCTAACAAATAAAGAAGCCCACTAATTTTAGCTATTTAAGTTATTAATTTAATCTGATATAAGAGATTCAAAGGACACCTACTAACTATAAAGCACCGTGCTGCATAATACATAAGGACAGAAAGGAAGTGAGTGGTGGTATCTACACTAGCTCACAGGAGGCGAGCAGGACTTGCCACTGGAGTCCAGGAAAAAAATATTAGTGGCTCTAATTACATATGAAAATTGTGAATTTACAGATGATTACTATACAGTTTAACCTAACTGAAACCCACAAAATGGGCACTTATTTAAACAGATTCTTGCAAAGAAACACCACATTGAACACACACTAACAGTAAGAGAGAATGTGCCCACATTCAAACAAGCTGAGCTGACACGCCCACTGGTTCAGAGGGGCATGTACATTCCAGGCAAACCCATTCAGAATCTTTCCCAGTGACTGCCAATGCCACTGGGAGTCATGAAACGCTTTTTGTTGTTTTATTTTTGCTAGAAACATTAAACAGGAAGAAAGAGAATATACGGATCTGACAGAACCTTCCAGTTGGATGCAATGCACAGAATGAAGCAAAACAAAGCAGTGATGAGAAATGACAGGGTGGAGAGAGAAAAGAGGGAAGGGAAGAGATAGAAAGAGAGAGAGGAAACATGTGTGTGTTTTCACATAATGCTGAGTCTATCATTCTTAAAGCCCTGGTCTTTATTTCTGCAAATTCTCTGAGCTACTCTACAATCCCTTTCCTTTTGCATTCGAGCTAGCTGGAGTTGGCATATCGACCAGAATAGCCTAGGTTATGACTTTGCAGAGCTTATATCTAGAGAGGCAAACATACAGTAAACAAGCAAAGAAAGAAACAAGATCATTTCCAAAAATATGACAGAACGTCAAAGGGCTGACATGACAAAACGGCATAACAAATGACACAATTAAAATGACAAAGGAAGGAAACCAAACAAGGGTGAAGAGAGGGAGTAGTGTCAGATAGAACAGACAACTCTTGTAATACACTCCTCTGCCCGTTGAAAGAGGATGGAAAAGAAGGCGATCCATGAAACTTCATGGCAAAAGTCCAAGGGAGACCCCAAGAGACACGACTAGCCCCAAATCACCCAGCAAGCTGGGGGCAGAGCAGGGACTGGAATTCAATTTCCTGCCTCCCCATGCAGAGCCTGTACCTTGTCAGCCCAGGTCAAGGTCAGTTAAGGTCAAGGGACTTGGAGTCTGAAGACCTAGATTCCACACTTAACTACACGTGTGATCTCAGGCAAGAATAAACTTTTGTGTCCTCACTTTCTCATCTGTCAATAGAAATGATAGATTATCCACAGAAATTTGAAAATGTAATTGCTAAGCAAGCAAGCACTCTGGATATCGCATCTTTAAGAAAATGAAGGGCTTTGTTCCATTAAATAACCAAAACATCTCATGAGAGAAAAATCTGAAGAGTAGGGAAAAAAATTTAGAAATTATCCTTTATCTTGGTCTTTTTCATTCATTTATCCAGTTAATAGTTACTGAGCACATGTATCCAGCAGTGTCTTTTTAACACCTTCCATGCAAGGTTGTAGAGGTTACATCATTAGGCAATGTTATATCCTGCTTTATTTTACTTATAATCATTTTCCTAGCTTTTCCATAATGTACTTTCTAAGGCTCCATGATATTCCAATGTGTTATTAATTGGGCACATATATGAATGAATGAAGGCTCAGTCGCTAAGTCTTGTTTGACTCTTTGTGACCTCATGGACTGGAGCCCGCCAGGCTCCTCTGTCCATGGGAGAAGATTGGAGTGGGTTGCCATTTCCTCCTTCAGGAATCAAACCCACATCTCTGGCATCTCCTGCAGTGGTAGGCAGATTCTTTACCACTGCGTCATTTATGAATGGAATTTCACTTAAACTTCTAAATATAAATGTTTAGTCTTTATGTAAATAAATGGAAATTTTGCTCTTCATTTTTCTTCTGTAAATAATGCTCTAATGAATATTTTTTGGCGATTTTTTTTCTCTTTGACTGTAGATTTTTCTCCCTTGTTAAGATTTCCAGGTAGTCCAGTGGTTAAGACTCCACTTTTCCACTCCAGAGGCAAGGGTTCGATCCTTGTTGGGGAACTAAAATCTCCGCATGCAGTGCCGAGCAGCCAAAAACAAAATAAAAATAAACCTAAGCAAAGAAAGACAGATTTTCGGAAGTGGAATTGTTAAATCAAAGGATAGGAATAATTTTAGCCACTTTGGATCATGGTGTGAAATTGCCTTCCGAAAGGATCGTGCAAACGGAAGAGGCAGCATGCTTTGTAACCCCACTAAATTTGGAGTCAGCTGGTCCTGGGTTTGAATACCAGCATCCATGCTCTGTGACCTGCAACAAATCATTTTACCTGGCTGAATACATTCCTAATTTATCAATAAACAATAAAAGTAAATCAACATGAAGGGATTCTTAATACTTACTTCAGAAAATTGTTAGGATTAAAAATAAACACGGAGTTAATAGTTGGCAACGGTTGATTTCAGATGTATTAATTATTCAGTTAAGGAAAAGAGTGGGATGGTGGAGGTGAGAGAAACTTGGAAGAAGCCTCACTGGTACCAGGTAATATTATTGTATTTGTTATATTCATTTGGCTTCCCTTGTGGCTCAGCTGGTAAAGAATCCGCCTGCAACGTGGAAGACCTGGGTTCAGTCCCTGGATTGGTAAGATTCCCTGGAGAAGGGAAAGGCCACCCTCTCCAGTATTCTGGCCTGGAGAATTCCATGGGCTATACAGTCCATGGGGTCGCAGAGAGTTGGACGCGACCGAGTAACTACATTCCAACTCAAGCTGCGCGAAAAACTGGGAGTGGAGACCAGCATTAAATAAAGTTACCAGAAATACATATAATTACAAACCAGGATGAATGTATTTTAAAACAAAGGAAGGCTTTAGAAAATCTCCAGAAGCAATACAGACTTCAATGGGGACTAGAGCCCTTAGCCTGTGAAGGGGTATACTTATCAGCACCCGCTTGGGGAAGTTCTTACATGTTCTGGCTGCCTCCGCACTGACGTGCCTAGAAGCCCTGAGGGGCGTCAAGGAGGGCCGCCCAGGAACCGCCGCCTCGGGAGCAGCCGCAGCTCTGGACGGGCGCACGCAGGCGAGGCGCCAGGCGGTCGCGCGGCCCGACAGCGCCGAGGCGCGGGCGCGGGACGGGGCGCCGAGAGCGCTGCCGGCGGCGGGCAGAGGCGCGCGCACCGCCGTGCCCAGGCTGGGCGCCGGGAGGCGGGGCGGGCTGCGGCGCTCGTCGCTGTCCACCCGGGCCGGGTGCTGAAGCCGATCGGTCAGGACCACCGCGCCGCGCGCATCTCTCAGGGGGACCTCCCGCCACTGCGAGCGAACTTCAACGACAGAGAGGGCTGCTGGCCAGGCCACTTTTTCATCCAGGCTGGAGTCTTCCAGGAGCATCTGCTTCTTGGGGAGGAAAGGGCAGCGGTCTGGCTTCTGCCTTCTGGGCACCAAGGTGAGGGAGGAGGGATCTGGGAAAATCCACTGCTCCTTGTCTTACCCTTTACCTTGTCTTACTCCCAATACCAGCTGACCACAGGGGTCCAGTGACAGGTGATGGACATGACTGACTTCTCTCCGTGCCCTGTAAGGGCAAAGCTAGTTATCAAGCCACCTTTTTGACAGGGAGTAAGCAACCCACAAGCTGACTCGGTTTTCTCATCTGTAAAGTGCAGATAACATTTGAGGAGATCTAGAAAATGAAATTAACATTCCCACTCAATTGAAATTTTGTGATGATTTCGTGAGATAGCGTAGGCAGAAGGACATTGCCCTGGTTCGTCGCTTTACAGGAGATGCTCAGAAGATGCAAAGCATCACCAAACAGAGTTCTGAGACCTGAGGATGGGTGGGCCCTCATTGTTTTAGAGATAAGTACTCAAAATTCAAATATCAGGTGGCTCTGAGAAAAGAAATTTCCTGAGTATTCAGAGAGCAATGAGAAGAAGATTAAAATGACAGGAATTTTTCCCCCAGGGTGTAGATTTAGTCAAAATAAGCAACCAAAATCAGTCCTAGAGATTCCTTTTAACAGTGAACACTCACTTTTAATGTGTGCTGTCTTTTAGCATGATGTCAAAAACAATCTCAAACAATATTGTAATCTTTGAGTTAAATTTCTTCTTATAAGATCTACTTATATCCTTAGGTCCAAACTATATGTTAACTGGACTGATTATGGAATCAAATGATATGAGTAAACTAACATATGTGGGAATAAAGTCTCCACTCCAGTTCACAGTCTGGAGTGAGGCTGGTGGGCTTCCAATGTTACCCTTCAGCGCTGACTATCTTCATGGCCTAGGATGAGAGAGAACAGCCTTGTAGCAGATGCGGTGGTGCACCCAGACTCCCTTCTGGGCTGCAGGTGTTCACCCCAGCTGCTGGGAGTGTTGACTCCCAGCTGCTCACAGATGAAGCCCTCCTGAGGAATTGCCCTCCACTAAAGGAGCTGCTTTACTCAGGTTTACACAGTGTCCTGGGGCAGCTTATAGGAGAGACAAAGACCTGGCCCCTTGCCTCAATTCCAGGCCTTGGTCAAGGGACATTCCACTTTTAACCATTCACACAGGGTCAGTTGAGGCCTCTGTTGTAACTGCATCCCATTTCAACTTCTTCTCCCCTCTTGGTACTGGTCCTGGAGACATCCCTCTCACCTGCCCCCAACAAAACTGCAGCATGAAAATCTTGTCTCTGAATCTATTTATTGAGAAACCTAACTTCTGACACTCTAAAAGTCTCACTGTCCTCATCTTTAAAATGCACATGGTAACCACTACATCATGGAGCTCTTGGAGAATGCAATGATATAATGCCAGTAGAGTGCTTAGCTCTGAGTCTGACATAGACTGAATACCCCCTACCCTGACTCCCCAAATCAATCTAGAGAATCAGCACAATCAGGACCAAAATCCAAGTTGGCTTCTTGGCAGAAGGAAAAAGACATATAGAAAATGACAAGCTGATTCTATGATGCATATGGCAATGCCCACAACCAGAACATACAAAACAATCTGGAAAAGGAACAAAATTGGAGAACTTGCATACCTTGACCTCAAAAGTTACTACAAAGCTGGAGTAATATAGATAGTGTGATAGTGGTGTAAGCATGGACATACTGGTGGAATAGAATTCAGCAATAAGCTTGTATACATATGGACAAATGATTTTTTACTAGAGTGCTAAGATCATTCAATGGGGGAAAATGATCTTTTCAACAAATGATGCCAGGACAACTGGATAGTCAATTGTGCAACAGAATCAATTTGGAACATTTCCTTCTGCTGTATAGCAGATTAACTAAAATGACATCCAAGACCTCAACGGAAAAGGTAAAATGATAAAACTCTTAGAAGAAGATATAGGTGCAAATCTTTGTGACTTGGATCAGCAACAATGTTCAAGCAATAATGAAAACAACAGATAAGCTGGCCGTCATCAAAATTAAAACTTCGGTATTTCACAGGACACTATGAAAAAAATGAAAAGACAACCAACAGAATAGGATAAAATATTTGTAAATCATGCATCTGATAACAGATTTGCATCTAAACTACCGAGACCTATTTACAAGTCAACAATAAAAATATCCAAGTTAAAAATGAGCAAAAGATTACAGTCTACTTCAACAGTTATTTCTGCACACGAGTCATCTAACTTTCCTGGACTGAGGGCAAACATTGTGTTTTATTCCTTTCTGCAGCTCCAGCACCTACCGAAGGAGAGGCAAAAGCACTGGCTGCAGTAGGAGGCCTATGCTTCCACTAGGGCTCTGACACTTAACTAGCTCTTTGATACTGAACAAGTTACTTCACTTCTTCAGCCCGCATCTTTCTCATCTATAAAATGGGCCTAGTAATAATACCCACTTCATGGAACTTTGGAGACTCAATGCAAGAATGCATGTCAACCTTTTAGCACAATGCGTAGGATAATCACTAGCTCCTAAGTTGTAGCTATTCTCCTAAGAGTTAATAAAATTATTGTGACAAAATTATGTTTCTTTAAATTAATTTTTTTATTTTTTTTAATTTTGGTGTTGCTGTCTCTGTTGTGGTGTTTGGGCTTTCTTTAGTTGCAGCTTGTGGGCTCAGCAGTTGCGGGACACAGGCTTAGCTGTCCCACGGCCTGTCATCATTCTCGTAGATGACTTTAAGAGAATGGTGATAGCAACAGTCTGGCCCAAAATCTGTGCGGTGGTTGATGGCTCCCCTGGGGAGACCTGCTATGTTCTGGGGCTCAGCACAGACTGTGCGGTGGCCTTCTGCAAGGCTTATGGGGCCAATGCTGCCATCACAAGACTGAACCAGAGATAGGTAAGCCGTGGGGGGCCTTTTACATTCTGGTTCCCCCCTCATTTCAACCTGAACCAGTGAAAGTGAAAGCGTTAGTCACTCAGTCATGTCTGACTCTTTGCGACCCCATGGACTGTAGCCTGTCATACTTCTCTGGAATTCTCCAGCCAAGAATACTAGAGTGGGGAGCTATTTCCTTCTCCAGGAGATCTTCTTGACCCAGAGAGTGAACCTAGGTCTCCAGATTTCAGGTGGATTCTTTATCATCTGAACCACCAGGGACGCTCTCATTCTAAACCAGAAAGTCGATAATTAGCTCATTTATTGTCTACAGACTAGTCTGTTCTGTCTCTGGAAACTTATTTACAAAGAATACTCGTGGCTGGCTTCCAGGACACATTGTCCAAGCGATCTTCCTACTTGACTGCATCATGGCAACTCCGTGGCTGAGTCATCAGCACTGGGAGTGTTAGGGACTGTGACTTCCCTAATCAATTTGTGCTAATGACACAGTGAACATGTCCCGACACTGACCCAGAATGCTTGAGGTATCATTTAATTCCAATCACAACAGCCATCATCAAAAAGTCTTACAAATAATAAATGCAGGGAAGAATATAGAGAGAAAGAGTGACCATCTACCTCCTACACTGTTGATGGGAAAGTAAAGTGGTGTAGCCATTATGGAGAACAGTATGGAGGTTTCTTTAAAACAACGAAAAGCAGGCTTACTATATGATGCTGCAGTCCCATTCCTGGGCATATATCTGGGGAAAAAACTATAATTCAAAATGATACATGCACCCCAATGTACTGTGTAGCATTACTCAAAACAGCCAAGACGTGGTAGCAGCCTAAAAGTTGATTGACAGGTGAATGGATAAAGATGTGCTACATACATACAATGGGATATTACTCAGCCATAAAAAGAGTGAAACAATGTCATTTCAGCAACATGGATGGCCTAGAGAATATCATACTAAGTGAAGTAAACTGGACCAAGAAAGACGATTATCATGTGATGTGGCCTATACGTGGAACCTTAAAAAAAAAATCACATGAACTTACATACAAAACAGAAATAGACCCACAGACATAAAAACAAACTTATGGTTACCAAAGGGGGAAGGGGGTGAGGAGGAATAAATTAGGAGTTTGGGATTAATACAAATATAATATTATATATAAAATAGATAATGAACAAGGACCTACTGTATAGCACAGAAAACTATACTTAATATTTGTAATAACTGATAAAGGAAAAGAATCTGAAAAAGAACATATATACTTTATATACATATATTATATGTAGATATATCTGAATCACTTTGCTGTATCCCTGAAACTAACACACTGTAAATGAACTATACTTCAATTAAATAAATAGATAGTTAAGCATCTAAATAAAAAATAAAAAACAGAACAATCAGTCTTTGGGTAAAACATCGATTAGCTCAAAAAATGTTGGTCAGAGAATTCCTGGTCATCTTACACACATTAGGCAGTAGCCAGAGAGGTCTAAACCAGGAGACAGACGCACACAGCCATTCATGAGCAGGATAAAAAGAAAGTCTACGTTCCATTCCAAACACGAGTTACTTAAACTCACCTGCCTTATCTGACATTCTCCCTCTTGAAACCTCCCTTTTATCACCTCACAAGTTTCTGGGAATCATAGTTCACATCATCCAGGGGAAACGGGGTGGAGAGGTGTCAGTCTAACGTCTACCCTTACCTTAATAGCAGTCCTGAGACAACTGTCTGATCATCTCAGTCATCCCCAACAAAAGTACCTTAGCAAAGAAACTTCCCTCGTTTCCATAACAATAAAACACTGAGAACCAGCAAAGTTTCATTCCTTTCTCCAGAGGATCTTCCTGACACAGGGCTTGAGCTCAGGTTTCCTACACTGCAGGTGAATTCTTTACCATCTGAGCCACCAGGGAAGCCCCATGACAAGTACACAGTTGTTTTCAATTCTTCAAACAACTGGCTTGCAACCTGAATGATACCACACCATGATGCTGACCCAGCCATTCAAAGACATTATCCTCACTTTCTCTCATCAGGAAGTAGACCTTCCACCAAGTGAAAAGTGAAAGTTAAGTTGCTCAAGCATGCCCGACTCTTTGCGACCCCATGGACTGTAGCCCACTAGCCTTCTCTGCCCATGGGATTTTCTAGGCAAGAATACTGAAGTGGGTTGCCATTCCTTCTCCAGAGGATCTTCCTGACCCAGAGATCGAACCACCATCTCCCACATTGTAGGCAGACACGGTCTGAGCCACCAAGAAAGCCCAGACCTTCTACCAAGATGGACATCAAAAAATTCCTACATTCTAGACCTCAGAGGTGTGTATCTTTACAATCCTTTGGTAAATACTTCCATGAAGGCTTTGGGATATTTTTCTTTTTCTCTAGGTCTTAGTTTCACTTTAGTAGTGTAAGAGAGAAGGCCCAAAAACCAGTTTCTGAGTCTGAATATCAGCTTCCAATTTGGGCAACTTCTGACTAAGGGGAGGAGAATATGCTATCCCAGTATGTGCCACTTTGGCATGAGGGTTATTTTGAGCTAAAACAATTAGATCCAGCAGATCTAAGAATAATTTTTTTCCCTTCCTCAGTTCAGTTCAGTTCAGTCAGTCAGTCATGTCTGACTCTTTGTGACCCATGGACTGCAGCACGCCAGGCCTCCCTGTCCATCACCAACTCCTGGAGCTTACTCAAACTCACATCCATCGTGATGCCATCCAACCATCTCAACTTCTGTCTTCCCCTTCTCCTCCTGCCTTCAATCTTTCCTAGCATCATGGTCTTTTCTAATGAGTCAGTTCTTCACATCAGGTAGCCAAAGTATTGGAGTTTCAGCTTCAGTATCAGTCCTTCCAATAAATATTCAGGACTGATCTCCTTTAGGATGGACTGGTTGGATCTCCTTGCAGTCCAAGGGACTGTCAAGAGTCTTCTCTAACACCACACACAGTTCAAAAGCATCAATTCTTCAGTGCTCAGCTTTCTTTAGGTCCAACTCTCACATCCATACATGACTACTGGGAAAACCATAGCTTTGACTAGATGGACCTTTGTTGGCAAAGTAATGTCTTTGCTTTTTAACATGCTGTCTAGGTTTATCATAGCTTTTCTTCCAAGGAGCAGGAGTCTTTTAATTTAATGGCTGCAGTCATCATCTGCAGTGATTTTGGAGCCCAAGAAAATAAAGTTTCTCATTGTTTCCATCGTTTCCCCATCTATTTGCCATGACATGATGGGATCAGATGCCATGACCTTAGTTTTCTGAATGTTGGGTTTTAAGCCAACTTTTTCACTCTCCTCTTTCACTTTCATCAAGAGGCTCTTTAGTTCTTTGGTTTCTGCCATAAGGGTGGTGTCTATCTGAAGTTATTAACATTTCTCCCAGCAATCTTGATAGCAGCTTATGCTTCACCCAGCCCAGCATTTCTCATGAGGTACTCTGCAGATAAGTTAAATAAGCAGGGTGACAATATACAGCCTTGACATACCCCTTTCCCACTTTGGAACCAGTCTGTTGTTCCATGTCAGGTTCTAACTATTGCTTCTTGACCTGCATACATGTTTTTCAGGAATCTCAGTCAGGTGGTCTGTTATTCCTGTCTCTTTAAGAATTTTCCACAGTTTGTTATGATCCACACACTCAAAGGCTTTGACCTTTCCCCCTCTCTCTCAATTGCCTTAAAGAGTTTAGATAGGGGGCCAGTACCAGGAAGAGAACTATCACCAGAGGTAACTTTTTACACAGTGTCAACCACAACTTGGCACTTGCCATCTACCTCTCCTGCTGCTGCTGCTAAGTTGCTTCAGTCATGTCTGACTCTGTGCGACCTCATAGACGGCATTCTACCAGGCTCCTCCATCCCTGGGATTCTCCAGGCAAGAACCCTGGAGTGGGTTGCCATTTCCTTCTCCAATGCATGAAAGCGAAAAGTGAAAGTGAAGTCGCTCAGTCGTGTCGGACTCTTCGCGACCCCATGGACTGCAGCTCACCAGGCTCCTCCATCCATGGGATTTTCCAGGCAAGAGTACTGGAGTGGGTTGCTGTTGTCTTCTCTGTCATCTACCTCTACAATGATTAAATCATGTGCTTCCATAGCTGCTGATTTTCAACATCTCCGAAAGGAGTTCAGGGTAGAGGGCAGAAATGAGGCACTCTGTGCTCCAGGAAAAAATTGGCAAGACAGGTTCTTATACTTAGATATTTTCAGGAGCTGATATTATGAGCCCAATTCTTGTATCTCCTCATATTTAGAAAAGCACTAAAATCCTTCATGGTGATGACAGCTCCTCATGACTAGCAGAAATATTCTGCAAAAAAAGATGAGCTTGATTGCATGTATTCCCCCTTCACCAAAATCACATATATATTGACCTCCCCATTGCCCGGCACCATCCACCTTCTTGCCTCTTTGGAGCAGTTTCTCAGCGCTATCTGCAGTCCTCATCTTGCCCCAAATAAAACTTAACTCACCACTCTCAAACTGTGTACTTTTTAAAGTCAACATCAGAAAAGTGTTATTAGCATGGCAAGGCAAACATTTGTTTACCAAACATTTGTTCGTCTCATCTTCTTGTGGACCATCTTCCACCCCGCTGAAGCTCCTGGCCCCTACCCCTTTCTCCTTAGCTAGGTATGTAGGCCTCAGCTACCTGATTGCCAGGGAGCCTCATGTTTTTGTGGGGCTTCCTGATGTACGACATTTGTTTTTCTTCTGTTAAGCTGTCTTATGTCATTTTAATTATCAGATCAGTCAAAGAACTTAGAAGGGAAGAAAAGAAGTTTTCCACTCCTGTATGACCACAAAGTGATTTTTTAAAAAAATTGTTTCAAATATGTTGTCAGGTTCCAGCTGAGACAGCAGTAAATACGCCTGGCAGTATTGAATAACTGCTTGAATACAAAAGACGTCCCCAAAGTGAGGGCAAAAGCTATTACCCTCTGTAGATTCAGAGTCACTCCCAAAGACAGCCAAAAGGAAGAAAGACTTAGACAATCCTCCTGAGAGGTGGCAACAGTCAGTAGGACCCCAGACACAAACAGAGGTCCAATGCAGACCATATTTTGGGGGTCCCAACCTGACGGTTGTCAAGCCAAGTTCTCAGGACACAAAATGAGACAAGAAGGCAGTAGCTCTCCTGGGAAAGACAGGATGATAACCGATGTTTATCCTGCCAATCTGAATTTGGATCCACCAGACACCATGATTGCCATCTGCGAGAGCTGACTTTGGTAACAATTCTTACCTTTTGTTGGCTTCTGCCAGCTTTCCCAGGCTGCTGTCTGTGGGCTCTGGAGTAAGTAGGGTGTCCCAGAGGGTTCCATGCTGGTCACCAGAAACTGTAGAGGAGGTAAAGTTATTATTCCTCTGCCTGTTATGAAGAGTGCCTGGCTGAGAACCCCCTCTCTAGGTACCTCTTCGATGAATAAGCTTATCTAATGTGGTTAAGTGACCCCACTGAGGGCACTGCAATTCTTGATTATCTTTAGTAAGTTTAACCGATTAGCTCAGCCTGAAAAATTTTATTCACCAGCGACATCACATTGACTCCATTTCAGTTTAAGTCAGACCCAGTCTGACTCCAAATCCGATCCAGTTTCTGGACCCAACTAGCCTCCAGCAGGTTTCTGGACCCAGGCCAGAAAAACACATGCTCAGATGGTCTGGAAGCTCATGAGGTAAAAGCTGGGGACCCAGGACTGAGAGGACTTGCCCAGCACCTCCAGGGATGGTGAAAGAATAGGCGCTCCGGGGACTCAGCTCCTACATGTTTGGGGCTCCTGGCAGCTGTCTGGGGTCTCCTTTGGTTCCCTTCCTGATACCAATTTTAGTTAATATGCACTCAATCGGCCATATTAAAAAAAATTAAAAGCTGATGAACAGGACCTCAGCCAGATGATCAAGGTCAGCCTCAGTGCTGATAAGTCATGGGGATGTCAGACACCCTTGATTTGATGTGATAAGAGTGGCACTGTGTTTTTGCGGGCTTTTTCCCAAACACCCATAACCCCAGATGAATCATGAGAAAAACAGCAGAGTAATCCCAGTCTAGGGACATATTGCAAAATACCTGACCAGCAGTTCTCAAAACCATCAAGGTCATTAAAACAGAAAAGTCACCATCTAAAGGACCTAAGGAGATATGAGACTAAACTGTCCTTGGTGGAACCACGGGACACAGAAAGGACATTTGGGGAACACTGAGGAGATATGAATAAATTCTGGACTATAATATCATATCCATGATTTGTTAATCATAAAATAAATGCATCATATTAATGTAAGATGTTACTAGGGGAAATATGATACAAAACATTAACTGGGTGTCAGGTGTATGCAAATTTTTTGGTAATTTTTCTGTAAATCTAAAATGATTCTATAATTAAAATTTTACTTATAAATATCTAGAGTGGACTGCTCTTCTGGAAGATGGCAGTGGCTTTTTAAAGCAATGGCTCTCAAACTTTAAAGTTCAAACAAATCACCTGGTGTCCAGCTAAAGTTCAGATTCTGATTGGGATGGGGTCTGAGAAGTTGTATTTCCAATTATCTCCTCCGACCGTACTGAATGGGCTTCCCTGGTGGCTCAGATAGTAAAGAATCGGCCTGCAGATTCAAGAGGCCCAGGTTTGATCCCTGGGACTATACTGAATGAAGGCAATAAGCACCCTTCCTAAAAGAAACACAATGTTAGAGGAATCATTTCCAATAAGATTCCTTCCCCTCATCTTTCATTAGTGGAAGTTATGAGGGAGTTGGCTGGTTTTCTGGAGTGGTCTTAGGATGTGCCCTTTTCTCTTTGTGAAACAAAATTTGTATTTTATGGCAAAGTAAAAAAAAAATTAAATAATTTAAATTTAATTCTCTTTTGGTTTCTTCTCTCCCCCAACTATGCATATATCCACACCATGCATTGGCCAAAACATCCCCCATCAGCAGGAATATCTGCTGCTCAACCATCGACAGCAACATTCTCTTAGCATCAACAGGACAGCTCATTTTGGGAGTTCCTGATAGTTAAGACTCTGCATTTTCACTGCTGAAGGCCTGGTTTCAGTCCCTAGTAGGGGAACTAAGATAGATCCTGCAAGCTGCCATGGCTCAGTGCCCCCATCTCCGAAAAAAAAAAAAATAATAATAATAATGTACAGCCTTCTGTTTAAAAAAAAAAACTTGTGTAAAGTGTGTCTTGACTTCTAACAGGTGAAACAGTTCTCAGAGATTTCTGAGATACTCTTCTCAGGTTATTATAATCCTCAAATTTGGATTGAATAAAAATATATCAATTCTTTCCTAGATTGACTAGTTAACTTTTTGCCAACACCCTTTTGCTACTCCAGATAACTTTGTACTGCTCAGAATTTAGATGTAGCTTGTACATCTTTTAAAGTTTGGGCAGTTTTAAAACTTCAGAAGTCAGGAATTCCCTGGCAGGCCAGTGGTTAGAACTCAGTGCTCTCATTACCAGGGCCCCAGGTTCAATCCCTGATCAGGGAACTAAGATCCTGCATGCTGGGCAAATGGCCAAAAAAAAAAAGGTAATAGCTGTTGATGGAGGGCGTCAGAAAAATTCAAATCTGCCCAATAACAACCAACTAAAGAACAAGTCCAAAGAGCAAAGAAAACACCACGTCTCTTTTAGTCCCCTAGACTCTCCCTGTCCTTATTTAACCTGCTGTAAACTAATATTTACCTTCTGCGGCCGAACCTCCTCAGAGCTGTTTGTCAATAAGGAGTTCATAATTTCACACTATTCTAGTCATCCCGTCCTACCCGCAACTTCGATTTCCGAGGTTCCAGCTACTCACCGCCAAATTGGCCAGAAAACACTAAATGGAAAACTCCAGAAGGAAACAATTCCTGAGTGTTAAATGGGGTGCCGTTCTGAGGACGCTGCCTGCCTCCGTCCTGGGCGGTGACTCACCCCTGTGTTCAGCACACGCGAAGCAGCAGAGGAGCGCGGACCGCGGGAGAGCAACCACCAGCCCGGGGCAGGCTTGGCCTGCGGCGGCGGAGCCGGCTTCCAGCAGCCCGAGCCTCGGTGCGCGCACGTGGAAATCCGTTAGCACGAGCCAGAGGACTCGCCCGCCGGCGCCAAGGCCGCAAGGTGGCAGGGCCCGGCTCCTGAAGATCCCACCCCTCCTCCAAGACCGCTGAGATAACCCTCCCACTCACCAGCCTAGATTACCTAGCCCCTACAGTTACCCAGCCATGAAAATGAGCCGCCCTCTACTCCCGGGCCTCTTGCCTTCTGAGATATCCAACCCTCTGCTGGAGGATGTGTCTCCCAGGGCCGCGCTCGCTTTTTGCGATGGACCGCATCCTCTCTGTGGAGGATCTCTCTAAATGAATCCACTTCTTATCTTTCACTTGTCTCTTAACTGAATTCTTTCTGTGGTTAGACCTAAAGAATATAAGCTTCCTTAAGTCCTGAAACCAGATGTGCGATTTCAATGAAAAGACAGTGGGTTCGGGACTTCCCTGGTGGTCCGGTGGTTAAGAATCCGCCTTCCAACGCAGGGGAGGCGGGTGTGATTCCTGGTTGGGGAATTAAGATCGTACATGCTGCGGGGGCTATGGAGTCCGTGTGCTCTACAGTTCAGGCCCCGCAGCAAGAGATGCCTGAGCACCACAATGGAGACTCAGCGCAGCCAAAAAAAAAAAAAGTGGGTCAAGTCTCAGTCTGGGTTTGTCTGGGTTTGAGTTCCAGCCTGTGGGTTCAAGTCCCGATCTAAGTTGTGCCATTTCATATCCATGCTGTACACGTGACCCACCCACTAGTATAGGAAAAAACAGCGTATGCAGTAGTAGGTCCTTCTTATCTGTGGACCCTGCATCCTTGGATTCAGTCAACTTCAGATCCAAAATACCCTGGAAAAGAAATTCCAGAGAATTCCAAAGAAACAAAACTTGAATTGGCCACCCACCAGCAACTGTTTACATAGTATTTACATTGTATTTGGGCTTCCCTGGTGGCTCAGATGGTAAAAGGATCCACCTGCAGTGCAGGAGACCCAGGTTCCATCCCTGGGCTGGGAAGATCCCCTTGAGAAGGGCTTGGCGACCCACTCCAGTATTCTTGCCTGGAGAATTCCATGGACAGAGGAGACTGGCGGGCTACAGTCCATGGGGTCACAAAGAGTTGGACACAAGTGAGTGACTTAACACTTTTTTGCTACATTGTATTTGCTATTATTTACATAGTATTTACATCGTATTCGGTGTTAGAAGTAATCTAGGAGTGATGTAAAGTGTACAGGGTCATACCATGTGAAAGCAACTACTACATCATTTTATATGAAGGACTTGAGCATTGGCAGATTTGGGGGTTGGGGGGGTGGGAGTCCTTGGCCAGTTCCTCATGAACACCAAGAAAGACTGCATAGGACTTGGTACTATATGCAGTTTCAGACATCCACTGGAGATCTTGGAATGCATTCCTCTCGGATAAGGGGTGGGAGGGCTGGTATACTTCCTTGGCAGTATTCAAAAGTCAGGTGTCCTCTCTCAGATTTCAGGAATAACCTGGAGTTATCCCTTCTGTAGTACATCCCAGTAAAGTACCCACTGCAAGCCCCCCACCCCCTTTCTATTTAGACTTGTATAGAACACTTGCCTTTAAATTACCTTGCAGTACCCTAGGCCTGAGGGCAGGGAGCTCACCTTTTCCCAGAGTTCAATTAAGTTCCTCTTAGGAGAAGCCCTTTTTTAACCTCTCAGACCCACCTCGGAGGTTCTGATCCCTTCCAAGTGGAGCCGAAGCCTGGAGTCTGTACACCCTCTCCCCTGCATTGTGATCCTTATGCTCTAGCAATTCGGGAACCATTTAGTTTCTTTAAGAGCTCCCTGTGGCTCAGCTAGTAGAGAATCCACTTGCAATGTGGGAGACCTGGGTTTGATCCCTGGGTTGGGACAATCCCCTGGAGAAGGGAAAGGCCACCCACTGCAGTATTCTGGCCTGGAGAATTTCATGGACTGTACAGTCCATGGGGTTGCAAAGAGCCGGACACGACTGAGGGACTTTCATGTAGTTTCTATAAAGGATCAGATTGGGTCCTGAAAAAGAGTAACAGCAACAGCTTGGTGTAGCCTCTTGGTAAATGTACTGGCGTGATCTACACATCACAAATCACACACAGTGCTCTGAATGATCCCTACCTGCTTTCCCTCTCAGGCTCCCAGGGCTGCCCTTGGTGGAGTTCCAGGGAAGTCTGTGGCCAGAGATGGGATCCCAGCTCTGATAATTACCATCCTTCTGACTCAGGTATCTCTTCCTAGCCTCTCTCTGCCTCTTGTCTTCTGCAAAAGGGCCCTAAATTGTCCTACTATGGAAATGAGCGGAGCTGACCCCAGTAAGAACTCAGGGGAATCAGCCAACACCATTTGTGTTAACTTTATAGTAAGAAAAGAGTCAGCTGTGCTCTGATTGCAGGGTATCGACTGGCAAAGTGGAGGGAGTGTGGCTAACTAGAATCGGGGCATACTTTGCTGTGGGTTTGGGGCTCATATTCGACTTCCTCTGTTTGGTCCTGAGTTGGAAGTAGAAACAAAATACAGGGCACCTGGTTGTCATTCATCAAATCCTGGCCAGTCTGGGCCAATTGTTGCAGGCATCGTGATTTGGCTTCTCAGACTGGCTGCTGCAGAGGTTGTGGGTCAGAGTTCTACTGTCATAGACGGTCAGGCCATTGTCTGTTTGTGAATTCAACATCTCACTACCTATTTCATGATTGTTCTTGCCAGAATTAAATGAGCTAAAGTCACTGCTCATAAAGGGCGAGACAAAGCCGGGCATGTAGCAAACGCCCCAAAATGTTAGCTGTTGTTTTTCCTGTTTAAATTTTTTTTCTAGGTTTTTAAAAAACATTCATTTATTTATTTATTTTTGGCTGCGCTGGTTCTTCACCGCTGTGCGAGGGTTTTCTCTAGTTACAGCGGTTCCCAGGATGGCCAGGGAAGTCTTCTGAACAATCATTCTTGATCCATACTAAGTACTCCATATGGTTTACCTTACTCCACTGCTTCTCAATCCCCTCACTGTAACTGTCACTGGCATTAGTGCCTATGTCAAAATTTAGGTTGGATAACATGTGTGAAAGACTTGGCCAGTGCAGCAGTACCTATTAAATATTTGATAAATATTAGCTGTCATTATTAAAACCTCATCTCTGCAGCCCTGGGTGGAAATATCCTCCCCAAGGAGGATACATTCCAAGACCCCAAAAAGATGCCTGAGACCAGGGATAGTACTGGCCCATATGTATATATATATATACACACTTTTTTTTCCTGTATATACATCCCTATGATAAAACTTAACTTACACATTTGACACTGTCAGAGATTAACAACAATAACTAATAATAAAATAGACAAATTATAACAATATACTGTGATAAAAGTTATGAGAATGCAGGCTCTCTCTCTAAAAAAATACCTGATTGTACAAAAGCAATGCCTTTTCCATTTTAACTAAGCATTTAACACACACTGTGGCTGTGACTTTTGCAGCCTGAGGGGTGACAGCAAAACTGTACAAATTTCTCTCTTCTTCACAATTTCATGGAGAGAAGATTTGTTCTTACCGTGGACCTTAGTAACCTCAGCATAGGAGTGTTTACTTCCCTCATGGGGTTGAGAACTTCCGCCTCTTCTCTTTAAGGAAACACTTCGTGGCTTCTCCTTATCACATTGGAATATCCAGCATCATTCCTCGTGCACATTGGGGCCATTTTTTAAGTCAAAGGAGGATTATTTGAATAGGAGTGGTGGGATATCTGGGCCAGTCCATCCGGATATGCTGGACAAATGGGATTCGAAGCAGGATATCACGAGATTTTGTCTCACTATTCCAAATGGTGCAGCAGTTGAAAAGTCAGGCGCTGTTTCTTTCTGGAATTTTCCATTTAATATTTTCAGAAGACAATTGACTGCAGGTAAGTGTAGCTGGGAAAACAGAACCACGGTCTAGGCGGGAGTTAGTGTATGAGCAATCGAATGCAGAGGTCGAACGATAGAAGAAAACGCCGTGGGGCCGGGTCCCCAGCGCCCCCCCTGCAGACTGGTTCTTGGGGTGATCGGGCGAGCCAGCCTGGCGTCGTCCGCCCATGCCCACGGCTCCTCACGGTTCCCAAGCGCCCCTTTCCTCCTGAACCCCCTCCACCACGCCCACCACCCACTCTGCCCTCCTGTCTGTGGTAAAACTGTCTTCCAAAAACCGGTATTTGGTGCCAAAACGTTAGGGACCATCGCTGCAGAGCAGCGCGCTTTTGTTTCCTTTTACGGGTTACTGATGTGGTCAGGGAGCACGCGGGCTCTTGGTCTCCCAACCAGGGATCGAGCCCGTGTGCCCACCAGGGAAGCCCGCGGGGCCTCTCATTGACTGATCACTCGAGGCTGCGCCGGCCGGCGTCAGTGCCCACGGCTGTCCCTCCAGTTTCGGCGGTGCGAGCTACTTGCTGCGGTGGCCTCTCCCGTCTCAGAGCACGGGCTCCGGAGCAGGGTTCGGGAGTCGTGGCCCACTGGCCTGGTCGCCCCGGGGCAGGTGGGATCTTCCTGGACCGGGATTAAATCAGTTTCCCCTGCATCAGCAGGCAGATTCTTAACCATCAGATAAGTCCAAAACACTCTAAAAAAAGAGAGATTTGGAGTTTCAAAGAGGAATCATAAATGATCCTCATACTCTGAGCTGAAGAACTGGAGGGTCAAGGTAAGCCTCTTTGCCAAGCACCCAGCGGAATCAGGAGGTGAGATAAAAGTTCAAGCCCTGTGTGCTCCTTCAGACTCTACCAACAGAATCCATGGCATCCTCACGGCTGCCATCACTGCCTCCTCCACACACATGCGCACAAACTCACACCCAGCAACGAGGAACAGACCTAACCTAGCATCTCGCTCTCTCTCGGAACTTTATCGTAAGAATTGGAGTGTAGTTTCAAGAACCTAGCCCAAGAGGAAATAAGATGGCAGAGGAACAACTTTTTTTTGGCATATGATACGTTTTCTTTCTGCTAAGTCAACAAAACATGCTTTGTTGCCTAGAGGAGCTAAATCAGGCTGTTTAAATCCCTTGTCAATACAAATATTCTCTTGATTTATGAAAAAATGTTCAATAAATGTGTGATTTAGATTAACACAGTTACAAAATACATACAGGGCATAGCATTTTTTTTTCTATTGTCATTTTAGTGGGACCTTTACATAAAGCATTTCAAATAATAGCAATTGTAACGATGATGATGAGACACAAGGATTACTGTTGTTTATTGAGTGTCTGCCCTGTACTAGGCAGAAGACTAGGAACTTTCTATTCACGATGCTGTTTAATTGTCTCAAAAACATGAGGGCAGACTTCTGAATAAAGATATTAGACTGGACACATATTTATAGCCACTTTCTCCTCAAAGCTCAAAATATCAAAAAGTAGTACTTTTTATTTTGTTTGATAAAAAAATACTTAAGAACAAGGAGAACAAGAGAAAAGTTTATAGAAAGGACATTTTGGAATCTGGAAAGTAAAAAGATATAATAAAGAAAAAGAAAGTAAAAAGGCATAACCTCTGGGATTAGGTTCAACTCAAGTGGCAGAACACCCAATTTAGTAATGGTTTAAACACATGAGGTCTATTTCTTGCATGTAAGTATCGGATTTGGGGAGCAAAGAGTAAATATGAGAATTCCATAAAGTTTCCAGGAACCTAGCAACTTTGTAGCCCTCCCCCCCCCGCCCCCGTCTCTGGGTGTGACCCTCATCTCATGGCCCAATGTGGCTGCTTGAGCTCTGTATATCATATCATTTTTTTCCAGCTGGCATTAGGGAGGAAAGTTGGGTGGAAGAGGTATGCACATCACTTTAAAGACACTTCTTTCAGGTTTTTCTTATCACATATCTTTCACCCACAGTAGCAATCTCTATTAGAGATAGACAGTAACTAGATTTCAGTTCAGTTCAGTTGCTCAGTCATGTCTGACTCTTTGCGACCCCATGCACTGCAGCACACCAGGCCTCCCTGTCAATGACCAACTCCTGGAGTTTACTCAAACTCATGTCCACTGACTTGGTGATGCCATCCAATCATCTCATCCTCTGTTGTCCCCTTCTCCTCTCGCCTTCTTTCTTGAGCTCCAAAATCACTGCAGATGTTGATTGCAGCTATGAAATCAAAAGACGCCTACTCCTTGAAAGGAAAGTTATGGCCAACCTGGATAGCATATTGTAAAGCAGAGACATTACTTTGCCAACAAAGGTTTGTCTAGTCAAGGCTATGGTTTTTCCAGTAGTCATGTATGGATGTGAGAGTTGGACAGTGAAAAAGGCTGAGCACCAAAGAACTGATGCTTTTGAACTGTGGTGTTGGAGAAGACTCTTGAGAGTCCCTTGGACTGCAGGGAGATCCAACCAGTCCATCCTAAAGGAGATCAGTCCTGGGTGTTCATTGGAAGGACTGGTGTTGAAGCTGAAACTCCAATACTTTGGCCACCTCATGTGAAGAGCTGACTCATTGGAAAAGACCCTGATTCTTGGAAGGATTGGGGGCAGGAGGAGAAGGGGATGACAGAGGATGAGATGGCTGAATGGTATCACTGACTCAATGGACATGGGTTTGGGTGGACTCCTGGGAGTTGGTGATGGACAGGGAGGCTTGGCGTGCTTCAGTTCATGGAGTTGCAAAGAGTCGGACACGACTGAGCGACTAAACTGAACTGAATGAACTGACAGTGACTGTCAACCAATCAACCACTGTGAGTCAATTGCTGACCCAATGAACTGACATTTATTAAACAAGTACTGTACCTGAGTACAACTTTGGAGTATGAAACACACTGTGCTAAGGACTTTTTAGGAATGAGGACTTCAGAAGTAGCTGTGGGCAGAACCACAGCCATGCAATTTTATTTCCTTAGTCTTGGGCACTTGTTTTATGCTCCTTAGTTTGCATAATAGAGGGAAAAGACCCTTCGCTAATCAGTGGCTCCCAACTGTCAATTTCCTGTCATTCCTTCACCCTCTGAGGGGGTTCCTAGGAGTACAGCACGTTGGCCAAGGGCAGTAAGAACTGTGTTTGAAACAGTCTTTTACAATTGCCAAGTTCATAACCATGATCTCTTTAGGACCCTGTGATGTATACAACGCCATGGTGAAGAGTCACAGAAAAAAGTTAGGCTGAAATAGAATTTTGTGAACCTTCATCATTCTTTGTCTGTTGGTTTTATTCTAGCTGACTGATTTCTGGATGCAATGGGTATTTCATTTTTCTTGACTTTTCTAAGAGATCTAATACATTTTTTTGTTACTTGTGTGTTTGGATGAATAATCAAAATACAAAAAACACTTTCCAACTAAGTCCACATTAACCAGGAGAGTTTTCCCTGAGAATCCTGTTCAATATTCTTGCTTCTTAGTTATAGCAGGTTTTCAGAATTGTTGGGGCATTTGTGTGTCTGAAGGGAAAGGAAATGACGATATCATCCTGGTAGTAACAATGAACTAAAGAAATGTGGTTCTCAGGTACGTTACACTAAAACTTGTGCCCACTGCATGAGTAATGCCAAACTGCTTTCGACAGAAAACTTACCAGTCTTCTGTTCGTAAATTGTCAGTTATCGCAGAAGTGATTGGTCAGAAAGAAAACTTCAAACGTAGAAATCCTTGTCTCAAATTGGGCTTTAGCCTTAAAATTGTGGGTAATAGCACCATCTAGTGTGTAGTTGTATAACCACATGGTGAACTTTTTTTTTTTTTTAATCTGTAATAATCAATTGATTCAGCTGGCTTTACAATAAGAAACCATTCTTTAGGCTTTTGTAAGCACATGCTGAGGATCTTGACTCATTCCCAAGCTTAAGACTCTGCAAACCCTTACAAGCTAAACAGGGTTGACCTCTGATAGATCCTAAGTCAAAATCCCATCCAAGCTGAAGTCCAAGGGGAACAGAAGCTATGAATAAAGGAAGCCAGTAAAAAAGAGAGAGAGAGAGAGACAGAGAAAAGCTTGCCCATGAACACAGAGCAGGAGCAAGAGACCGTGAAACCCATAAGAGAAAAAAATCAGGCTTGTCCTTGGGCTCCTGCAGGTCATGACAATATTCTAATTTAGCTCATTTACATTTTGAGCATAAACTTTTGAGTCAGTCTCTGTTGCTTGCAATCTAATAAGCGTAACTAAAACAACACTAGGTTCGGTGACGTCCAAAGACTATAAATACTAAATCTGACTTGCTTAATTGCACAATTCCCCAAATGCCTGAATGTCTTTCTTCATTGACCTCTGATCAAGGCCAACAGTTAGAGGCAGGAAGAGAGGAATAAAATGAGGTCATCATAACCTTTGGGACCATGATGGGTAGTCTGGGCCACCCAGCCAGACTTGTCAGCTCCTGTCTCTCACCTGAGGATGGGCCAGGAATTAGGGAGGCAGATGCCCTCAGATGATGCTAGAGAAAAATCAGCAATCAGAACCAGTAGGATCTAGGTACCACCTTGTGAATCTCTGGCCAGAAATGGGCTCTTCAATGCCTTCAATAAATCTCATCAAATCATCAAATCATCATTTGATTCACAGGCTAGTAACTTCCAGATTTACTGTTAGTGCAGATCAGCCATTCTTAACTCCAGGAACAACTGGCAATGCCTGGAGATATTTTTGGTTGTTGCAGCTGCAGGAAAGGCGATGCTACTGGACATAGTTGGTAGAGGATAGAGATGCTGCTAAACATCCCTCAGTGCACAGGAGAATCCTGCAACAAAGAATGACGGGATCCCCAAATGTCAGTAGTGTTGAGGTTGAGGAACCCTGGTATCCATGGCAGAGAAGCCTAGAGGAAGTTTTAAAGTGGTAGAAAGAGCAGAGGTTCGAACAAGAATCCTGCCAAGGGGAGCGCTACCCAGCTTGGAGAAGATACCATCTTTCAGCATATGTGGAAGATGTCAAGTCACAGGCAACAGGTCCCAGTAGAGGGTCCGATGAGGGCAACCTGAGATAAATCTAAGCAGCAGGTCCTTGGGAAGCTGAGCAGAGGCTGTAGATGATGATTGGAGAAACTGAGGCTAAGGAGATTGACTCCATTCAACCCCTTCCTTACTATTAAGGGAGTTTAGGATCTAATTTCCTATTCACATCAAAGGAATAAGTTGGCTTGGGTGATGGGCAAGGGGTTAAACTGGGATAAGCAGAAGCTGGCAGATTAACAGTAGCTTACTTAAATGTACATGAATTTGGAAAGAGTGATGTGGTGATGGATCTGAGATGGAATAGTGGGTCTGTCAAAACTAAAACATGATTACCTTAGGTTAGCTTTCGGTTGAGTAACTTCCCAGGAAAGCAAGTCTCTCCCTTAAAGAGCAGGCAGAGCAGGAATTCCAAAGCAAAATTAATCCCAGGACTTGAAGATAAAAGATAAAACTCCCTTCTCCCCATTTTCCTCACTTTAAAACACACGGAGTCTTGCATTCTTCTGTAAACCAGGGCCAGAGAAATCAGTCAGATTTCCCTGTAACGCTCAGCTTTGGAGCAAGTTCTAAACATTCTAGGGAATGTTCTGGAAAAGTCTATAAACGGCAGGCATTTGTAACCAACAGAATCATGCTGTGGGACTGGAAGAAACTTCTCCAGGACTGGGGCATCAGCAGATGTGTGGGAATTTGTTTTTTTATAGCATGGTATATCGTTGAGTTTACACGCATAACAAAATCTGTGACTCAGCCTGGGAAAGCTCTGAAGGCTTCGAGCAAGACCCTTCACTTCCTGCCGTAAACACCTGACAGGCGGTGTAGCCTTAAAAGGCCAGCATCACCTGCTTCCTCCCTTTCCCGCGCGGTGCGCTCGTCTGGCCAGGTTCGGGACTACATTACCCAGGATGCCCAGTGGCAGGAGCTCCTGCGGGATAGGCCAGAACCACGCGGAAGTGATTACGGGTCGCCCAGCAACAGGGGCGGAGCCGTGGCCCATGATTGGGTGCTCACGCCCCCGGCCTGGGGCGGGGCGGGGTTCGGGCTTGGCCCCGCCCCCGGGGCCCCGGGGCGCTCGCCGGCTCTTACTTGCAGCCGGGCGGCCGTGCGCGCCGCCCCGCGCTTCCCCCGGCGTTCCCCCGAGGCCCCGCCCTCCTTTGCTCCGGCAGCCGCGAAAGTGCGGGCCCGGATTCGGCGGCCCGGGCGGCCGCGGGCCCTGGGCGGCGCGGTGCGCAGGCGCGAGCGTGCGGGGCGCGCGGCGCGCGGTTGAAGCCGGAGTGAGTTCCTGGGCGCCGAGACCCGGCGGCCGGCGGCCGGCGACCGCGTTTCCCGCAGCCATGGCAGCCCTGCGCTACGCGGGCCTGGACGACACGGACAGCGAGGACGAGCTGCCCCCGGGCTGGGAGCAGAGGACCACCAAGGACGGCTGGGTCTACTACGCCAAGTAAGGGGCGTCCGGGGCGCGCGGGACCCCGACGGCTCCGCGCCCGGACGCGCGCGGCCCCCGGACCCCTGCCCGCGCGGGGAGGGCCTGGGCGGGCGCAGCGAGGGCTGCCGGGCTCCCGAGGACGGGCCCCGTCCCTATTCTGGCCCTGTCCAGCCTGGGGTCACCTGGCGGCGCCCAGACACGCCCTCTGCTGCCCAGGAGGCGGCAGTGCCCGGCCGTGCGGGGATGCGCACGCTTGCATTCCCATTTCTGCAACATCAGAAAAGATGAGCACGCCCCGCTCCTTTCTCGGGGTCCAGAAGGGCAGCCTAGGAGTGTGTGTTTGTAACAAATGCCCTAGTAGAGCTGTGTGTGTATATATGTATGTATGCATGTATATAAAATGTAGCTAATGCAGCTTTACTGTAGTTCTCGGTTAAGTTTTGAGAGCCCCAGGAGGCCCTCTTTCCCGCCTCTTACCGTGTGCCCTTGGGCTGTGGGAATAACTCTCAGGGGTTACTCATCTACTAAGAGTTGGTTGGAGAGTTTTAGTTGAGGCCTGAACAAACTGCCGGGTCCCACTCTCGGCAGCTGACAGCATCGTCTTGGCCTGACCCTAGAATCACCCGAGGACCGTTATAACTGTAGATTTGGGGTCTCAGCAGACACCCCACTTAGGTACTCTCGATTTTTTAAGCTTCCAAGCTAAGGCAGGTTATGGCTTTGAGAAACACGGAAGTAAATCAGTGATTTTCTGCTCTTGGGAAACTGACCGGGCTCTGCTCCCGGCTTCCGCCAGCAGGTGATTCTTCTCTCTTCATTTGCCTGCCCCGCCTCCCGCCCCTACTGGTAGTTTGTGAAATCTTTCCCAGGTGATTCTGATCTGCCCTCGGTTGTGAGCCACGGCTGTCTGCCTTTGGTGGCTTTCTAGAAAGAAAAGCAGGGGGCAAAGACCTTGCTGTGTTCTTTGAAGACAGGTTGGGAAGGTATCCTGTGCCACTCCCTTTGCTGAGCGCTTGTTTAACCGAGATAAATTAGACTGCTTGGTGGGTCTTCCACTTGGTGGTCCAGTGGCTAGGACTAAGATCCTGCAAGATGCCTGTTGTGGCCAAAAAAATACAAAAAGCGGTCCTCACACCGTGTGTGTGATGAGTGGCAGTGTGCCCAGCCTGAGCCGTGCCTGCAGATGGGAAGGTACTGGGGGTGATTGGCCCCTGAGCCCTGCCTTAGGGCACAGGTAGAAGTGGGCGGGTCCAGGGGCAGCTCAGGTAGAAGAGACCGAGGCCCATCCTGTGCCGTGATGGTGCTGGAACCTGATCACCGGTGAGGAGGAAGGGCCCTGCTGGCCTCAGAGGAGCTAGGCTCCACGGTCAGGACCCTGGGGTCTACTGAAGCCTTGCGGCCAGGGAGTGGGCTCGGCTCTGTGTCTTTAGAAGGATGATTTCTGCTCTGGAGGACTGGAGGGAGCCAGGGGCTCGGGGCAGCTTCTGGATGGGCATTGGCCGTTGTTGTGGCTTCTGCCTGAAGGGCTCTTTCATCCGTCTGAGCTGTGCTTCAGTGCCTCTGCCCACGAGGGTGTCCCATGCACGGGCCCTGCCCTCTCATTCCAGCACCTTGCACCCCTCCATCCATAGTTCTCTACGTGCCACTCGGCCAGGCCTGCCCTCTGTCCCTCCCCAGGTCGTCAGCTTTGTCAGTGCAGGGACCGTTCCTCTTTCCCCTGTACCCCGTGCTTAGCATCGGGGAGCTGTAAAATCAGTCTGTGGGGAATAAGAAAATTAGCTCATCAAGCAAAGCTCTCCTGGGCCTCCCTGGGCGAGTGGCCCTCGGGGATGTGAAGACGCACACGGCCTGCTTCCTGGCTTCCAGGGCCTCCCCTGCCCCTGCTCAGGGTAGGGCCTGTCCTGATCTGGCCTCTGTCCCCGGAGCTCCCTGGCTCCCTTTCCCCAGGTTTGACCTGGGGCCTCATGCTCGGTCTGGAGGCTCCTGTGGCTGTGGTCACTCTGCTGTCCCCTCAAAAGGTTGTTGCTGAGCCATGAAAGATGCTGGGATTCTTGGCCTCCAGAGGAGAGGAATTCAATCCTGGGCCAGTGATGAGGCTTGATTGCTCAGAGCTTTTGTGTAATAAAGTTTTATTAACGAATAAAAGAGAGAAAGCTTATGACATAGACATCAGAAGGGGGCAGAAAGAGCGCCCCCCTGCTAGTCTTTAGCTGGATGTTTTTTGTCTATTAGAAAGCTGTTAATTAGATAAGTAGCTCAGTCAGTAAATCATCTGCCTACAGTGCAGGAGACCTGGGTTTGATTCCTGGGTTGGGAACATCCTCTGGAGGAGGGCATGGCAACCCACTCCAGTATTCTTGCCTGGAGAATCTCATGAATCTCATGGACAGAGGAGCCTGGTGGGCTACAGTTCATGGGGTCACAAGAGTTGGACACGACTTAGCGACTAAACCATCACCAGTCAGATAAGAGAGACACCTCAAGGCTGTAGGAGTTTTACCAGGCCCCTCTCCCACAATATGCATTTTTGAGATAGGATGGCATGAGGTGTGTCATCCCCCAGCCATAAAACAATTGATATGAATACTGGTTTGTTGAGCTATTATCAGCCCGAGGTTTGAGAAAAGAAAAAAAAAGTTAGTCTTAGGTGGAACCATTTTGAAGAAAGGCACATTCCAAAGCAAATACATAGTTTCATTAACGCAGCTTAAGAAAAACATTCCCATAAGAAAAACGCACTGGTGAGCTCTGAGGAAAGTTAAGTTCAGGTGGAACAGCGCAGAATTTTAGGAGAAAAAACATCTGAGACCTGTAGTTTGTTTCCTCCTGCCGCTTAAGGGAGAGAGAAGAATGTCTGCCACTTGCAGCCTCTTCCCTCCGCTTGGGGACCCCTGGCCTGCCTGCCTGTCAGCCTCTCACCCCCTGCGTCTCGCCTTCTGCTGGGGGACCTTTCCCTCGGCTTCCTTCCTGAAGGCATCCACCTCTGGGCTCAGGGCGCCTTCACTCAGTAAGGCCTGCACGCTCCAGCCGGCTCCACGGGGGCTCCGCGGTGCCTCTGTGGTCCCCGGAACACACCCCAGGGGCCCCCAGGGGTGTTTGGCTCTGTTGACACTGACGGGGTGATGGAGCTTGGTCCGCTCCCAGCTGCTGTGGTGGGTGCCTCTCTCCGGAAGCTCTCCTCTCCTCCCTGCCCTCTGGTCTTCGCTCAGGGTGGAGGATGCGGGGATTGGGCCTGGCGCTGCATCCCCAGCAGTCCCCCTGAGCTCTGCCCACCTTCAAGCGTCCCGGCCCTTGGTTCACTGCCACTTCTGGAAGGCCACTCGTCCCTCGGGGTTTGGGGAACCTGGCCGATCTCTCAGAAGGCTGCCTTTGCCTCCTTCCTTCTTTCCAAGGCCTTCCTCCCACTGCTGTGGGGCGCCCCCACCCTGGCCAAGGACTGAGGCAGCAGCTTCCAGCCGGACCCACGGGGTCTCGTGGGAACCCCCTCGTGGAGTGTGGTTCTGTCAGCCCCTTAGCCTTCCCACAGGCAGACCTCGAAGGGGCGCCTGGCACATGGCTCAGTGCCCCCAGGGAGGGCCAGGATCGTGGCTGAGGGTAACTGGTGACCAGAGTAAGCTGGGGGGCCTTCTCGCTGCCCTGCCGCCACCTAGGGCAGTCCCTCTGCCTTAACTGGGGCCGGGGTTGAGGGGCTAAGGCTCGGTGCTGGGGGCCGTGGTGCAGTCCTGGAGGTCTCCGGGGCTTTGGCCCCTGCCCCCATTTGCCCCTGAAGCCCTCTGGCCTGAAGGGGGACTGCCGGCCTGCCCAGTGGGAGGCAGGCCCCTGTCTGCAGGAGGCTCTGGGTCTCCCTGTTGAGCTTCAGAAAAAAACCCCAAAACCTTAGAAGAGCGTACTTCAAAGGGATAGCCGTGTAATGTGGTGTGAATTTAATTCTGATCCCTTTGTTTTACATGAAGATCACAGTTAATTATCTCTTTAAATGACAAAAAGGGAAAAAGAAAGCTTGCTGAAAGAAAAGAAAAATAACGGAGGCCTTCTTTTTGAAGGAGAATAAGATAACAGTGGGGATGTGTTGTAATTTTCTGTTCATTAAAAAGTCATTTTAGGTTACAGTGGAAAGGGAACAGCTTTTAATTAACTTTTATATGAAGTTTATTTCAAATAGTCCTTTTCTGTCAAAGGCACAGTTCTTAGTTCCTCACACATGTACAGTGACCGAGGCTTCTCTGACCCCAAGAGTGGGGCTGTTATTACTCCCTTTGCACTGGTGGGAAAACTGAGGCTCAGGGAGGTTTAATACCTTCTCCAAGGGCACCAGGCTGGTGAGCAGAGGACCAGGAAGTGTGGGCATCAGGCCTGGGACCCCGAGTCTGCGGGAGATGGGGGCAGTGTCTGCAGAGCCTTGCCATTGCAACAGCTATGTTGGCGTCTGGTGGGTAGAGACCAGGGATGCCGTTCATCGCCCTGCAGTGCCCAGGATGGTCCCCACTGCATAGTGATCCCCCCATTCAGGAGTGCCGGGGCAGGAGCGGGTTACCCTTCCTAGGGAGTTGGGGCTTCCTTTCTGCAAGCAGGGCTGCCCGTGCCCTCGGTCTGTGCGGAGATCTAACCGATCACCAGGCACTGTCTCGGGTCCCGTCTCTTACCTTCCCTGTGCTGCCGGGAAGACTGGCTGGATGCGTGCAGTGTGGGAGCGCGGGTGTGTGGCCTTCTGGATCCAAAGTTCACAGTGTCCCTGTGCTGGCCACTGAGAGTTTGCAAAACACCAGAAGCCGGCAGTTCCTAGAAAGACCCTGTTTTTGATGTGCAGCGTATTACAGGAGCATTTACTTGCTCTCTGTATTTATTCTCTTTAAAATAACGGCTCGGGAAGAACTGTTCTGTCATCTGGTTGTCAGTGATTTAGTGTTATTTTCTCCTTTGGCCTGAGCATGTGAACTTTGAGTGCTTCTTGCAACGTGCAGCTTTTTCTGGGATTAAGTAATTTTATGTTTTTCTCGACAGTAGGTCACCTGTTGACAGGTGTCTCTAGTCTGTTATTGGCATGTGATTTGAATTTGAATGATAACTGTATACACTCTCCTGAGATGAAAGGCTAGTCTGGCACGGAAATCAGACCAGCTTGTATAATTGGTTTGTTCAAAATAGTAGACCTTTTGAGGGCTTTCTATGTCAGATACTGTGTCCAACCCTTTATGTACAGTATCTTCATAACATCGTCCTGAGATCAGTAGTAAGATTATTTCCATTTTGCCAATGAGGAAGTTGAGGCTCCAAAGCTTAGTAACTTGACCTATGGGGCTGTCTTACCACTTCTTAATTTCCTCTTGGATGAAATTAGGAATTATCACTTAAAAAACACTTTGAAGTTAAATCTGTGGACAGAATAAACATATAAGAAGATTTGCAACCCCACGGGCTACAGCCCACTAGGCTCCTCTGTCCATGGAATTCTCCAGGCAAGAATACTGGAGTGGGTAGCCTTTCCCTTCTCCAGGGGATCTTCTTGACCCAGGGATTGACCTGGGTCTCCTGCATTGTAGGCAGGTTCTTTACCATCTGAGCCACCAGGGAAACCACTACTATTAAGGTTAAATTTAATACTATTAAGGTTATAATTTAAGGCCAGTAAGAAATCAGCACTCCACTCAAAAGGTTAAATTATATCTACATGTCAGCATTATCAGTTAGACTGAAAGTTTTCAATCTGTCCTGGAGTAAAACTGAAGCAAGTACAAAGCAGAACACCTCTAGATATTTTGAGAAATTCAGCGATATTTCTCGAGTTGACCCGCAGCCGGGGTCCCGTCGTCTTCCTCTGGCTTCACCGCCAGTTCGTAAGTGCAGGCTCTTACCAGACTGCTGCTTGCTGCCTAGAGAGCCTGACCTGTACGAACACCCATCTTCTGTTCTGAATGTTTCTTTGTGAACGTCGGACTTGACTACTCTTGAGAGAGAATTATGTTGGGGAGAGAGAAGTCTCATGCCATGGATTAATTTTAGAAGTGTATTTTAGAATTTTAGAAGTGTAACTTACTGTTCTCTGGATTTTTTTTTTTTTTCTTTTAACCAGTCACACCGAGGAGAAGACCCAGTGGGAACATCCAAAGACTGGGAAAAGAAAGCGAATTGCAGGAGGTATGTATGTCGTTGTCATAAAGCAGAGAACCTTGTACATTAAGCATCGTTCAGATGGAAAAACTGTCACAGGCAGAGGGTCTGTTGAGGAACTGGACCTTCCCTCTCAGGAGCTTGTAGGATTCGGTACAAGAAAGTGATGAGACTTTTGAGTGGAGTGCTGATTTCTCACTGGCCTTAAAGGTAAAGTATTAAGATAATAGGGCTCTTGAACTCATAGCTCATTAGGTTTTTCCGTAGTTGCACTGGTTCCTGTCCTGGAATTAAGTATACCAGTGTTTGATAGAGTTCCGTAAAGCCTGCGGTGACCCCTAGGTGTTTCTGAGTACGTGTGTCATCCATGGGGTAGAAGTGTAAGAAAGTCCCTGCCCTCAAGAGGTTGAGGGTCTATTTGAAAAGACAGCAAGTACCCTTGGAAGAGAAAGTGAAACTGCTCTGTAGTGGGAGTCATCACAAGTCAGCATACAAGTGATACTGGCTGCCTGCTACAGTGTAGGTGCATTCTGGGAATTCACTCCAGGGAGAATTCATGTTGATTGGAGCAACCAGTAAGGATTTTGTGAAAAGCAGGAGCTGAAGGGAGTGTTGAGGAATGATCAAGAATGCAATAGTCTTAAAAACAGAGTAGCCGTATGACCTAGCAGTCCCGCTCCTGAGCATGTAGCCATACAGTAAGAAGAGATCCGTGCACCCCGTGTGCACTGCAGCGCCCTTCACGGTAGCCACAGCATGGGAACAGCCTGAGTGTTCATCAGCAGGTGAATGGGCAGAGGTGTGTGTATGTAACAGAGTACTGTTCAGCCAGAAGAAGAGTGAAATGTCATTTGCAACTATATGGGTGGACCTAGAGACTGTCATACCAAGGAAAGTAAGTCAGAAAGGGACAAATGTCATATGATATCGCTTATATGTGGAGTCTGAAATCTGGCACGGGGACACGTGTATGAAACAGACAGACTACCGACATGGAGAAGAGGCTTGTGACTTCCTCGGGAAGTTTGAGATGAGCAGGTACGCATTACTGTGTGTAAGATAGATAAAAAAGAAGGTCCTGCTGTGTAGCATAGGGAGCTATATTCAGCATCCTATGATTAGACCATAGTGGAAAAGAACAGGAAAAAGAATATATATATGTAAAACTTGAGTTACTCGGCTGTACAGTAGAAATTAACACTATTGTCACTCAACTATATACTTACAGTAAAACTAACAAGAATGGAATAGTCTTACTTCCCAAGCAAGAGGCAGAAGTTTGGAGTCTGGTTGGGGTAACAGGCCTTCTGTACCTGCCGTCGTTGGAACCCACAACCTGCTGGTCCACTGGGAGACTGGGACCTGGGACTGTGGCCGAAACGGCGGGGGCTTCAATTCCCCCCACCCCGCCCCCAGGTAGACCTGTCTTCCTGTTTTTCAGATTTGCCCTACGGATGGGAACAAGAAACAGATGAGAATGGACAAGTGTTTTTTGTCGAGTAAGTGTCTACAGAGAAACTATTCTTGGCCCTCTTGCTTTTGTAATTAGTGTATACCTTGTAGACAAATATTATGTAGTATGTAATTGTAATTTTACCAGCAGGAGTAACTGCTGTTAACGATTTTTGAATTTTTTTCTTCCATGTTTTCTGTACATATACTTGAAAAAAAAGAATGTATTGGGTGAACTGTTTGGTTAACTGTTTTTGGCACATAATTCTTGTGAGCATTTTCTCATATCCTTAGAAAGTTTTCAAGAAAATGATGTTTATTTTCTTGTATAGTGTATCATTTTGTACAGATACACTCTGATTTATCAGATTACCTACCGGGCGGTGATGCTGTTAAATTTCTGTGATGTGGCATCCACACAAGCAGACCTTGTCACAACGCACTTCACAGATACTATTTTTTGTTTTTTTAACAAACTGAAGGTTTGTGGCGACCCTACTCTGAGTGTCTTTTGGCCCCATTTTCCCTTTGATATTTGCTCAGTTCGTGTCTTTGTCACATTTTGGTAATTCTGCAATATTTCAAACCCTCCGCTGGCATAAAGGTTAAGACTCACTGAAGGCCCAGGTGATGGTTAGTAGTTTTTAGCTAGCAAGTGTTTGTTAATTAAGGGATGTATTTTTTTAGACACGATGCAGTCGACTGTAGTGTAAACTGAACTCCCACATGCACTGGAAACCACACAATTTGTATGACTCAGTTTATTGCATGTGACATGCGTTTTGTTCCTTTGGTCTGGAACTGGCCCCGCGACGCAGACTCTCCAAGGTGTGCCCGTAATTGTGATGGTTTGAGCGCCCGTGTCTGTAACGCTATCTTCGGAACCAAGGGCAGTAACAGACAGCCATGGTAGCTGTCTGTCTAGCCCCTGGCGTGATCCAGGTGTGTGTCTAGGCGCCTCATGCCCGTAGTGTCGACCCCTTCGGTCCCCAGACGCTCTGAGGGGGCCAGCGCGCGGCTGCCTGCCGCTCTGATCCTGTCAGAGCGCTGATGAGTTAGAGAGCAGCCAGGTCCCTGGGGGAGAGCCCAGGTTTGTCGCCGTGGTGTGAGGGCCTCCGCCACAGGTTATTTCTGGTCGCCAGGGTGGAGCCGCTGAGGGGCTGGGGAGAGAGGCGCACGTTTGCGAGCCAGGGTGACCGTGTCTGCGGGGGGCTCCGTCGTCTGTGCGACTGGGGTCGGAACGCTCACCCGGCAACTGTGGTGAAAAGGCAAACGGAAGCCGGTTATTCCTGGGTCTTAGTGTTTGTGGGGTGACGAGTACAGATTTTTAATCTATATAGTTTCACACACACACACTACAGACACATTTTTTTTTAACCTATATATGTATATATATTTCCGCTGCACTGCCAGGCTTTGGGGATCTTACTTCCCCAACCCGGGATCAAAACCTGGGCCAGGGCAGTGAACGCGCCGGGTCCTAACCACTGGGCCGCCAGGGAACTCCCACAAATACATTTTCAATCATGGAATCTTTCTTTCTGGAGAGTTCTTCATAGCTTTCAAGATATGTTGAGGTGTACCTCGAATCCCAAGGTTACATTTAAAATGTGAAAAGCAAATCCTTTTCAGCAGGAGCAGCTGGTCTTTCTGTATGAATAGGATGTACCCCTGTGTTTAATACATTGTTCACAGAATCGATATATTTTAACATGGTTTCTACAAGATCTAGATCAGCTCCAAATCAAAATTAAGAGTGTGAGTATAATCTTAGAATGAAAATGTTTAGAAATTTTAGTAGTGGACCGCTTTCATATTCGTTGTTGTGGCTTTGATCACTTTGAGTTTCCCACTCCGCATCTTCTCGGGCCCTTGCACAGAAGAGGTCTAATTGAAATCTGCAGACAAGAGAGACCTGCGGGTCTTAGAGCGCATTGGCGTGCCTTAATCAAAGAGCCCCAAGCCTGCTGCGTTTCTGATACCTGCGGGCACACGGCAGCACTACTGTACGTTACAACCTCTTTTACAGGCAGTTCCGAGGAAAAAGCTTGGATGCCTATCTTCCTAGGCAGGATGGTAATCCTTCTGGAGCCCAGAACATAGGTCAGACGGACCCCAGGTCTTTCCAGGGTTAAGAACGAGCCTTTCTAGTCCCTGGAAAATGGAGTCTCCCTCGCCTGCACCGTGCGATTGTCCTGTGGTCATAAACGCCTCCGGTCCACTGCTGTGGGCTCACTGCTTTCTCCTTTCCTCTGCAGCCACATAAACAAAAGAACCACCTACTTGGACCCACGACTGGCCTTTACCGTGGATGACAATCCCACGAAGCCGACCACCAGACAGAGATACGATGGCAGCACCACGGCCATGGAGATCCTCCAGGGCCGGGACCTCAGCGGCAAAGTGGTCGTGGTGACCGGGGCGAACTCGGGAATCGGTGGGTCGTCAGCCAACAGCCCTGGTTGTCGTCATGTTCTGTCGCGTGTCTGATGAAACCCACTCTAGCCGTGAGGAGGTTTTGTTCAGTGATTCTCTGATTTGAAAGGTACTTGTAGCCTCTTCGGCCTTCGGGTCATGGAAGTCCCAGGCTCTTTCTCGGTCCCGGCGCCTCCATGGGAGGAAGGCCACAGAGGGCCGGCCCTGGATTCCCTGCATGCTGCAGTCACAGGAGATGGGTTATCTTGGTTTTAAGGAAGAGAGGCGGCAGGCTCCGCTGGGGACTTTCTGACCTGGTCTGCGTGCTGTGCAGATAGCATCCGGTCACCGGGTTCCTCAAGCACAACGTGGACGGGTGGTGGGGTCTCGGAAGCAGCCGTGTGTCGTGGTTGTGGGACAGAGGCGAGCAGGGGTCCGCTGCTCCCCAAGAGGATCGTTTTCCTTGGACAGCAGGACCTTGTTTCTCTGCAGGGCGGCAGAATCAGTCCTTGTCTTAGCCTCTCGCGGCCCGTGTTTCCCCACGGTGAGCGTCACGAGGGCGGGGGGCTGCAGCGGGCTGCAGCGGGCGTCACGGGCTGGCAGAGAAGCCGCAGCCCGGCAGATGGCCCTGTGGCCAGCCTCCACGAGATTCACCCTCATCCCACCGTGTTCTGGGGACGTGAACATCGGAGTCTGTAGGAGCCAGCTGCTTCGCGTGAGGATGTGCATCCTCAGGTTAATTTACAGGAGCAAGACCTGGAATTGTGTTCAGCTGTCTTCCGGCGAATTCTCTGTCCTTTTGACCCTTCTCAGCACCAGCCTCCTTCCCGATCTCCCCATTCCCAGCCACCTCTCTGACCAGCTTTGGGTCCTCAGCCTTCTGTGTCCCTCCAGGTCTTCTTTCTCCATCTTCGTTAATTTTTGGTGACCCCCTTCTTGAACTCGCAGAAATATTTCCTGTATCATCAGGGTGACTCCAGGTGGTGACATTTTCTTAGAGGATCAGTCGTTTCAGAGTGCAGGGTCAAAAATCTAACAAGCTACAGTCCCAGAGCAGAACTTTTTTTTTATAGAAGACTAGGCATCCTTTTTTTATTTGTGGATTTATTTATTCCTTAAGTTGCTTTTTGGTTGCCCCGGGCTTTGTCGCATGCCTGCGGGCTGTCTCGGTTGCGGTGCGCAGGCCTCTCTGCAGTGCTGCCCGTCACGGAGCACCGGCTCTGCGGCGTGAGGGCTTCAGTAGTTTCGGCACACAGGCTTGGCTACTCCGGGGCAGGTGGGGGGTCTTCCCAGACCGGGGATCAGATCAGTGTCCCCTGCATTGCAAGGCCAGCTCTTAACCAGGGAAGCCCCAGAGGAGAACTTTTGACTGTATCATGTCTATTAAGGCAAAGATGCAAATGGGAACTTTTTTTTTCTTAATTGAAAGGGACTTACTTAAAAAATCAACTCTTGGACCTCATCCTGGACTGAGACTGTGTTTAGTCCAATTTTCTGAATTGCATTGGCATCAATTCTACATATTTGTCATCGATAGAAAAAACTGTTGATGCTAAATTAAAAGTAATCGCCAGATCCTCAGCTCTCCAGGAAACACTGCTGTGTAGATTGTGTTGACCACTCTTAGTGAGGGTGTGGACTAAGACAGCATAGGATAATTAAGAGAAAAATAAGGACTGAAGTCAAATCTCTCTATATTTAACACTCAGTTACCCAGAGAAGTAACCAAAAGACCTCATTCCGTTAATCTTGTGGCTGGACAGTTTTTCCCTATCATTAGTAAGGCTTGTGACTCCTGATGGTCTGTGCGGAAGAGGTCAAACTTGGCCCTGTCTGACACGTGGCATACCTTCGCGTCTGGGGGAACCTCTGCTGAAAATTTGACACAGGAGGCTTATGACATTGTTGTTACTTAATTGCTAGGTCGTTTCCGACTCTCTTGAGACCCCATGGACTAGCCCGCTAGGATCCTCTGTCCATAGGATTTCCCAGGCGAGAACACGGGAGTGGATCCTTCCCCTGAAGTTTCCTTCTTCAGGGCATCTTCCCAACCCAGGGATTGAACCCATGTCTCCTGCTTGGCAGGCAGATTCTTTACCACTGAGCCACCTGGGAAGCTGTAATACAGGACCAGAGGGGTTGGTCCGGAATATACGGAGAGCTCTGTGCGGTGGGGTACCGAGTCGTGGTGCGCAGGGAGGAGGAGGTTCTGGAGCGTGGGGCAGACGCATGCTGCTGGTCAGAGTGGACCTTGGGCCTCTCGAGGGGACTCGGGCTCTTCACAGCTCTGACTGCGTCCTCTCGTCCTTCTTGAGCAGTCTCGTGGACGCTGCAGGGGTGCTGTGGTCCGGTAGCACGTGGTGGCGCTCATGCTGGGAGGGAGATCGGGGAGGGTATCGGGGCACCATGCTGCCCCCCAACCCCAGCTCTGACCTCAGCTGCCTTCAGCTCTGCCTCCTCGCCCTGGGAACCCTCCACCCGCGAGAAGCCCAAGTCTGGGGGAGCTCCTCAGCCTTGTTTCCTTAATTTGGTGAAATGATACCGGACCGAACGTTCCAGGTAATCAGATCCTTGCAAATGGCTGTCACACTGCAGCCCCACCAGCAGGCTTAGAGAGCAGGACTGAAGGCCGGCCTGCGGCTTCCCGGTCGTCTCTAGGCGACTTTGATACCCTGTGCTGTGGCCTTTCAGAGTGTCCCTGCCCCAGGAGGTTGTGCCTTCCAGATAAAGCCCTCCCTTCTCCTAAACTGTGAAACACGCCAGTTTAGACATTGCAATCACTGCTCTGTTTTTGCCGCTTCACACGGAACCCCTGAGGGCAAGCGAACCGGGCGTCTTTGTTTCCCACACTTCCGGGCACTCAGGACTCCCCTTCTATGGGAGCTTGGCTGTGCTGGCCTGCCCTTGCCGCTCAGGGGGGCCTGTGACCCCCGTGGGAACTGCCCAGTCTTTAGCCTTGGATGTCTGTGCTCCTGGGAGCAGAGCAGGCTGTCACAAAACACACCAGCCTTTATTTTGAGAGTGGTGACTCTGCAGCTGAAAACATAGGTAACCTGATCAGCTTTACAAAGGTTGGTTTACAAATTCGGTGTTTTCCCATGATAGTTAGGTTGAATTCCTGACAGGGCACTGCTCTGTTGGACTTGCTTTTTGGGGACCAGGCCCCCTTCCATGGAGGGTGGTGGTAGCATTCCGCATGTCTCCTGGGGACGCGCCGCCAGGGCCCTCTCCCCTGGCTCAAGGGAGCTGCAAGCCTTCGGACGCCACCTGCTCTGGAACGCGCATTGTTCTCCCCTCGGCCTCTGTCTGAGCACGTTCCGAGCCCGGAGGACTTTGCAGATGGGGTGCTGTAGCTTGTGGCCCTCCCTCTCTGGAGCTCAGTGTCCGGGGCCAGTCCCCTGTGCGCCACAGCTGCACTCACACCACGTGGCCTGGAGCCCGTAGAGACGAGGCGGGAGGTCATTTCTGTCTGTGCTCAGTGTAGCGCTGGCCGGGAAGGGGCGGGTGTCCGTAGCTCCCTGGAGTCCGTGGTACGGCGGAACTGATCTGGTAAAAGGATGAAGTGACTTCAACATGGTGATTGTTAAACGCAGACGGAGTCTCCCGCCAAGTCCCAGGAGGGGGGGTTTCGGAGACTGGGGGTCTCCCGTCGTGGAAGATCAGATGGCCACTTCTCAGGACTCAATCCTTTTGGCCGAACTGGTTGTTGACCTCTGCCTGTCAATAACTCAGTACAAACTGCCGCCTTCTCGTGTTCCTCAAAGGCCAGACCCTTCAGCGCGGCTGCCTGAATGTCTAAGCGTGGGACCGTGCCTGCCCTGCGCGCTGTCCCCTGTGAGCAGGCACGGCGGTTGGAAATTGTGCAGCTGGTTGCAGGGAGCAGAGTCGTCATCACGGCACCTAAGGAGAGAGGTCCAGCTCCTGTCAGACATCCACTGAAGACCTGTTAACAAGGGTGTGCGTGCAGCTTAGCTGTTTTCAGTCTGCTGTCCACTGGCAATGATGAAAAAGCCTTCTTCCCAGCTTCCAGCTTTTTAAAGATGCGTTTCGTTTTGGCTGTGCGGGCTTTTCTCTAGCTGCGTGCATGGGGTCTTCGTTGCGGGTCTCTCTTGTCGCCGAACACGGGCGCTAGAGACCTGGGCTCTGCCGCTGTGGTTGTGGGGCCCTGGGGCACAGGCTCAGAGCTGGGGTCCACGGGCTTCGTTGTCCCACAGAAGGTGGGCTCTTCCCGGACCAGGGATCGAACCTGCGTCTCCTGCCCTGGCAGGCGGATTCTTTACCACCAACAGGGAAAGTCCCCAACTTCCAGTCTTAAAACCAACAGTGGTTAAAATTTGGTTTTTAAATCCCTTTTGGAGTGTAGTCAGGATGAAGCATTTCTTTGACCTTCTGAGCCTTGATAATGCTGGGCTGTCTCAAAGGTTGTGACTTGAGATCTGGAATAGCCTGGCCTGCTTTTGATGTTTGAGTCGGAGGATCCATTAACAAGGATAAAACTGTTTTTTTTCCCCCTGAACGAATATTTAAGCTGGCCACCTCAGTGTATACCAGTGAAATGTGTTCTAGGACCGACACTGCCATTTTCTGTTGGTGTTTATGTTGCATATGATAAATCTCCTTAAGGTTCATCACAAGAATTCCAGTAATGTGTGTACATATGTGTGCATACTTGTATACCAAAATTTATGTACTTTGAGGTATTAAAAAAAAATGTATGTTCACGCTATCAAAGTCAACCCCAAATTTGTTCTTGAAACAAAATGAAGGTATCAGATTTCTAGCCCGGAATCCCAGAATGTCGGAATTGAATGTTGAAACTGGTTGTTTTGGTTAGAGGGCCTGTGTTTTAGAGTTCGGGGTCTTGTTCCAGAATCTTGTGTTGAAATTCCAGTGTGAAGTGTACTCGCTGTATTCTTTTATCCTACAAGTCATCACCACGATGAATTCACCTCTGGTGTAAATTCTACCAGGTGTATGGCGATACTAGAAGAGTGTTTTTCTTCGTGTGGGAAAGTATATTCATCCTTAAGGTTTTAAACCCACCAGCATCCCTTCCTCTCCACCTTCGGTTTTCTTTTCCACACCTAGTGTAACTAAATTTTGCCTTTTAGCCTAAATCACGCCGTTGACCCCCCCCCCCCCCCCCCCTGGCCCCCCGCCCAGTTATTCCAAAAGATCCCATACGTTCAAGGCCAAGAGAGTGCCTTGGAGTCGTTTTCTTGGTTAAAACTCCCTCATATGGGATCATTACACTTGAGATCTTGAAATGCCTGATTACAGTCTCCTTTTCAGTTGTCAACAAGATTTAAACTAGTGGGATCCTGATGTTTATCTTCTTTTTAAGAACCTGGTGCTCATTAAGCGGAGGGGAATTTTTTGAAGTAATCTAAATGATCTTTTGGGAATTCAGACCCCCATTTTAAATGAAAAACATTTGTGACTATCTCTATTTTATGATCAAATATACCCATGTAAGTGAAATGATTTTGCAGTTATTCCGAGAAATTATTGAGATTTCTGAGAGTATTGGAAAAAGTCCTTGAATAATATTACATAAAAATTGAGAATTAGTGCTTCTGAATTAAAGAACCTTTTTTACATTTAAATATTCTCGGACATTGAATATACATGGGGATCACATGATCAGAATACTTGAGAAGCCATATATCTAAAGGAAGAGGTCAACTGCAATATTCTAATGAGCCTCTCATAATTTGGTAATCATATTTATAAACTTATTTAAAAATGTATGCAGTAGATAGTATGCGAGTGTGATATGTGAGCCTCAGTAGATGTCAGCTAAAACTTTGTCAGATGAGGTCAGTTGAGTTTCATACTTGTATGTATGTTGAAATTTTAATTTATTTGTTATAAATAAACATAAGAAACGAGGTTCATACAAGGTGCTATTGATTGCCAAAGTGATTTAAAATCATCACTTAAAAAGTATTTAAAAATAGTTCCACCCTAATTCAGATTACAAGTGTTTTCTCAGTTTTGAAAACTTGTCAGTTATTTTAATTAACCCCCAATATAAAATACTTGATTTTTTGCTTTTGCATTGTACAGTGACATAGCAGTTGTGAGCAAAGAAAGGGTTCTGTGTATTTTGCGTGAATTACCTGAGAGGATGTCTTGCTATAGGTTTATATTTTCTCTCCACTAGAGGGCGCTGTTGCCCTTTGATACGATTGAACAAAAGCGGTAGCATCTCAGTCCAGTTTTCTTCCTCTCAGCGGGGTCTTGCTTTCATTTTTGTTAAATAATGCCTTTTACTTTCCTAACATATCTTTCAGGTCTTGTACTTCTTGGTGAAAGAGTTCACACTGAAGACTCTTACTAGTGTCAGGCTTGTTTCTCTTTCTTTCTCACCCCTTCCTCTTGCCTCCCCCTTTTTTCCTGGTATGAAATTCCAAGGATGAAGAGATCCATTTAGTAAAAAGGCCCATTGTGTTCAGGGAACAGCCCATTCTGCCAGATTACACAAGGGCATATGTTTTCATGACATTATTGGTTTTGAGTGTGCTGGCCTATCGATAATGTGATTTTTAAATTTCTAAGTGGAAATTGTAATATTTAAATACTAATACCTCTGTTTAAGGTTCATTTAGAAGGCCTTGGTGATCCTACAGTTTTTCCTAAGAATATAGAATTTCTCTGCCTCCCTCCCCCAGCCTACTCAGTGTTATATAATTTATTGTAATTAGATTGGTTAGTAATAATACATTTTTGCTGTAGAAAGAAAATGTGTCCTTTTGGGCTTAGTATATGTTTCCTAACTAAGAGAGGCCATGTTAAACCAAATACTTAATATGAAGCAGACGGCCTGTATCTTCATGTACAAGATCTTAAGAAGGGTAGTAGTTTTTATTTTGGCTTGGTAACCCGAAATTGGAGGCAACCCATTAATTGTATGCTTCAGCTTTCAAACAGAAATTTGACCCAGAAGAGAAAATCCTTTTGGCTTTATGAAACTACTTATTTTCAAATTTTAAATGGGGACAAAATGAATACACCGTATTACATGCTTTTATTTCTATTCTTTGTCTCAGCAACCTTTTTCTCTCTCCAAAATGAAGAGCCAGCAAGCATTGCGAATATACTTGTAATGATGTGAAACTCCTTCAGCAGTCTTAAAATGTTCTGCTCATTGCTTTACAGATGTTTCCATTGTCTGTCCTGTGAAAATGGTTGAAACTCTGGCTGTAATGGGGATCATTCCAGCCTTGGCGGTGAAAGGCCTGCTGACTGTCAGAACCCCCTTGACCATCGCTTGAGTAGCATGGTGCGGCCACGTTCTCTCCTCATGCTCTGTGGTCTCACTCACTCACTCACTCACTCACTCTCCAGGTCTGAGTCCTCAGCCTTTTCCAGAGTTAACTTCTGGGGTAGGGTGGGGGGTGGTTAGTAGAAAAAGGGCCTTCATGCAAAGATCTCTTAAATTAAGTCCATAGATGGATGAAAAAGCAAATTCCAGAAACTTAAGAGGTTCCTGCCTGAATTTCTGATTCTTCCTTCAGCTCAGTAAGTAAGCGACACTGCGATTCCTGAAGGGCCAGTGTTTGTCTGCACGGCGTCCTGTAGATGAACTGCACAGACGCGTCCTCCTATTTATTTAATGAGTTACGCGCCAGGGAGGGGGTCTAAAGTGTTGCGTGTTTACCAGGCTGTGCTGCTTGGTTTTCTGGATCCTCCTTGTTAGAAGCCTCACCGAGACGGTGCTGGCCCCGAGAGGATGGCTGAGGCAGCGTGCTCCAGCGGGGCGCAGAGGTGCAGGGGCGGGTGGGGGCACTCTCCCCGTGTGCGCTACTCCCCCCTCGGTAGGATGGGAGGGCCAGGCCTTTCCCAGGAACAAATGGTCTCCTGGAAAGAGGGACGCAGTTCACAATCAAAGAGGTTTCTGGGGTAGTTGTATGGAAACTGAAGTGAAAACAAATAAGATACTTTTCATTTTCACCCTTATCTCTGAAAAGTACTTCACTGTTCCAGGTTCGTATTGATTAATCACTGTCATCTCATCGTACCTTAACAGCGCTTAAGAATTTGCGGATGTCCTGTACCCCTTGTCTCACTTAATTCTCACAAGTTCTCCTGGACTTGTGTCTGGCTGGCTGGAGGCTCAGAGAGGTGGGTAACCTGCCCAAAGTCACACAGCTCCTGAGCCGTGGTACCTGCAAAACCAGAGCAGAGAACGTCCGAGTCCGTGCCTGGAGCCCGCTTCCCCTTGCTGCTCCCTTTCTCGGAGGAACGGTGCTCAGTCCTGCCCACACTCTTCCCCAGCAGCTTATCCAGTCTATCTGAAGTCAACAAATTTACCTTCAAAGTCTACCAGGGCCCGCTCCGTGCCAGGCTGTGTGCTGAGCGTGGTGTCTGAAGGGAGGGTGGAGACCTGAGATCTCGGAGCTGCTGGGCGATCGTGCGTTAGTACTCAGACTCTTTCTCGGTCAGAAGAATCCCCCTTTGCTGTCACTGTAAAGTTCGTTTGGGGAAGGCGTTGTGGGGGACAGGCGCTGGCATTTGTCAAACTGAAACATGTGCCAGGTCCTGGTCTAGAATTATTTGTTATTGTAAAACATGTGGTCCTTATGGAAAACTTAGAAAATGCAGGTAAGTAAAAACAGAAGTAAATACAGATAAGAAAAAAAAACCACCTCAAATCCTTACCCACCAAGCGCCACTGTTGATATGTAGTCTGTATGACTCCCAGCAATTTTTCCTTCGTTTCTTTTCTTTTGTGATTTTTCTGTGTAAACTGTGGTCAGGAGGACCTTCCCTGCCATAGAATATTCTACAGCATCATAAGGGGTTGCGAGGCCATTATATAGTTCTAACTGTTTCCCCTCTGTGGCACATTTGAGTGGATTTCAGCATTTGGGTAGCTGTGGAATGGAGATGAGCATTTTGTAATTAAATGTTTCTGCCCATCAGTGACTATTCTAGTAGGTTTATTCTCTGGAAGTTGAATTGCTGAGTCAGGGGATGAGTTTCCTAACCTTGAAATCTTGATTTGTTCTGTCAAACCACACCCCTGGAAGCTTGGAGCAATTTAAACGCCCGTTTGCTCTGCATCCTTGTCAGTTTTGGCATTTAGCATTTTTTAAACGCTATCACTTAAATTTGCATGTCTCTGATTAGATTAATCAGGTCTTCCTATGTTTGGCCATTTGTATTTACTTTTTTAGATGATTGTAATTCATGCTGGTTTTTATTTGTTCTGACTGTGCTGGGTCATGCCGTTGGCAAGCTTCTCCCTAGTTGTGGCGAGCGGAGACTGCTCGTTGGGTGCGGTGCGCAGGCTTCTCATTGCGGTGGCTTCTCTTGTCACGGAGCACAGGCTCTCACGGTGGTGACCGGCTCTGGGCCTCAGGAGTTGCTGCAGGGGGGCTCAGAAGTTGTGGTGCGTGGACTTGGTTGCCCCGAGGGAACTTAGTTCCCAGACCAGGGATCCAACCCTTGTCCCCTGCATTTGAAGGCAGATTCTTAACCACTGGGCCACCTGGGAGGTCCCTGTATGCATTCTTTTATGAATTGCCTTTACAGGTGTAACTGTTTGGATATGTATTGACTGCTTGATTCACGCGGCCTCATTTAATTTTCAAAATGTCCCTTCGTCTCAGAAGTTAATTTATCTCAAAGCGTCTGTTATTTAAGTCCACATTCAGTGTAGGGACCTACAGGCGAGTCAGGAGGAGGAGGCCGGCCTCACCCGAGCTGGCTTCACTAACAGCTTGTCAGCATGTGTCTTATCACTCATGCCGGCTACAGCTCCCTTCACAGGCACCCCTGCTTCGCACCTGTGTTTGTGAATGGGGTCACCTGGAAAATTCAAGGTGGGCCAGCTTGCGGTGGAGCTTGAATCCCACGAGGACGTGTAGATCACATCCGGTCCTCTGGGTTTTGCAGATCTCACCCCGAATGGTCTCTTCATGGCCGGAGCCCCTCTTCGGAGCCTTGCTGTGCATTATCTCATTTGATGAGCCTGGCTCCCGTGTGGTGAAATCATACCACTGCTGAAAATAGTTCTGCTGACTGTTGGGGAAGCCTGACAGGTGGCAGGTTTCTGTCTGGGGAGGCAGCAGGGTGCCAGGGAAGAGCTCGGGACTCAGGAAGCAGACATGACCCAGTTTCCAAACCTGGCCGAGGCCGCGTCCCGTCTGAGTGACTTGGGCCCAGTTCCTCTCCTCCTCTGAGCTCTGGTTCTGCGTCTGTGAGACACGGGCACTTTTCCTACTCTGCAGAGTTGTTAAAGATGGGAACTCCAGAACGCCCAGGGAATTGTCCGCCCCACACTGCAGGCACTTAATGAACTGCAGTCATTTCGGTAACGGGAGGCAGGGCGATCAAGTTACTGAAATTAGTTTGGTATTTTCCTGGCTTCCTGGTTCTTGGATTCTCCAAAGGCTGCTGTTGTATCTGTGAGTTTGTCCTAAAACGACCTTTTTCAATAAACTGTTTTAGGCATCTACTTGTCTTTGGTATGAAGGGAAACATTTGAGTTATTTTTTTTTGTTTGGAAGTCAGATGGTAGATGCATCCAGAGAAAAAGAGTCAAGTGAAGGATGAGGTTATTTTTCTTGCAGGCACGGAAGAAAAAAAGAAAATCAAATTTGGGAGGAAGAAAGGAAGGAAAACTATTAAACTTTAAATGGATGTATTGTAGTAACATCCAAAAGCCTAGCATCAGAGCTCTGGTTCGTTTGAGTTTGTGATGGTTTATAGGGCTGCCTGGAATATTAAGTATAAATGTCCAGCTTAGCTGTCCCATTCGCTTGAAACTGTGGAAGACCCCATCAGCGTGTTTTTTGTTAGGACCTGCCAAGTGGTGTCTGCAAACGTTCTCTCCAAGTTCAGAAAGGTAACAAGACGTCAAGTACCTTTGTTGAGGCTTGGACCCTCGATTTGGTGGTGATGCCTAGGAACCTTTGAGGGAGGCTGTGCCACCCAGGATTGAAGGGCTGTGTGATGCTGGCTGGATCCTCGGGAGCAGAGGCCTGGGGTAAACAGGGGCGTCTCTGAGGAGGCTGTCATATGCTGAGTTTCCGTAGGTGAAGGCATTGCTGGACCTTGGGTGGCATGTTTTCCAGCTGCTGTAGACTGCAGCCTCCCAGGCCCTTCTGTACCTCTGCTCGCAGTGCCGAGCAGAGGCAGAGGCTCACGGGGGGAGAGGACGGGGTGCTCTTGGCTTATGTAACATTGGTGAATTCACCAGCAGCACCTCCGTCGTGGCTGTTTTCCTGGTGATCACATGAACCCAGAGGATGAAAATAATCAACCTCTTTCACACAGGCAGATTCTGCCATGTCCGCCGCCGGTGGCCAGAAGGATGGGTCTCAAAACTCTCTGCATCTTTGAGTTTCAGGCCTGTTCACTGCCTTCCGCTTTTCTGTCTGGCGTGTCATGCAGGAGGGCGGCCGTGGCGTCTCCTCTCCGCAACTGGGTTTGAGAAGCTTCTTTCTATCAGGTGAAATACCATCACTGTATTCCAAGTGGCATTACTAAGAGGGTAAAAAAAAAAAATGCTGTTGCAGTTTTCTCAGGAAAGGAAGTGTCCATTCCAGGTCCTTGTACCAGCTTGAGTGTGTGACAAGGTGGAGAGTTAACAGACCCGTCCAGGGGGATGTCTCAGTCAGGGAGCGGAGTCAGGTTTTTGGCAGAGGATACCCTCCTTGCAGCCTAAACAGCTGACTTGGGAGCCGCGGGTCTCTGGGCCTGAGGGCCTTTCTGTACCGAGCCTGGCCACGGCCGATTGCCTGGTGTTTCTCTCTCATGGTCCCGTTGGCCTGACTGGGGAGGGCCTTGACCAGTGGAAGCCCGTGGTGTCCGCGTGTCATCACGGGGCTCTGTCACTTACCCAAGGGCACACACGAGTCTGTTGCTGTGTCCTTACAAGTTAACTGTTAAACAGTACCGTCTTGCTCGCCTGCAGCCCTGGAGGTCAGAAGTCTGAAATCAGTCTTGCTGGCTGAAGTCAGGTGGTCTGGCAGGGCTTACATCCCTCTGGAGGCCCTTAGGGAGACCCTCTTTCCTCACCTTTTATTTATTTTTTTCTATTTTTTTGCCACACCATGTGGTATGTGGGGATCTTAGTCCCCCAACCAGGGACCAAACCCGTGCTCCCTGCAGTGGAAGCATGGAGTCTTAACCACTGGGCCACCAGGGAAGTCCCCTCCTCACTTGTTGAGAGGCTTGGCCCGTGGATGTTTCCTCGACCTTGAAAGCACGTCACTCCCCACCACGTCCCCTTCTCCTCTTGCAGAAAGATCTCCCTCTCCCCTACGGCGCCGTCCATCACCTGGGGTGCGCCAGCGGCGGGACGTCCCCATCTCTGGACCACCGTCGTCCTCGCCTCTGCAGAGTCCCTTCTGCCATCTAGGTTGACCAGGTTCTGGGACTCGGATGTGGCATCCTCGGGGGCCGCTCCTCAGGCGCCGCGGAAGGTGGTGGGTCGTCTCCTGCAGCATCAAAGCCTTCTGTCGCGCGCTTCTTCTCCCCTTCCTGCCGGGGTCTTGGTGCCAGGGGATTGGTTTTCCCAGGATGCGTCTGGCCCGGTGCCTGGGTGTTCTGATTGGGAGCAGCCCTGTGGTTCCCCTGTCCTCGGTTGGAGTTCGTCCAGGACGGGACGGTGTCTGAATGTCGCTGACGCACCCATATAGCACTGCTGACTGACTGCCGACCCCGTGACGGAGACTGACGGCCTCCGGGAGCCGGTGCCTCCCGACGGGACAGAGGGTCACCGGGGTCTGTAGCCTGCACCTGGCCCTCGGATGGTTTGTTTGCTCTGGGCAGAAATGACCCGTGGTTTGCTGGTTTTGCTTCAGATGACTTGCCAGCACGTTAAAATCAGGAGAGATAACTTAAAAGTAGTCTTGAGTTTAGGCTTTCCTGGTGGCGCAGTGGTAAAGAATCCTCTTGTCAATGCAGGAAACGTGGGTTCGATCCCTGGGCCTGGACGATCCCCTGGAGGAGGAATTGGCAACCCACTCCAGTATTCTTGCATAGGGAATCCTATGGACAGAGGAGCCCGCTGGGCTGGAGTCCATGGGGTGGCCAGCAGTCGGACACAACTTAGCAACTAAACAACAACAAGTCTTTGAGTTCTGACTCTCAAAAAAATCAGAAGAGCAGGCCCCAGTGGGCTGTGTGCCCTGCAAGCAGAATTGCACCCAGGCTGTCTCCTAGGAGCATTTCCTGCTGCCCGCCTGGTCTGTTTGGGTTCTCGAGCCTGGAACCCTGGTGTAGAGTCTGCCATGAGGGCTGTGTAGAGAGACAGGGTTGGCTGGCTAGTAGCAACAGATGCGCCTTCAGTTCCATTGTGCATGCAGTCAGCAAACACTGCGCATCTGGGTGCCAGCTTGCCACAGACGTGCCCTTGATTCCATCATTCGTGCAGTCAACAAACTGACTGCTGAGAACTGGGTGCCCAGCCTTCTGCACAGAGCCGGACAAGATGCTGGACAAGACCCCAGTAGTGCCCGAGGTCTCGGCCATTGACCTTTCTGTTTCTGGAGGACGTTTGCATTGGTTTGCTTTACAGTATAATTTTTTTTTTTTTAAACCACACATTTCCCTGTACACATGTGCACACGTAGTTTCTAATTACTTCTGTAATTCTCTGTTTGTATTTCAAAGCACAGGAACCGAAAGGCTTTTTTGTTTAATTCTTGAGATGTCTGCAAGTGAGTCTCACCAGGTAGGTTCTTATAAATGAAAGACAAGGTTCGCTGGCTTGACTGATGCTCTTTAAGTCTTCCTGGCCGTCTCTCATTTCTCTTAAGCTTCATCTCCACTTCAGCCTCTTCCGAGTAACTATGAAGGAAAGCAAAACCTGCGAGGAAGTACAGGGTGGGCGAAAAGTCACCATCAGCTTGAACAGAGCGTGGATGTGTGGCCGCGTGCCATGGCTTTCACCTGTCATTTGTGTTAATCCACACTTGCTTTTCATGCCTTGTGCTAATAAGCGTGCAGCTGTATTAGGACTTTTTTTTAAATAGATGTCTGCCTGCCTTTTGATGTTTGTATTTATAGTCTGAGCAGCTCGGCGTACCGCTCAGACAGTATGCGCTAAAAATTCGAGGTTGGTTGGAATGGCAGGCCTCCTCGTTCCGTTCGGTGGGCGGATTGCTCCGTCCTGGCTGGCTCTCTGGTCGCTGGATTCTGTGCTTTCCTCCCTCCGCGTCTGGACTTGGCTCTGGAGCTGTCAGCCCTCCCTTCCTTGCTTCGCCGACCATATAGCCAAGCTCTGGTAATGCCGTTGTTAACCTGCCAGCGTCTACGAGCGGGGTGTTACAATCGCCACGATTCTTCTCTACTCCTTTCAGTTTCTCAGCTCCTCAAATGGTGTGGCAGCTGCAAAGCACAGTATTTGACCACGAAGTGGAGAAGCATTGCCCAGACTCTGGATTTTACATTCTGTCGAGGCTTCAGGGAAAGTGGTCACATTTTCAGATGGTGTATTTGGGTTTACAAATTCCAAGCAGATTTTTTTTTTAATTATCCATTATATAAAATGTAAACGTCAGCTGAATTGCAGGCCTTTGAAAATCTTGGGACGGCACACTCAGTCTTCAGAAGTGACTTCTAGACTTCATGTTTCAGTGACTGTAAAGCTGGTCTGGTCTGGACTGAAGAACTGAATCATGTTTGCCTTCTCAAAGGCTCCAGCAGTCGCCATCACGTGTTCTGTTTAAACTGTCCACAGAGAGGTTCCTGAAAGTGGAATAGTTATGAACTAACTCTTGAAGAAGACATGCCAGTGGCTTTACAGGAATGTAGAAGCTGAGCTACCGAAGCTTCTAGACTGCGCCTCCTAGGAGGTTAACCAAGGGATGCTGGCTTACATGAGTGAGGCTTGCACTCGGGAGGCTGAGTTGAGCTGGGTGGGGACAGAGTTGCCACATGCAGAAATGAGTGAGTCCAGGTTTAGGCTTCTACCCTCCTAAGAGATTTTGTGCATGTTGCATGGGTGTTAGGGGGCTCTGTGTGCTTTCTTCAATGTTCCTTGACTGTTCGCTTTAGGAAACTGGGCTTTATATTGTATAGTTCTGTGTGTGTGTGTGTGTGTGTGTGTGTGTGTGTGTACTGGGCTTTATATTGTATAGTTCTGTGTGTGTGTGTGTGTGCGCGCGCGCGCGCGCATGTGTGTGCTCCTTCACATTAATGGGGAGAATCAACTCTTGCGACAAGTAAGAAACAGCAAACATTGTTCGTGTTGACTCAACTGTTTGCTTAAATATTAGTACTGAATCTCAGAGTCAACATGCTCGCAAGCTGGCTTTGTTTCAGATAAAGTCCATGATAGAAAACTCTCCACTCTTCCTGATAGCATTTCTGCATAGCTTTCAGAAATCTCTGCTTAGAAATTTCCTGATATTCCTAATTCTGGGCGTTGCCATAAACGATCATGTGGCTGTCACAAAGACTATTTTCCATGTAGAGAACGCTTGTAATATTAGCCTGCTGAGTTTTACCCATCCCTTAAGTCTTTGGGGAACCATTAGGCCCTTTTCCTTAGTTTCCGTAAGCTTTTTTTCATCATGACAATCAGTGTGAGAGTTTTCTTTTTCTTCTGTGATTCAGAGCCTGTCTCTGGCTCATCTCTGTGTTCTCTGTTTAGTTTCATATTTTACTTTAATCTTTCTGAACATTGGTATCTGTCATTATGGTATTTAAGCTCTTGGAAGAGTCTGGCGCTTGCCAACTTTTTGAGAAAGTAAAGCACTCTGCTGTTGTGATGTCCTGCTTAGGCTGAGTTAACAACTCCATGTTCTTTGGTGAGGGTCCTGATGAGTAGGTGCTGCTTGATTAATTAATAGTAGGGATGATCTTCCTTGTTTTGAGGAGCATAACTTGGATTTTGGAAACCTAATTGTGTTTGTTTTTTTTTCTTCCCCCTCCACGGTAGACGTGAAAAGAACCAGGAGGGTATGAGAATATTTATAATACTGTCACACACTGATCCTGCTGTGCTGATGTGTACAAGAGAGAAAATCCAGAAGAAAGCTTTCAGCTGCAAGGAGAGGCGGTTTCTGGGGTGTGTGCTGTGGGCACAGCGAGAGAGGAGAGGGCAGGAGTGAGGCCCGGAGTGAGGGGAGGGTGTCGCCTGCTCACTAGCGCATCCCGGGCCAGGCGGCATGTGGACTGTGCGTGTGGAGCCCGTGGCTCCTCTGTCCTCGGGGGAGGGTGCAGACTCTCCCCCAGGCTCACCTCCTGGAGCCGAGGTGCTGAGGCTCTTGTTTTTCCAGCAGAGGGTTAGCAAGGACAGGGCAGCACACAGCCTTACTTTTTAAATTTTTAAGTGGAAGATAATCGCTTTTCCTTGTTGTGTTGGTTTCTGCGGTACAGCAGGCTGAAGCAGCCTTAAGTAGGCATGTACCCCGCCCTCTTGAGCCTCCCTCCCGCCTCCGTTTCACTCCTTGAGGTGGCCGGAGTGCTGAGCTGGCCCCTGTGCTGCAGGGCAGCTTCCCAGGCCTCGTGGCACACGCCCACTGCGCCCCGTCATGGCCTCACCGCTGCTTTGCACCCGTAATACATGTGTTTTAGCGCTGCTCTCAGTCGGTCCCACCCTCTCCTTCCCCCCGCTGTGTCCACAAGTCTGTCCTCCACGACTCTCTCTGTTCCTGCCCTGCAGTTTGGCTCACCAGTACCATTTTTCCATGGCTGCTTCGGACAGCTCCACCGTGGCTGACCATGTGTTGGGGAGGACTTCTCTCTTGAGAGGGGAAGGTTTTTGTTTCCTTGCACGTGAATGCCTGAAACCGTGTCCGCATTTCTTTTTAGAAGCACAAGAGAGAAAAAGGCAGCAGGGAGAGCTTGGACTTTCAGCTCGGTCCTCACTCAGGTTTTCTTACCCCATAAAGGAAATTTTGTTAGCGGTGTTCTGATCCTGGAGGCCAGCTCTCTCGACTCCTGTACGTTGATCACAGGAGACTCTTTTTGTTCTATGAACTGAGACGCTTTCTTCCATCCATGACATTGATCTAAATCAGGCTCTCCTTTCTTTCTACTAAATTTTTCAATTATCAAGAGGCTAAAAGAATAATTAGACTGAAAGTATTACTGGGGGATAAAAATTAAACCGCTTCTGCTCAAACTGACCCCAAAAGATAATAGGAAGGAAAATGACATTTCTAGGCGTGTCTGTCTGATTTCCCTTTCTACTTGATATGAATTCTTTTAGGAGTTGATCGCAGGCTTTCAAAAAAAAAAAAAAAATCTGCCTGCAATGTAGGAGACTCAGTAGATGTGGGTTTGATCCCTGAGTTGGGAAGATCTCCCGGAGGAGGAAGTAGCAATGCACTCTAATATTCTTGCTTGAAAACTCCCATGGACGGAGGAGACTGACGGCCTCTATCCATGGGGTCGCAGAGCGTCGGACACAACTGAGTGACTTAGCACGTGCACACACACACAGATGTTGAACACGGAAGTGTGTGTGCATTCCCGTGACTTTCAAGATCTCTAGGATAGAGAATTCGCCCCTGTGACTGGAATTTATCCAGCGTGCAAATACAGGTAGCTGATTGTCTTATATGTGCTTGGTATTGAATGATGAGTAGGTGTGATAACTATATATAAAATTATATTAAAGTCCAAGAGGTGCTTTTATGGCGTCAGGTTGGAAATGGGATCCGATTTTCTTATGGCTTTTTCATGTCCATTTTGATGAATCTATTTATTACTTCTATAATGAGTAGTACACATGGTTGGTTAGCCAGGTTATTGAACTTTATCAACCTTGGCTGAAATTCACAATGCGTGCCAAACTTGTTGTAACATGTAAGAAATTACATCTGGGCTAAAAGGTTCAATAATGATTATTCTTATAATGGAATCTTTTACAAAGCATGGGATTTCACGATATGCCTGTGCTTTTTAAAAATTATAGCGATACAGTGAAACAAGGAATGATGCAGAGCTGAGAAAAAGGATTAGCTTGTGGTATAGATTCAGACTTGGGACAGGTTCCTGCGACTCCCAGGACGTAGTAAGGAGATTTTCGGGTCTTGTTTCCTGATTGTGTACTTGAGTGCTGGTTTTCACATGGCTCTCAACTTAATTTTTTGTTTTTTTCTTAATACCAGAATTTATTGGTATAAAGAATTCTGTTTCATAGATAAAGTGGCACATCGTTGCCACTCCTCTTGCACCAAGTATTGAAGGTTAAAAGCACAGGAAGAAACATTTGGTTTTGGAAACACCGCCAATAGCCAAGACCTCACTCGGGTGGGCCTTTATCTGTGACTCGTGAGCTCTTGGGTCTGGAGGGCAGATGCTGTTATACCCCATCTGTTTATGAATTCCACGCTGATCTGAAATGTGCGGCCATGTTCTTAAGTTACGGTGACTCGAGGTGCGTAGAGCATCTTCCTCTAAACAAGAGGAATTTGAGCTCAGGTTAGTCAGGTTGCCCATAAAGAGGTGTGGGGCTTTGAAGGCCCCAGCAAAGGGTGTATTTCCCCCCCCTTTTCCAAGTTCTGCACTAAGAGAGAAGCGGGACCCTCCGTGTGGCGAAGGGAAGGCTGGCGCCTCGTCCCGCGCACGCGAGGGGGCACGGCCTCTCCGTGGGGCTGTGGGCTTTCCGATCCTCAGAGGCAAGCCTAGATGAGGGGGCAGGGGTGGGTGCCGGGCAGAGCCCACCCCTGCAGCCAGCACGGGGGCACGGGAGGAGACAAGAGGCGGGCTTGTGGGCCCCGTGCTCATCCCTGGACGTCCCACCATGCAGCTGCCCCGGCCACCGGAGCCAGAGGTCAGTGAGGGCAGGGGGTAGTAACACAGGCGGGGTCCCTGCACCCAGAGAGATGTGTCCGAAGTGGGAAACTGGCCACAGTGATGAAGCCTTGGGACAGCAGGACTGCGGCATACGTGCGTGTCCCCTGCCCAGTTTTATTTTGGATTGTGAGCCCTCACTCTTTTTTAGGTAATTAGATACACCTTTTTTTTTTTTTATAAAAAGGAATAAAAGAAAACACTTCTGTGCTTTTCAACTTGCTAACGCTCACGCCCTGCACCCTGTCCTTAGCCCGTGAGTCCCAGTGTCCTCACCCAGTGTCCTCACAGCGTGAGGCGGGCGCTGTGACACCCACCTGGTGGTATCGAGAGAATCCAGTGCGGGGCAGCGACGGCGCCCAGCTGGTGTCTGTCGCCTTGTCTTGTCCACCATGAGTTTCCTGATCTTTGATTGTCAGGACTCAGTTTTAAACTTCTTTTCTTAACTTCTCAACAGTGGGCACGATCGTGTGGATACCAGCACAGAGGGAGCTAGGTTTTTTCTTAAGGGGTTAAAAAAAGGAGCTGGTGTTGGGCACACTGTTTTACGAAATAGAGAAGAAAAGTCACTCAAGTTTTCAATTCATCGACCGACCTACCATGAGACGCCTTCATCCATCACAGTCTCTGTCCCACTTTGGGAGTTTGACAGATATTTGCCAATTTTGTCCCACTGCCCTTGGGCAGCGGGCACAACCACCAGTGGATTGCAGAAGGGACTTCTGCAAAGCCCTGGCTTCCCACGCCCAGCACGGACCGCATCCACGCTTTTAGCAGAAGAGACAGAATAAGGCAGGCCTGTCTCGTTCCCCGTCCACTGAGCGCAAGCCTCAGATTTTCCCACAGCGAGTGAGCGTCGCAGATGACAGACCCAAGTGGGGGAGGCAAGCACAGAGCAGGGGGAGCGCGCCTCCCTCCAGGGAGATGGAAACGCCTTGCTCACCTCCGCTCTACCAGGGGCCCGCATGCTGACAGTTGGCCAGAAGGGAAGTGCATTTGGGGGCGCCCACTCTGAGTAGTCAGTGGACAGCTGCCTGCCATAGAGGATAACCAAGTTTGCCCAGGCCACGCGCTCAGGCTGGGGGAGCAGGGTGGAAGTGCTGAATGCCTGCCCCCGTGTGAGGGGCGCGATGCGGGTGTTAAAGGCGGACCCTCTCAGTAGCAGCTGGCATCGCGCACCTCCGCTACCTCCAGCTGCTTAGAAGTTTCTACCGGGGCACGTTCCTTGTAGCCCTTAGCATCTGCAGCAGTTAAAGCCTCTGAGGCAAGACAGCCTGCTCGTGCATTTTGATGGCTGAGGTTTTCATGGTCAAGAAAGGTAAACAGTGCCAGTGATGAGACCACACCTAGAATATTGTCTTCACTTCTGGGTGGAGCCCGGACAAGCCACGGGCTGGCAAATCGAGTCGCGTCCTCAGAATGCCCGTTGGTTAGCTGGTGGCAGAAGAGGTTGGCGTTAATTAGTCCTTGTGGTAGTCCTGCTGGAGAGATGTGGACCTGGTTTCCTTCAAGGGAAAGAGGTGGCCCAGTGGACTGAGTTCTATAGGGAAGAAGAGTTCGGCCAGTTAGAATGGCAGGGGGAGGGGGGAACTTGTGTAATGAGTCAGGTTTTATAAAAACCAAGCTAGTGAGTTTGTGTTGGGTACCGAAAGTGTTTTAGGAGGTTTTCATCTCAGCTTAGGTTCCCCCTCAGAGCAGAACCGGAGGCAGAGTCTTACTTGCAGGTAATTTGGGGAAGTGGCCTCAGAGAGCATGGGTGTGGGTTGGAGGCTTAAACAGGGAAGGGGGCTGAGCAGGGCAGGGCATGTTACCTGGGGGCTGCCGGCGCTCCATCCAGGGGCTTTCTGAGGAAGTTTGTGAAGTGCCTCTCAGAGCCGCCAGGCTGCATGGTGAGGGCAAACACACCTCCCTTCCCATTAGACCGGAGTGGCCCCCGTGGGTGTTCACGCCCAGCCTTTTGGGATTGTGCAGCTGTGTCTCTCAAGCGGGTTTCAGAACCGGGAACGGGGACCATGGGTGTGAAGGGTACTCGGGCCGTATGCCCCGGCCCCATCACTTAGCACCCTATGCCCCAATGTGAACTGGCCGTCCCAGGGTTCCCGTAAGGGTGACAGACTCTGTCCAGAGTATGAATCAGCCCCAGTTGGGATGATTCTGGGGCTCTGACCTCATCCACTGTCGGATTAATTTGCTCAGGCTGCCGGAACAAAGGATCGCAACTGGGTGGCTCATAGGAGAGGAATTAATCGTTTCTGAGCTCTGGAGGCTTGCAGTGTGAAATGAAGGTGTCAGCAGGGCCGTGCTCCTTCTGAAGCCTGTAGGGAAGGGTCCTTCCTTGCCTCTTCAGATGCCTGCAGACCCTAACTCCAGTCTCTTCCCCACCTTCACACGGCGCCTGCCTGGTTCTCCCGTGTGTCCTCGTACCATCTCCCCTCTGTGTGTGACTGTCTCTGTGTTCAAATGTCCCCCTTTTATAGAGACACCGGTCACAGTGGATTGGAGCCCATGCTAACAATCTCATTTCAACTCGATCACCTCTGTCAACACCGAGTTTTCAGATAAAGTCACCTTCTGTGGTTCTGGGGGTTCAGTTCAGTCACTCAGTCATGTCCAACTCTTTGCGACCCCATAAACCGCAGCACGCCAGGCCTCCCTGTCCATCACTAACTCCCAGAGTTTGCTCAAACTCATGTCCATTGAGTCAGTGATGCCATCCAGCCATCTCATCTTCTGTCGTCCCCTTCTCCTCCTGCCCCCAATCCTTCCCAGCATCAGGGTCTTTTCTAATGAGTCAGTTCTTCGCATCAGGAGGCCAAAGTATTGGAGCTTCAGCATCAGTCCTTCCAATGAACACCCAGGACTGATCTCCTTTAGGATGGATTGGTTGGATCTCCTTGCAGTCCAAGGGACTCTCAAGAGTCTTCTCCAACACCATAGTTTAAAAGCATCAATTCTTTGGTGCTCAGCTTTATAGTCCAGCTCTCACCTCCATACATGACTAGTGGAAAAACCATAGCCTTGACTAGACGGACCTTTGTTGGCAGAGTAATGTCTCTGCTTTTCAATATGCTGTCTAGGTTGGTCATAGCTTAGATACACATTTCTTTGAGAAGTGACACAGTGCAGCCCCTAAGAACCATGCTGTGAGAGAGGCGTTGCTTTCTGTCCGTGATGCCACCAGTTGACCAACAAGCCATTCCTTTAGCAAACACAGAGTGCTCAGCTGTGTACTTGGTGCCATTCTAGGACCTGGGGATACAGCGGCCAACAAAATATCCCCATGCCGCCTGGCACGGACTTCCCTTTGGTGCGTGGTCTTCAGAAGTAATTCTTCTCTTGTCAGGTCTTCTTGACCTGTTAGGAAGCAAGCAGGAAACTGCCTCTTTTCCAGAAATAGAGCAAGCCGCCTCGTGCAGGTGCTTTCCTATCTCAATGGTGTCAGCATGCAGGCAGGGCGGCTGCTTGCTGACGATGCTGCGGGAATGACTTGAGTGCTGGGCAGGGCTCTGGGTTCGTAACAGCTGAGGTCCTCTTCAGATCCCAGGATGGTCCGCTCGTGTGGATGGACTTGTTCTGAAATTTTGTCGGTTTTGTCAAATACACAATACTTCTTTCTGTTTATCTTTCAGGGGAACAAACAAAATGTTTTCACAGCTTTCAGCTTTTTTAAAATTACAGGATGTTGAATTTTAACGTCTTTTTTTTTTTTTTTTTTCTGACACCCTGGGCTCCTTTGAGACTATGATGGGATTTCTGACTTCTTTGCACAGTGGGGAATAAATGTGTTCATAGCCTGGCATTCCTGTGCAGGTTTGGGAGGTGGGGAGGATGGTCCCTGGGTGCTGAATTAAGAAATCCTGATAGATTTCAGGAATTATAATCATTAGTAGCAGTTAAATACACATACATGCTTTAGAGAGTGCTTTATTCATGAAAAAAATCATTGAACTGAATAGAATTAGAAAATAAAAATACGCCTAGAGAGGTTGATGTTTTTATTGTAATGGTTGCTTTTCTGATAGAAATTTGTCAGCATGTAATTAATAAAGTATTATTGATTTCAGAATTACCCTTAGCTAAACAATGGAAATTTCCTAAATACCTGGCAGCTAATGAAAAAAAAATTCAGTTAGTGACAGCCTGTCATAGTTGAATCTAAAACCTAGGGGCAAAATACATATATTCTATGTAGTTTCCATTTCTAGAGCCTGGGTTTCTAAATTCTTCCTTATAAAATTTTAAATTTCTTTTTTTTTTTTTTGTGCAAGATTGGGCCCCCTAATTATTGATTTCCTTTTTTTAATAATCTCTTCATAAATTTGATTTTCAAACTGAAGGCAGTTATTACAGTCATTCTTTGGTTGGTCAGTAAATGTAATTGATTTAAGAAAACTGAAAAGATTTGATACTAGAATTAGCTGATCATCCAGGATGTGACATTTAGCGTCTTATTCATGGAAGGTCCGTGGTGAATGTTTATGGAGTTGAATTCAGGCTTTGCCGCATTTCCAGCAGAGCTTTTAAAAGTGTAATAGTTACGGCCTCAGTGGAAATAGAAATTGCTCAAATATTATGTGATGAAAAATGAATGTTAGTTTGCTTAGAACAAAACTGTGTAGCAGTGTCTTATAGCCACCGGAACGCCTCAGCCAAGTGTTAAGTAAATGCAGTGAAGACGTTTGTAAAGACATCATCATTCCACAGAAGAACTAATTGTGCCAGACACCGCGTTGCTAGCTGGATGCTCAGAGACACATGGGTTGTCTGTTTCACTCGTTACCTTGTCATCGTTCGCCTTAGGTGTGGTTAATTCCCTGGCACACCCAGAGAAACAGCATCTTGCTTAAGCATTGGCTGCGTGTAGGGTGTCCTTGATGTCACGATTATGGGTGAATCACTTGAAATTAATCCTTTTCCTCGATAGTATTGTGCCACTTGCCACGGAAAGATGAACTCAATACTGTTCCTTGTAATGGAGGTTTGCGTTTTTCTAACTTCTTATTTAGGCTGATGTGAGCAAAGATGTTCGAATTTCTATTTATTTAAGCAAGATGGAGTTCTTGCTACGCTAAAGGAATATTTTCAGCTTAGTAATTTACTTAGAAACTGCCTTACTCAATATTTGATGTTAAATTTGAACTAAAACAAAGAGCATCACATGACATGGGTTCTTATATTAACATTTGTTGGATTGGAAGCAGAATCAACACATTAGTCATCTTAATTCATTTAGGTTGGCTTTCTCCAGAATTCTGGAATCCAAAAACAACACATTTGTCAATTTTACACACAAAGAGAGAGGCAGGATGTAGTTTGTAGTTAAACATCCAGCTTTGCAGTGAAAAGCCGATGTAGTTATAGTAAGTTGAATGACATTCACGGTGAAAGAAACAGTGCAATAAGATCTTGAGGCAAATTGAATACTTTAAAAAATTTCCTTTATATTTGTTGAAATGAGATTCTCTTTACAGATGCTTTTAAAGAATCTCGTAAACTGTCTAAAATTAAGTTGTTTTCAGTGGTTGTTATCCAAATGAGTTCTGAACTTGGCTGTTGCGACTATTCAATATTAACATTTTCTTTCATAGAAACATCTACGGGTCAAGGTCACCTTCGTGTCCTCCCATGCTTTTTCCTTGTTTAGCTTCAAGTCAGCTTAGAATTGAATATTAAAAGTACATTGTCTATCTCAGGAGTCAGCAAACTGTGGTGTGTGGGCTCAGCTACAGGCCCTCCCTGTCTGCTTTTGTAAATAAAGTTTTATTGGGACACAGAGATAGTCACTCATTAACTTACTGTCTCTGGTTGTTTTCATGTTTAAAAAGGCGAGGGCAGAGGCCATATGGCTTGCAGGGCCACAGAAATTTACAGGTGTTTACCAACTCCTGGTCTGTTCTTCTAACACGTGTTTCTCACTTAAGGATTCCTCTGATAAAATTTCAGAGCTGTTAAGAAAACAAAGCTCATCCCCCCTGAAGAATTGGTATGCTCCTTTTCATGTAACAAAGAAGGCACTCTATTGCCTTCACCAAGGTTGCCAGGGAGCTCAGAACTAATGATTAAATACTCAAGAAACTAGCCTACTTCAGATTCCTGGTAGATCAGATTTAAAAAAAAATATTACTGTTATGGATGCACATTTTCCCCTTCTAGAAAAAGTCAACTTTTTAAAAGTATGTTATGTTAATAAAACTCATATATTCTAGTTGTATACAGGAATGAAGGTCGACAAACGTGTACACCTAGGAAACCACTCCCTCCAATCCAGACCCACATTTAAGCCTCCAAGGGGAACCTCCTGCTTCTTTGCCCCAGGTTATTTGTCAGGCTCCTCCGCATTTTTCCCTCCAGACAACCACTGATTTTTGTTTTCTTTTTTAAGCCCCTCTCCCTTTATTTTGCCTGTTTTCCTTCCCCGGAAACTGTATTTGGAAGCGTTTCTACTTATTTTGGCTTCACCAAGGAGCACGCAGGTCTTAGTTCCTGACCAGGAATTGAACCCAGCCCCCTGCAGTGGAAGCGGGATTCTTAACCACTGGACCGCCAGAGAAGCCCCGATTTTCAGTTTGGATTTTTTTTTTTTTTTTTAAACGCGGGCTGTTTTCAGAAGTCTTTATTGAACTTGTTACAAAATTCTGTTTCTTGCTTTAGTTTTTTTGGCCACGAGGCCTGTGGGATCTTCATTCCCCTACCAGGGGTGGAACTCACCCTCTCCACATTGGAAGGCACCGTCTTAACTAGTGGACTGCCAGGGAAGCCCTGGTTTTCACATTAGTTTTAATTGCTGGGTTGTACATGGGTGTTTATCGTGTTGTACTGTAAATACTCCTTGGGGGAGGTTGAGGCACCAGCGATGAGAGGTCGAAGAGCTCAGCTACTAGAGAAGCTAAGGCTTTTCTGTCTGGTGGCCTGCACAGACGTTTAGATTTCCAAAGGAGAATCTGAGATGTAGCTCAGGAGGAGAGTGCTTTAGCTGATGTTGTGTTAGAACCCTGTTGCGTTGCAGCTTGCTGCTTCTGCAGGACTCTGCACGGGTGCTTCATTAGATGTCTCTAACAGCCCTGCGAGAATACGCCTTCTTACTATTTCCCCTCATGGATGAAGACACCAAGGTTCGTAGAAGTTAAGTGTATCAGCTTCCTGGGGCCGCTGTAACAAACACTACAGACTGGGAGACTTAAACAGCAGTTAGGTGTCCCCGTTTGTGGAGGCAGGGGTCTGCGATCGAGGTGTTTGCACGGTTGGTTTCTCCTGCGGCCTCTGCCTTGCTGATGCTGCCTCTGTGTGCCCACATCCCTGGTGGCTCTCTCCTTGTGAGGACACAAGTCTTATGGGATCAGGGCCTCACCCTTATGACTTCTTTTACCTTCATCACCTCCTTAAAGGTCCCAACGCTTAATGCTGCATCAGAGATTAGAGCTCCACGTACGAATTTTTAAGGGGGACACAGTTTGGTCCTTGACAACCAGTATGACGCCTAATCTGTTTTTCCTCCAAGAAATTCTTTGATTACGTGTTCATTTCCTATTCTTGTCTCTCTCAAGCACTGAAGAAAGTCTGGTCCACCTTTGGAGACTCTGAAATGGTACATACTTGAGACATTGAGAAAAGCTGAGCTGAGCCTGCTTCTCAAGCTGCCTGATCTGGGAGGAAGATCTCCACGGGAGTCTTCTGTGGCTTCTGCCCAGCTGCGTGGGCTCCCACTGCCGAGGGCGAGGAGCCCGGCAGGCCCGGAGGCTGAGCAGAAGCCCTGTGCCAGCCCGAGTCCTCCGTCAGGGGGACTCCAAGAGCGCTGTGTGTCTTGGCCTCCTTAGTGTGTCTTTCATTGTAGTAGTTACTGCCTCTTAACCAGTCTCAGCACATCTCTGGTTACAGATTTTCTTCCCACATGAGAGGGTGTGTAGGGGTCACTGATTTTAGGGCAGGTCACTGATAGACCCGGAGAGCAGAAAGTGAACAGAACTCTCTTTCTGGGCATCTCACTCTCAACTTTGAAGTTGCACCTTACGAAGTTAAAGGCGGTGGAGAATGAAAAGTCAGTCTGGGCCCTTTAAAAGTGAGCCTCAGAAAAATGCTGAATTTCCCCAGCGTGGTGTTTTGAGCACCTCCGTATGATTTTGGAAACAAAGAATTTAATCTTTTCAAGAGGAAGGCATATACCTTTTTTTTTTTTTTCTTTAAAGTGAGAACTAAGGTTGATCAGAAATTTAAAAAAAAAAATTAGTTACATTGTGACATTGAAGGTGTAGGATGGAGGAGACTTCATTTCTGGAAGCTCTCAATGGAGTAGAGCAGTATTTTTCTTTTTTTAAACTGTTCCATCCTGACCATTTCTTAACAGATAGGAGTTGGCAGACGGGCTGATTGCAACCGCTTTGCTTGTTGAGAAAGTAACAGAAAGGGGTCTGTCTTTGGACAAGTGTGGGTGCAGAAGCCAGGCAGCCGCCCTGTTTGCTTCAGACCGTAAAGAACCTTGTCTCTCGCAGAGGACCGGGGAAACAGCAGCCACCGTCATGAGAGGGAATCCCGGCCCAGCTGTGAAAACAACGAACCGCTCCGTCATATAATACAGGCGTGCTTGCCACGCAGAGCTGGGCTCTCTTCTCTTGAAGTGGCTGTAAATTCATCCATCAAAGTGAAAAAGGCCCAACTTCAGGGTAGATCTTTCCACTTGTAACCTTGTAGAAACACTGCTGCTCTTGGTAGATGCTGCTCTGACTGTGGAATTAGAACAGCTGACACCATGGGGTGTGTGGTGTGTGTGTGAGATCGGGTGTGGCGTGTGTGTAATTTGTTACAGAGAAAGGCTTGCCTTCTAGTGAACATAAACTTGAACCAAACAGGCTTTGGAATTATGAGCCCAGTATACTTTGCTTTGTTAGTAGCAGTGAGTGAAAGATGCTTTATCCTGTTGAAGGCCTTTGATGCCTGGTGGTCTCCATGTCCAATAAACTAGACCTGGAAAAATTTTTTTTGAACTGGGAAGCCTTTGTTTTTGCTTCTTCTGTTTCATCCTGTTTTTATTTTTCTTCCTAAGAACCTGGGCCAAGTTTGTACAAGTGCCACACTTTGTTTGAAAAAAAAAAAATCCAACATGGCATGCTTTTCTTCTTAAAAGGGGTGGTCTTTATCTTTGATTTTAATAAGGATGGTCCTTTCAAGTCTGACTCGGAAGCCTTTTAGAAAGGAAAGGAAAAATTTGAGCATAACCTCTAACGGCCGCGGCTTTAAGATGGTCCCTTGCAACACAACTCATTGGTTGAAAGCACAGAGGCAGAGTTAAATGAAGTCCGTCCTTTACTGTTATTGACCTTGGAGAACACGGAGGGAAGGTTTATTTCTGTGGATTAGTTTTCCCTGCCCACAGGCCTGTACACAGAGAAGCGTTTGTGAAGGCGAAGGGTGGTGTTAATTCTGAGCCCTGTGATGAAATACTAAATAAATGAGAGAAGGTAATTTGATAATGCCTCATGGTTTGGGGACAGATTCCAGAAAGTAAGTACTTTTATATAACAAAGTAGCTGACAAGGCCTAAACTCTTTGCCTCGACACGATGACACGGAAAAGAAATGAGCATCAGGAGGCTGGTTGACATGGGGGCCCATGGCATTTTGACCATCTCTGTCGCTTTCAGAAGGACAGCTGCTCATTTGGCTTACATTGTGCGAGTACTGAGAATGTAGACATACCTCATAATAGCTGCGAAGAATATCTATCCCATTCTCCAAGACGTGTTTATTTTTCAATGCTTATTTTTGTTTATTTGTCCGCACAAGGTCTTAGCTGCAGCATCTTCGATCTTCACTGTGGCAGGCAGGCTCTTTAGTTGCAGTAGGTGGGATCTAGTTCCCCGACCAGGGGTTGGACCCGTGCCCGTGCTTTAGGAGTGCAGAGCCTTGGCCCCTGGACCGACAGGGACCTCCCTCTAAGTCATATTTAGCAGGTGCCATTAGCAGACAATATACAGCCTTGATGTACTCCTTTCCCAGTTTGAAACCAGTCTGTTGTTCCATGTCCAGTTCTAACTGTTGCCTCCTGACCTGCATACAGGTTTCTCAAGAGGCAGGTCAGATGGTCTGGTATGCCCATCTCTTTCAGAATTTTCCACAGTTTATTGTGATCCACACAGTCAAAGGCTTTGGCATAGTCAATAAAGCAGAAGTAGATGTTTTTCTGGAACTCTTGCTTTTTCGATAATCCAGTGGATGTTGGCAATTTGATCTCTGGTTCCTCTGCCTTTTCTAAAATGTATATTGTCACCCTGCTTATTTAACTTATATGCAGGGTACATCATGAGAAATGCTGGGCTGGAAGATGCACAAGCTGGAAGCAAGATTGCCGGGAGAAATATCAATAACCTCAGATATTCAGACGGCACCACCCTTACGGCAGAAAGTGAAGAGGAACTAAAAAGCCTCTTGATGAAAGTGAAAGAGGAGAATGAAAAAGTTGGCTTAAAGCTCAGCATTAAGAAAACTAAGATCATGGCATCTGGTCCCATCACTTCATGGGAAATAGATGGGGAAACAGTGGAAACAGTGTCAGACTTTATTTTTCTGGGCTCCAAAATCACTGCAGATGGTGATTGCAGCCATGAAATTAAAAGACACTTAACTCCCTGGAAGGAAAGTTATGACCAACCAAGTCAGCATATTGAAAAGCAGAGATATTACTTTGCCAACAAAAGTTTGTCTAGTCAAGGCTATGGTTTTTCCAGTAGTCATGTATGGATGTGAGAGTTGAATGGTGAAGAGAGCTGAGTGCTGAAGAATTGATGCTTTTGAACTGTGGTGTTGGAGAAGACTCTTGAGAGTCCCTTGGACTGCAAGAAGATCCAACCAGTCCATCCTCAAGGAGATCAGTCCTGGGTGTTCATTGGAAGGACTGATATTGAAACTGAAACTCCAATACTTTGGCCACCTCCTGTGAAGAGTTGACTCATTGGAAAAGACCCTGATGCTGGGAAGGATTGGGGGCAGGAGGAAAAGGGGCGACAGAGGATGAGATGGCTGGATGGTATCACCGACTAGATGGACATGGGTTTGGGTGGACTCCGGGAGTTAGTGATGGACAGGGAGGCCTGGTATGCTGCGGTTCATGGGGTCGCAAAGAGTCGGACATGACTGAGTGACTGGACTGAACTGAATTAGCAGACAGTTGGCTTTTCCTGCCCTCAGGAGCTCTTAGTTTGTGGCCTGAGCTCACGTGGCGAGTGTGCTGGTCTGAAGGCTCACCCGCCTTGAGCTCAGGCCACGTCCCTTGGGCATCTTTCTCGGTTTTTGTCTTCCGATCTTGTGAGTTGCTTAACCTCTGGGATTGTGGGTTTTCGCGACTATGCATTGAGGGCAGTGATGCTTCTTAGGGCTTCTGGGAAGTGAACCTTCAATTAGATGCTGAGTCTCAAAAAGCACCCGCACAGCACCCAGCACGAAATCATACCCCCCCTCCCCCAGGGCTGCCCTTTCCACACCTTCTCTCTGCAGTCTTCTCTGAATATCAAGGTGCCCAGAAAATACATCATTTGGAGTAAGAATAGGTTTTTCTTTCTCCCTTGTGTTGATTTCTCTCTAGTAAAGTTTATGAAGACTTAGAAATGATCCATGAGATACCATTCAGTTTTTTGGATTTGTTATCCTAACAGGCTCTACACAGGCTTTTAACATATGTTAAAAACAGAAGTAGCATAGATGTTAATCATATGGAAAATAAGTCTTCCTCGCGTCTGACCAATAGTAGCTCTTTTGCTGAAATAATCCATGTTATCAGTATCTGAGGATGAATGTTCCCTATTTTGCCTTCAACCAGTGGGCCCCATACATACCTGCTAATCTGTACCTTGATTTTTGTTTCTTTCTCTTACTGACAGAACATGGGCACCTTTCCTGGTTTCTCCTCCTCACTTCACCCTGTTCTTTTTTCTGTGTGCTATGTAATTTATTTTGCCTAATTGATGGTTATTTAGGTGGATTCCAAGTTGCTGGCTGTTACAAACAATGCTGATTAGATATTCCTCTCACATTCTAGCTCATGTGGGCAAGGATATTTATTGGCTATATTTCTGGTTATGAAATAAGTGGGCAAAAAGGCATGTCCACGAACAATTGGACGTAGTCCAGTCACCCCAAAAGATGTTGAACCATTTGATATTCCTTTCCAAGCCCCCTCCCCTGTCGATCTGTGAGGTTGTTTGTCCTACATCCTCACTGACACGGATGTTGTTAGATTTACTGTCCTTACAGAACGTGTCTTCATCGGGCTGCTGAGGACCACGTTAATTGTAATCTCTGGGTGCTTTTCTTGCTGTGATTCGTAACACACTGGGATCTGGACTGTTCCTGGCAGGTCAGGTGAGAACTTATTCAACCAGCTCAGTGGCGGCCGTGGTAGGCAGCCTGGGGTTAGTCTTGCCTCTTGAGGGATCCTGGGCAGTCGGCTAGAATTGATAATACAGCTTTACAAAACACTACCATGCGTAAACACAGCCTGTTGACGATTCAGAAAGATGCTCCAAGCGAACCAGCCATTCCCTGCGTCTCTGTTGTCACCGCTTGAATTGGCGTCGTTCTTTGGTAAATATTTGTATCTAGGATCTCCTATGAGGGGTGTGGAGGAGTCACCTGTGATCCTTGTATGTAGCAGTGTAGAATGCACACATATAAAAGCAGGGCTGGTTGTGACTTAACTGCGTCTGGAGAGATCACGGTAGTTTTGTAATGGCTTAAGAGGTGGAGAGTGTGGCTAGTGTTCAGTGAGCCTGAGGTCTCAACTGTCAGGGTTATCTGTTCACTGCATTTGTGGTGTTGGTGACTGCGCATCGAGCTAGGTGTGACATGGCCTGGGAGCGCTGGATTTCAGCATCGCGGTCACTGTCATACCGCCATAGCCTCATTCATCAGGTCAGTGGTGAGTGATCACTTCATTCATCAGGTCAGTGAGGAAGGTATGGCCCGTGTGCATTTAAGAGAGTGTAGGTGAAACCCACATCCTTAAAGCTAGTGGTTTCTTAACGCAAGCATTGCCCCCAAATTTGAATTGTCCCAAAATCCAAGTCAGGATGAAAGACATGTGGCCCATCGTTTTGCTCTGCACATGATGGTCGCTCTCCAGGGAGGGAGCTGGCTTGTGCTGGAAGATTCTGTAACTTGTTGATTGGTTCCTCCACATTGCTTTACTGGTATGTTCTAGGATGGGAGGGCAGGGGACGATGTCGAGGAGAGAAATCACCATCTCTGTGGCCTTTTAATTGTGTACCGTTACAAGTAACATTTGTCTTTAGCGCTTTGCAATTATAAATTAATAATAACCACCCATTAGAAATTAGTGGTGTTGTAAGTCCCAAGCTCCTTTGGGCATCTTAATAAAAGTGATAATTAAAACCATAATTTACAGTAAATGGGGACACTGCCCAAGTAAATCCACAATATGGGGAAAATTAAAAAACTCAAACCGGAAGGAAGCTTTGTAGCACTGGAGGAAGAAGAGGGCCTTGTCTGAGCGGGAGCTCTGTCGCTGTCTGTGGGCCTGGCTTCCCAGCCTGGGTCTCTCTGCCTGGGGGATCTTGTGGCCCCTGCTCTGTCTCCCTAACCCCAACCCCCTGCTCTCCGTGTTCCCCGCCTGAGTAAACCATTCGCCAACCCTAGATCCTGCCTCAGACTTAGATTCCGGCTTTGTATATTTTTTACTTCCCAATGGGTTTCTAATTTTCCCCTTGGCTGTTGAGCATAAGGAGGGTACCTCATCCCTTCTGACTGGTTACAAGGCTTCCGTATCCTCAAGCAGCCCATCTTTTGCATGACAACCAGAGGTGTCTTTTTTAAAAAAATTAATTAATTTATTCATTTATTTGGCCATACCACATCTTTAGTTGAGGCATATGGGATCTAGCTCCCTGACCAGAGATTGAACTCAGGCCCCCTGCGTTGGGAGCACCCCGGGAGGTCCCCAGACACTAACAGCAGCATCAGTAGTAATAATTCACCGTGCTGCTCCACTCCTAAATCCTCGCTAGTCTTTGGTCTCGCTTTGCCAGGCACCCAGTCTTTTTTTGGCTTGATCGGCTCCTTTTTATGTCCCTTGTTATGGTTTTGGGTGTAGTGCTCCTGTGACCACTCAGGGATGCTAGGGGAAGGCAGGAGCTGGGTAAAGGGACCAGCAGCACAGACCCAAGCCCCGGCATGGCTGCCGTCGCATCTGCCTTTGCAGAGCCGAGGCCTGCTGCCGGTCTGAGGCGCTGCCAGCACTCTTGCGCCCGGTGGAGTGGGGTTTGACAGACCGTCAGCAGCATCTCAGGGAGCCCAGGGTGAAGCCTTCTTTGAGATTCGGCAGATCACACACGAGGATTCTCACTGAGGCAGTTTTGTGGTCAGGCTTGAGCCCCTGTCTCCACAGGGGTCTTCCCCGTACAATGTGCGTCTGAGCATCTGGTGGGCAATGCCAGCCTCACGGGGTCCATGGCCAGCAGGAGAGCCTAAACCCTGTGTCCAGCCCACCGTGGCTCCTGGGCCTGCTCATCACCAAGTGGACTAGGGGGCCCAGTGTGGTTTGATTGTAAGCTTTTACAGAGAACCTGGACATCTGCCGTTGGGTATATTGATGTAATCGCCCTGATTTTTTAGTGCCGGCAAGTGATTTGTATTAGGAAGGGAGCAGAGAAGGGTGGAAGAGAGGGCAGGACCGAGAAACAGGGAGAAAGGGGGGGAGAACGTGGGCCAGAGGAAGCAAGTCCATGGGCTTGGTTTACTCCATGGTCACCAGTTTGTAGCCTCGATTCTGGACAAGTAGACCTTGTGTGAGATAAGCAGGCATTTCATATTTTTGGAGTATATTTTCCCTTTCATGGTGCTTTAATGTTCGTATGCAAAGCTTGAAACCTAGGGCAGGGGGATATGAAACCCCTGTGGCGACTTGATTTTCCCAATTGGATCAGACATAACAAGTGCTAGAAAACCAACGCTGCCTGTTGTTTTAAAATGTCTCTGTTAGTTTCTTGATATTGTTAGCTTTAAATATTCCTCTGGACACACTCTTGCCACCTCCACACAGTTAAGCTGGTTCAATTTAAACATTGTCATGAAGTTAATTTTTTATAAGATGAATCAGGTTATTAAATTTAGTAAACCATTGCCTTCATTATTTTGCACAAACTTGGGCGCTGTGCAGAATTGGCTTACCACTACTGCATTTAGCTAATTAAACTGGTCATCAGCTTCGGTATTACCAGAGTGAGGGATGCTATTCTCATGGGCTTTTCCTGGACTTGAGCAGTAGGTAGCATTATTAAACTTCATTTTTTTTTTTTTATTTTATAAAACTCCACATGCAAGAGATATGGTTTACTATAGAAGCGTTATTGTCCTTCCTTTTAAACCATCAGCTTTTGAAATATCCCTGCTTTGTTTTCACTCCCAAGGCAGTTGCACAGGATAAGAAGATGGAATTGTCCGTTGCAACTTTTAAAAGTAGACTTGCGATGTGTGACACACGGCTTAGATAAAGGAAGATAGATGGACGAGTGTAATTTTACGCGACGTAGGCACAGATAGTCCAACCATCGCTACAGTCAGGAGTCATCTGAAGGAGAGACGGTGCCGATGGGTGCCCACAGCCTGGTGCTGCCTCAGCTCAGATGTGCTGTGTTTGGTAATAAGAAGTCGTCTGCCATTGTTTATTTTGTCACGTGAGATGGCATGTTTGGGAAAATAAATTTTGATAGAGTAAGGGTATGCTTCTCCCCGCCGCCCGCCCAAGTTCTAGGTAGTGTCATTCAAAACTGCCATGATCGGTATTTTTGCAGGATTTCAGTATTTATCTGTGGTCTAAAAGGAAGTTTGAGGGCCATCCTTGTTTTCACGACTTGGGTTGTTTTGAAACAGTCCAGAATTGTAGCCTGTTAGCCAACCTGTAAGGACATTCATCTGTTTGGCAGGCATTTATTGAATCCTACTGGGCCTTGGTCCTATGAGACACAGAGATGGAAAAGGCACTGATTCTAATGAGTTTGCAGTTATCCTGGTTAACTAGATAAATAAAGCCCTAGGACCTGCTTGTCCCTGCCTTGATGCTTCCTCAATCCATTAAAAAAAAAAAAAAAACAGGTGCTGTGGCATCCGAACTCTTGGGATCTAGCTCCCTGACCAGGGATTGAACCCAGGCCCTCTTCATTGGGAGTGTGCAGTCTTAGCCACAGAGTTCCTATGCTCCATCTAAGCCATGGCATAGCCAAATAAATAAATAAATACATTAGTTACTTTTGCTAATCAATGATGAGGCATTGCCTCCACTGTCTTCTCCCGCTCCCCATGTAATTTTTTTTTTATGTTGTTGTTTAATTGCTGAGTCGTATCTGACTCTCTGTGACCCCATGGACTGTGACTCAACAGGCTCCTCTGTCCAGGGGATAGCCCAAGTAAAGATACTGGAGTGGGTTGCCATTTCCTTCTCCAGGGGATCTTCCTGACCCAGGGATTGAACTTGAGTCTCCTGCATTGGCAGGCAGGTTGTTTACTGCTGAGCCACCAGGGAAGCCAACTTTTTTTATACTCTTGGGCAAAAAAGTGATATGCAATACTTCTTTGGGTTGCTCTGACCTGGGGATTTCACAGGGACACAGAGTCCATCCTTTCCGACAGGTCTGGGTGTGAAAGGCCCTGCGATTGCAAGAGAAGTCATTCTTGGCCACTCGACATGGCCTCCACGTGGCGGTCAGCACGGCATCAACCCGAGGGGTGCGGCGTGTCAGGGAGACTGTCCCACGCCTGGGCGCCCGTGCAGCTCTGAAACAGCTGGGCTACTCCTCTCGCTTTCCCTCGTGATCCGGGTACCTTTTGCTCATTAGTGACAAGGGGTGAAACTGGTGTCATGGATCCAGATGAGTGAACTTCAGGTTATCGTTTCTTCCTCAAAGATACGGCTTTAAGCACCTTTTAGTACACACACCAAAGAGGAGGCAAGCAGATTGAGATGTACGATATCTTAGATTTGAAATTTTTTGTATTTTGACCTCAGATTCAAGTATAGGAGGTTGTCCTTAGATAATGGTAAATGGCTATATCTTGGGATATGGAGCTTGGCATAAATGAAGATCAAGTGTGTTCTTAAGCCAGTACTTAAACAAGCGGAGTGGTAGGTCTTGTGGCTAATTTCTTTCTTTCTTTCTTTGTTTCAGATATTTACTTGTTTACTTGACTGTGCTGGGTCTTCGTAGCGGCACATGGGATCTAGTTCCCTGGCCAGGCATTGAACCCAGGCCCTGTGCCTTGGGAGCATGGAGTCTTAGCCAGTGGACCACCAGAGAGGTCCCTAGCTAATTTCTTTAAGTTCTAGTTGGCATTGAAATTAGCTCATGGCTTGCTGTTGGGAGCAGAGCTCGGAGAGAGTTTTTTCAGGCCTAATGGCTGTGCTATATTTGCTAGTTCATACAAATCAGAGAGAAAGCTCCAGACTTCCCGCTGAAGTGGATTTTGGAAAGGATTGGCCATTAACATTTGTTTTCCCACCGACGATGGTTAACATTAGACTCCTGGTGTGCGTTTACTGTTCACTCCCCGTTTTATTAAGAAAAGATGGCTGAGTTTCTGATGGGCTAAAGGCACAGCCTGATGTCCGATAGCTTATAAATAGCTAGAGCTGTGTCAGCCCTGACGTGTCAGGCTCCTGAGTCTGAGTTTCCACTGTGCTGTGCTGGCCCCCCTTGAGAGGGGGTTTATATAAAGAGTCTGGTCTCCATGAAGACCAGATCCGCGGAAGCGGTTTCAGTGACCTCCCCGTGCTTGCCTCTTGCACCGGGCAGTCTCAGTAAGATACCGATACTCTGATTGTTCATACAGACGAACGTTGTCTTGGACACACTAGTCTGTGATCACCTGACGTGGCTTTGGTGGAATTGCATTGCTGCCTTTTGCAGTAGAACTGATTTCTTGGTGGCGCCGTGTTCCGTGTGATCTTCCACGCAGTTTACGAGCTGTGGTGTTTTACGCTCTAGTATAGTGGGGTGGTAGTCAAGCTCTGCAGTTAGACACCTCCCCTCCTCTGTCTTTTCACGTCAGTCGCGTATAAGAGTTCTGGGTGCTCCGCATCCTTGTCAACACTTGGTGTGGTCGTTATTTTTTTAATTCTAAACACTTTAGCCGTTGTAGCACTAGGTATGCATGGTCATCTCATTGTCTCTTTAATTTGCATTTCCCTAATGACCAATGAGCTCAAGCCTCATAAAATAGTTGAGTTTTTCTCTCCTTTGTGGAAGAGCTTATGTAAGATTGGCGTTTTTATTTTCGTAAATGTTTGGTAGGCTTTATTGTTCAAGGCAAATGGATCCAGAGTTTTCAAGAGAATTTTCTTTAAAAAAAATCCAGAGTTTTCCAGTTGTTCTCTTTCTCCTTGCAGCAGTTTTTAAGTGGTGTCTTTCTGGGAATTTGTCTTTTTCACCTATATCTTAAGTCTGTTGGTGTAAGGCTGCTGATTATATCTCTTTAAGATCATTTTAGGGTTTGTAGGATCTGGGTGATGTCCTTTTATTCACCCCTGATGTCTGCTGTTTGTGTGTCTGCTTTCTCTGTGTCTCTCTTTGGCCCTTTGTCAATTTTATTTTTTCCCCCAAGGAAATGACTTTTGGATTCTTTGTTTTTCCGTATTTTATGTTTGTTTTATTTTTATTACCTTCCTTCTACTTTCTTTAGGTAATCAGCTGCTTTGAAATTTCCTCTAACTTAATAGATACTGAGTTTACATTTTCTCCCAACATGTATTGTTATGGATTGTCCTTTATCCATGGCTTTAGCTATGTTCTGTAAGTTTTCATATGTAGGAGTTTTATAATCACTGAAAGTATTTTCTGATTTTCAAAAAATTCACAAAATTTTTTTGTTTAGAAATGCGTTGCTTAGTTTCCAGATAGGGGAATTTTCTAGGCTCTTTTATTGATTTCTAATTTTATTCTACTGTTGTCAAAGGGCATATTTTACATTTTAATGTTTGTTTGAAATTTGAGACTGTTGCCCTGCACCTGTTCAGTTTTGGTAACTATCCTTTAAGTACGTGAATATACATTTTGCTGTTGTGTTCAGTGTTTAATATTTTCAGTTATTTCCAATTTGTCAGTCAGAAATCTTCTATTAGTTCCTGTTTATTGATTTATTTTTATGTTCCTGATATGTTAAAATCTTTCACTCTGATTATGAATTTGTATTTCTCCTCTTTATTCTGTCAACTTTTGACATATGTGTATATGTATATAAACTTAGGATTGTCACATATTCCTCATGGATTAGAACTTAAAATTATGAAATATTCAGATTTTTCTCTTTTACTTCTTTTGGTTCATCTTTACATGGTATGTCTTTTTCCAGTCTTTTAACATTTTATCCTTATATTTAAGGATATAAAACAAAACCTATGCACTTTTCTCAGGAGCATATTGTATATGTATATGTTTTATTTAGTCTGACTAGTCTTTGTGTTATGATTGCAGTTTTTAGTCCACTTTATTGGGATTACAGATATATTGGGGGTTAAATATGTTTCTTAATTATTGGCTTTCCATGTAACTTTTTTATATTCCATTTTTCTCCATTTTCTTGTCTTTTTTTGTTTTTAAAAATTCTACTTCCCTTTCCATTAACTGGTTAAGTTTGTATTATTTTACTATTTATTTCAGTGGTAATTATAGAGATAACATCCTGTATTTTTGCCTTATAAGGTTCTCATATAAATTAGTACTTTCTGGACAGTGTAGGAGTCTTAGAATACTCGAATCCCAAGTACTTGCCTCCTAGGTTATGTGTCATTATTGTCAATGTAGTAATGCTCACTAGGTATTGTACAATTTACAAACTATTACTATTATCATTTAGAGTTTTTCATCTGTTTACCCTTTACATTACTCTGTCATTTTCTGCAACTCCAGATTTCTATCTAGGGTCCTTTCCCTCCTATCTAAAGAACATCCGTTAGTATTTCCTCTATTGTGGACATGCTGATGATACATTCTCTCAGCTTTTGTTTGTTTAAAAATCTTGCTTCCCTTTATTTTTGAGGGTGTTTTCACTGGGTATGGAAGCACCGAATGCCGGCTCACCTCTCTTGGCCTTTCAGCATCTCCAGATTCTCAGTCATAGCGTCCTCTGATGCCCTCAGAGAGGGGGATGTGTGCGTGTGCGTGTGCGTGTGCGTGTGCGTGTCTGTGTTGTTTTGTCCAGCTTTCTGATTGTTCTCAGCGAGGGTGTGGGTCTAGGACACCAAGCTGCTGTTGCTGGAAGCAGAAGTGCTGGAAACGTTTAGAGTCATCCCGAGCACGTGGTCAGGGACTCACTAGCAGATGTCTGTCTTACTTTCCAGGCTTGTTTTCTCTTGTTAGGCTGTGCACTCTTTGAGGACAGTGACCACGTCTGAGTCTTTATAGGTCCTTGCTCCTTACACTGAGCCCAGGGTCTGGTTGTTGTCAAGTAGAGGTTCACAGGCTGGCTGTGCCGCAAGCTCTTCTATGGCTTGGCCTTCACCATTGAAGTCGCTGTGTTCCTGGGGCCAGTTTTTTCAGCCTCAACGCTGTAACATTTGAGCCACATGATTCTTCGCTGTGGGACTGTCCTGGGCCATATAGGATATTCTGTAGCATGCCTGGCCTTTACAGGCTAGATACCAGTAGCAGCCCCCTCTGCTCCCCGCCCCAGTAAAGTCAGTAGACATTTCTGACTGCTGAAAATGTCTCAAGATGTTTGCAGATTTCTTCTAGGGGGCAAATCCTGTCTGGTTGAGAACCTCTAGAGTAATGCATAGGGTGCTCAGCAAAGGCCATTTAGCATCATGACTTGGCGCTTACGCATTTGCATTTTCTAACGTGGACTTTGCTTTAAACCACAGGGTTTGAAACTGCCAAATCTTTGGCCCTTCATGGCGCACACGTGATCCTGGCCTGCAGGAACCTGATGAGAGCCAATGAAGCCGTGTCCCGCATTTTAGGAGAGTGGGTAAGCAAGCGCTTAGGCTTTTCTTTTTAATTGTCAAATACACATGCCGGGATAAACACTTGAAGGTTTTAGTACAGTTCATAAAGTTTATTGGCTCTTGGAATAATGTTTTCTTTATTTTTAAAGTCATATTCTCTTTGTTTATTTTATGAATGAAAGAACAGGCAAGCCGTTTATAGTTTGTTTATAGTTCTCTGTCAATGTCATCTGCTTTATTAGTCTGAGGTTCGAGAATGTTTACTCATTTAGCTCGTTTATTAAGAAAAACAGAATGTGGTTGACGCCCTCGAGTGTGCCTGAGAGGTTATCTGTGGTTTTAGAACGACAGAGGAGCAGACTGTAACCCCGCCTCGGTTTTCCCTCTTTGCTTCTCTCTGTGCAGATGTGTCGGTATGCCTGTGTGCACAGACGTGTAGCGGGGAGTCAGTGCTCTTGGGGTTAAGGATATAGGATCAAGTAAAACAAAATGCCTGCCCTCATGAGCTTCTAGGTAGGAGAAACAGACCATAAAGGGATAATTAAAGTTTAACGTGATGTCCGGTTGTTATAAATTCAGTGCAGGCCGGTAAAGCAGAGTGAGGGGTCAGGAGTGGATAGCGTGGACTATTTCAGCTTGGGTGGTCAGCAGAGACCCCTCTAAAGCTGTGACGTTTGATCCAGGCCCTGATGAAATAGCGAAGTAAGCCATGCAAATATCAGGAGAGATACTTTACACGCATGTGGAAAGGGGGTGGAAGTGTGCCTGGGGGATTCTCGGCTCCTTGGGGACGCAGGTGTGCCTGGACGCCAGTGGAGGGGGAGGGGGTTGCAGAGGGGCTCAGAGTCCATGTGACAGGAGAGAGTTTGAGCCAGAGTGACACAACTGTTGAGAGATTTTATTTTTTCTAACATGATCACCGGGCTTTGAAGTGACATACAGGCCTCATTCATTCACCTGCCTGTGAAGTGCCCCACGGTCGTGGGTACTGTGTGTCTAGCGTTAAGGAAAAACAGGTGTTGCCACTGTCCCTGTAGAGCTTTCAGCTGAGGGTGGAAGATGGATCAGGCCAAGGAAAGATAAATATCAGTGTAAACTTGAAATGAGGGAAAGTGGTATTCCAAAATGGTGAAGGATGCCAGAGAGGCAGGGGGCATTTGGAGTCCCTGAGAAAGAGGTGGCTGAGCAGAGATCTCAGGAAGGATCAGGGGGAAGGGGGGAGAAGGGTCAGACCGGGCTGAGAGGGTGCTCTGGGGGTCAGGAGGAGCAGAGGTTGGGGAGACAGGTGGCTGGAGCCAGGTGTGGAGGGCGCTGGATAGTCCTTGCCAAGACTGTCTTCATCCTCTAAACACCGGGGAAGATTTCTTGCCATCCGAAGAAATAGACCATGGTCTGTTTAAGAGAACGTCCGGCCTGCTGGGCTGAGAAGTTATGGAAGTCAAGAAAAGAGAGATTTATTTCTGCTTTTTCAAGCATATTTCAAGCTTAGTATATTTCAAATGAACCCTTGTCCTGATCTCACTGAATTCATTATTTTGAGTTAAATTAAAAAACAGGGCCCATTTTTTTCCAGTTATCTTAGCATCTTTCTAACTCCAGAGTTAGAAAAATGTATTAACCTCTACTTGGTGGTATAGCGGAGAAGGCAATCGCAGCCCACTCCAGTGCTCTTGCCTGGAAAACCCCATGGATGGAGGAGCCTGGTGGGCTGCAGTCCATGGGGTCGCTAAGAGTCGGACACGACTGAGCGACTTCACTTGCACTTTCATGCA
>ML663568.1:17630168-17771489 GCA_007570785.1 Antilocapra americana | reverse complement strand
TGTTCTTGCCTGGAGAATCCCAGGAAGGGGGAGCCTGGTGGGCTGCCGTCTCTGGGGTCGCACAGAGTCGGGCATGACTGAGCGACTGGGCAGCAGCAGCAGGTGGTATAGCGTGATCTTCAGAGATGTCTAGAGAATGAATGGTAATATGTGCATATGGTTTGAGTCTTCATGAAGTGTATAAGATGAAAAGCGAAAGTCCCTCGCCCTCTGCTCTTGGGGGTGAACACCGTCAGCTATTTCCCGTGTGTTCTCCCAGGAAAGGCTGTGTATTCTAGCCAGCACACTTACATGCGGTTATGTACTCTTCATTTTTTTCCACTTTAGAACACCAGAGGAAGTCTTTTGTTCTCGGTGCGCAGAGAGCTGCCTTGTCGCTTTAGCTGCTGTGTGACGCTCCGTCCTGTGTTGATACTGTCATTTGTCAGTTTGGTCTTCCAAGCGAGGCTCTCCTGAAGTTCAGTCTCTCACATTTTCATCCGAAGTTGACTCTCAGCTCTGCCGCAGTGACCATTCTTCTGTTTGTAGGTTTATTTATTTTTAATTGAAGGATAATTGCTTTACAGTATTGTGTTGGTTTCTGCCATGCATCGGCATGAATCAGCCAGGGGAATACATATGTCCCGTCCCCCCCCCCCCCCCCCCCCCCCCCCCCCCCTAGGTTGTCACACAGCCCTGGGTTGAGCTCCCTGAGTCTTACAGCAAATTCCCATTGGCCGTTTTACATGTGGTGGTATTCCCATGCTACTCTCTCCATATTCCATTGCGTTTAAGTACCACATCTTCATCCGGTCCTCTGCTGATGGACGTTTAGGTTTCTTCCATGTCTTGGCCGTTGTAAATAGTGCTGCCTTGAACACTGGGGTGCATGTAGCTTTTCGAGTTATTGTTTTCTCTGGATATATGCCCTGAAGTGGGATTTCTGGGCTTAAGTATTCAGTTAAATGTTAGTTAGCTGCCGCTGCTAATAATAATAATAATAAAATAATTTCTTATTCATACATGAAAGTACAAAGGAATGTTTACTTTTCTTAACCTCTCCAAGTGGCCAAAAGAGGAGCTGTAGGGAGTATGTTTATCAGCATGACTCCAGTGGAGTTGCAGTGAATTTCTTCTGTCTTCATGTGTCTGGACTCCTACTTTTTAATAGATGCGTATTTAGTTTGTTGATGAGTATTTTCCAGTGGAGCTCATATTAGCACTCAACTGTCATTTGAAAAGCCATCTTAATTATTGATGTGATTGCTTTTTCTTTTGTATTTACAGAGAAACACACTTTGCATATATTTAGGGAAGATTGTTAAGGGATCAGTCATCAGGAACAGCAGGCAGTGGCTTATATCAGAGCAGTTATTGAGGAAGCAGGGAGACGAGGGCTCAGAGAAAAGATTTATTAGTTGGAGGTAATGGAATGTGCACGCGTTGGGGAGTGTGTGTGCAGCCGATGTCGCCACGCAGTTTGGTGCTGGGGAGACTGAAGTGTCGTCATTATTCTGCTTTTCACTGGAGTCGATACTTGGTCTGTTTATCTAGTTGGAGTGAAGTCGTGTGGAAAGCTGACAGTATTATGTCATCCTGCAGCCTCGTTGATAAGCATCGGAAAATAGTGATTTCACTACCACTGTCAGATATGGGACGCTTGGTGCCAGCCTATGTGTCAGACAGTTTGCTGTGCTTTTAACGGGTGCTGACAACCTGTTTTCATGACGTGATAGTAAGGAGTGAGGGGGGCAGGATGCCACGTGAAACATTGCTCGCACTTCTAAGAACCGCTGGAGAAATCCAGCTGCTTCTGGACTCCCTCTAATCCACTCAGTGACTTCGTGACCCTGTGTGTTTCAGTATTAGTGGGCATTTCCCCCACTCCTGTGACAGAAGATGCTTACATCCGATAATTTGCCTTTACAGACCGAAGGCCTCGGGTATGCCTTCTTGTGGTGTGTGTACATTGTGGGGAGCCATGTGGGGTGGGTGATCTACAAGCCAAATGTCTGTCCAGTCGGGCAACTTGGCTTGGAAAAACTGATCATTACTCAACGCATCACAGAGTGTAAGGCTCTTCCCCGTTGTTGTGAGCGATCTCACAGAATTATGATAACCCTTAATCTTTTCAATAGTTATAGACTGTTGGGAAAAGTTCATCAGACATCAGCTGCTAGATTTGTTCCTCATTTCTTTGCTTTAAAAATTGTCTTTATGTATAGTATTGGATTTTCAATCAGTTAAGTATGGTGTAAGCAAGTCTATGCACCAGCAAGAACTATATAAACCACTCGCTTTAATAAATGTGTGCTCAGTCGTGTCCGACTTTAGCAGACACACACACACACACAAGCAGAAAGGTTCTACCTTGGGACATTTTTGTTTACAAAATGTCATCTCCTTATCATCACCTGCAGGTGGGATTGGGTATTCATGGCTGTCTCTGTACTCAGCACTCTGCTTATTGGCACTTAGCAGTGAAATATTTGGGTATGTGTGAAACCCATCTTGCAGATGAGGCTTTGGAGGCTGGAAGAAGGGGGAGGACTTTGCTCAAGTTCACACAGCTGGGAGCTACATGGTAGACCCAAGGTGTGAAGCCATATCTCCCGACCCCAAGCCCATCTCATTGCCCAGTCCAAAATGACTGGAGCGTGTTGTGGCAGAGGACGGGCCTATTTCATGGGCTTGGTTTCTTTGTTCATAGTGTAAGGGTCTCTGTGGTTCTCCAGCAAAGAGAGCCTCACTGGTGGCGTTTTGAAACCCAGTTGCTGAGCCTCCCCTGCCCAAGGACGCTCTTCCCAGACTTGCATTTCAAGTGGTATACAGTGTATTTACTGTTGAACTTCAGCTACCTCTTTGCCCTTCCCTGTCACAGGCTCAAGAAAGATTCTTTATCAGATAATAAATTATTCATCCCTCTCATAGACATAATCGGTTGCTAAAATATTCTGAGTTTCCTCTGTCTCCAGAATGCCTAAAACTTGTGATTGGTTCTCCTCCCCTAAGTTTTTCCATTTCATTTCTCATTCTGGAATTTTTGCATTGACGTATTAGTCTTGCCTGTTAGTCATTGTCTTTGACCACCATCTCCTCGTCTTCGTTTGCATGTGTTGGTTTTTTCACTCAGTCTTGAACTGAATGTTTCAAACTTTACATCCATTGTAGCCTTTGCATAACGAGGGCTATGATTTACTGCTGAGTTTTAAAGAGTGCAAAGTCAAGCATAGATGGAGAGCTCCAAACCACCACTCCCAACCACGTGAAACTCAATGCAGATGCATTCTTTCATCAACACAGGGCCCCCTGAGTTCTTGTTAAACAATTTCAACATAGTGAGGAGAGATGGATTTCATCTTCAGATGATGTTCAGCTAGTAGTCAACCAGTCTTGCTTCTGGCCACTAGGTGTTTAGGCTCCATCATGTAAGGGGAAAAAAGTACATGTGAGACTGAGTTTCATGTTTATTATGGGGCATCTACAGAGTCTCAGAAATAGCCGTTGTTAGATGAAACAGAGAGGAGACACAGCCCTTGAGCTGAGAAAACCTTCCATGCAAGGCCAAACAGAGATACAGCTGTACATGAGGCGGCCAGTCTCAGGGTGGGGTGGCTCACGCTACAAAGGTTAAGGTTTATTGTAAGCATACACTGAAAGTCGACTGCGTTTTAATTTACAGGGAGGCAGCCCAGAGGAGTAGAGGGAGCCCCAGCTCTGGAGTCATCCAGACCTGGGAACCAGTCCTGATTCGGACCTGAGTTCGCCGCGTCTCGCATGTTTGGTTATGCTCTTGAACATTTAGTTAACGTCCTTGGTTGATTTACCTGTGGAAGGGGAATGGTCCTGGTAATGGTTCATTATGCACACTCTTACACAGAACCCAGCACGTAGTAAAGACTCAGAAGAAAAAAAAAAGTAGTTTCTGGAAAGGCCGGCTTGTTCAACACAGATCCCTAAAGTAGGCACACTCTCAGAAGTCTTGTTGGAAGATGTGTTTCCTCTTACACCTTGAAAAAAAAAATACTGATTAGAGCCCTCGGAAGTAGCCAGGCCTCCCCGCTTCTTCCTGTCAGAGTGTCAGGTCACACCGAGATGAGCTGAGGTGAGTCGAGGGCTCCATCCTTCTCCAGGGGCAGGAGGGGCGTGGGGAGGTGACTGGCCGAGTCTCTGGTACCCATGCCCAGGTGTGGGGCTGGCTGGTGCTGGCAGAGGCTGGGGTTAGTGCCGAGGTACATGGCTGGCAGAACCAGCTCTCTGTTCCTGGGGAGCTCACCTGGAACTAAGCCCCTGCCCCTTAGTCAGCTGGGGAGGCAGATGTGCCTGGATTTTGAAGACTTTAGAACTAAGTGGCTGAAGTGCTATTTTAATATTTGCCTATTTTCCTTTTACCTTTGACTGCGCTGGGTCTTCGCTGCTGCGTGCAGGCCGTCTCTAGCTGCATTGGGCACGGGCTTCTCATTGTGGCTCCTCTTGCTGTGGAGCACCAGCTCGAGGGCACGTGGGCTCAGCAGCTGTGGCTCATGGCTGAGTTGCTCTGTGGCATGTCGGATCTTCCTGGACCAGGGATTGAACTGGCATCCCTTGCATTGGCAGGTGGATTCTTAACCACTGGGCCACCAGGGGAAGTCCCTACACATTCTTGGTTGCCCCTTCCTTTCAGACATAAATCCTAATTCTCCTCCCCTCCAGTGTGGGCTGGACATAGTGATTCACTGTTTAGGGATACAATGTGGCAGAAATGATGGAGCGTGACTCACAGGAGGGATCGTAAAAAGTTGGTGGCTTCCTTCTTGCTTGGCGTCCTGGATCGCTCAGTGGGGGGGAAGCCACCTGCTGTGCTGTGGGGGTGCTCGGGCGTCCCCGTGGAGAGCCCCTAGGATAAGGCACTGAGCCCCATGTGACAGGCCTCCCGAGGGAGCCCTCTTGGACTCCCCCGCCCCCGTCAAGCCTGCAGACAACTGTGGCTGGCAGGTCAATGGCAATCGCACAGAGACCTCAAGTCAGAACCATCCCAATTCCTGACCTAGAGAGTCTCGGTGAGATAGCTCACTGCCTTAAAACTCTATACTTTGGGGAAAGGTGTTATATAGGGGTGGGTGACAAACATGGGGTCCTGGCCTCAGGGGAATAGGATCTTAGAAACTGGGCAGTGAGTGCAAAGGACACGACGCAGGGACTCGCCCAGAGATGGCCTCCGAGTTGCAGGAGCCTCAAGTTCTTAGGGTGATGTCACCTGTCTGAGTCACCGTGTCCCGCCTCCTCCCACCATGGAGACCACTTATACAGCTTCTCTGAACAGAACTCACCTGTATTTGGCTTAAATGCTTCCAGGGATGGATAGGCTTCTCGCTGCAAAGGCAGCCCATCCTGTTTCTACACATCTTGCGATTAGAGAGTTCCAAGACTGAAGGCAGAATCTTGCCTATCTTTTCCCCACCCGCCCTGCTGACTTCCACCAAGCTGCCTTATCGTCAGAACCTACCTAGCACTCGCATCTCTCAAGTTCCATAAGTAATAAATCCAAAGTTATTGATGACACGAGGTTCCTGAAAGTCGGCTGGGAGGCATCCTGTGTCCCTCTTTTTTTTTTAAATTGGAGTTTGGGATGCCCATGGTAAGGCTTAGCAGCTGGGGAGAACCTGTCTGCTCTGGTACCAGGTGCAGAGCCCAGACCCACAGCCTTCCCTGGAGTTAATGCGTCACCATGAGCCAAGCGCAGTCTCCTTTTAAATGACGGAAGAACGCTGCCCTCATCTACCTGGTGCTTCTCAGTTTCTGACTGTTCCAGCCACACTGTGATCTGTAAAGTGGGTAGCCGGGAGAAACTTCAACGCATCTCTGTAATGGCTTTGTTGTTGTTTATTGAGAGGGACTAATTAACTTTGATTATTGCCCTAATGTTATGGCACTTTGACAGCCCTTCAGATTTATGACTCCGGGAAAATAAACAAATGAAATGCAGGTGCTGGAGCAGAAAGAATAAGTTATTACTGAACTTTAATTACTTGGAATGTTTTAGCCAGGAGAGAATTAGTTGATGAATTACAGGATGTTGAAATCTACATCAAATTGTGAGCAACATGCAGACGAAAATGAAAACGGTGGCTGGGAGGGTGCTGTTCTTAAGGGTGGAAAGGGTAGGGCACATCTGATAATGATCTGAATAGTGTTTCATCGATTAATCCCTGTTCCCAGGGGAGCAGGATTTTACTCGGTGCTGTTCAGGGCGTGGTCCCTGACCCCACTGTCAGCATCGCCTGGAACCTGTTAGAAATGGAGATTCCTGGGCTCCCCCCGCCGAGGCCTTCTAGATCAGAGACTGGAGGCGGAGCCCAGCAGTTGGTGTCCCACCGTCCCTCTGGGAGATCCCAGGGTATTGCTCTGCAGTTCCCTTGCTGCTTGACTTTTTTTTTTTTCTTCAAATAAAAGGGCAGGTACAGATTTTTACCTCTTTTCACGAAAATCAGGTGTTGTTCTTACAACCTCATTCACCAGCTAACCTGGAGATTCTGACTGTTTACAAAATTGTACAGATACTTATTAAACATCTATGTTGTACTATATGTAGTGGGTGCTCAAAGATAGTATCCAGTAAGTCCCCTACATGCAAACCTTCAGTTTGTGATGAGTTTTGAAAGTTCTGAACTTTCAAAGATGGCAACGTGTGTTCGCATGTCCGATCATGTAAGTTAGTTCATGAGTCTGGTGTACAGTGCAAAGCGTGTGCGTCCTAGTTTGATGCTCCTTGTGCTGTTTCCTGCTCTGAGAGCCTTTGACAGAGTGGTGGGGCGGACAGAGGGAAACACGTTTACTTACCTGCAGCCTCTCTTAGGAGTAGGGTGGCAGTTTATTGTCCAAACCAGAAAATGCTGAGAGCCGTAGGGTCATGATAATTACACCAGGAGGAGAGGCAGCGGCCGGGAGAGAGATGGGGACATCCCGGCACCCTGTCAGGCTGAGGTGCAGTCTGCCTTCTGATGAGCCCCGCACCGGCCTTCGTCCCTGCAGCCCTGGGGCCTCTCCTGACCTTACCTTTTAAGAACTTGCTGTTTTCCTTCCCATAAAAGCCCGGCCAGCCTCCAGCGCAAGACCGTCTCCATTCCTTGGACAGTTGCAAAGCTAACCGCTACTCGAGATCTTTTGTTGTCAAAGTTGCAGAGCTTCTTCTGCTTCTAGCCTCTGCTGAGTCTTTGCTGGGCTCGTGGGCGCTTCGCTGTGCCTGTGGGCTTTGCTTGTTGCAGAGCACAGGCTCCAGGGTGCACGGGCTCTAGAGTGCCCGGGCTCAGTTGCTGTGTGAGGTGACGTGGACCGTTTTTTAAGTCTTCATTGAATTTGTTATGAATTCTTCTGCTTTGTATTTTGGTATTTTTGGCCCCGAGGCGTGTGGGATCTTAGTTCCCTGACCAGGGATTGAACCCACACCCCTGGCACTGGAAGTCAAAGTCTTAGCCGCTGGACCGCCAGGGAGGTCCCAGCGCTGCAGAGTGTCTGTTCCGGACACCCTTCCTTTCATGTGATTTCTCCCATCCTCTGGACCCTTCCAGAGGCCCCTGCTGCCGCCTTGGGGATAGTGCTGTGCGCCCGAGGGACAGAAATGCAGTTTTGGTGTTGGACTGAGCCTGACTCTCCACAATGTCAGTCTACCCAGAATTCATACAGCGCTGTTTAGAAATGCACAGAGATCATCGGAGCTGCCTTCCACTCAGGATGGTTCACGGCTTGTCTGGTCTGGGAATGTGGGTAAGTGAGAGCTGATTAAGTCTTTATTTTCAGCTCTGGTTAAATTTGCAACATTGGAGGAGATACTGGCACACTTGGCAGCAAGGTTGGTGATCGGAGTCATCGCAGGCATGACAGCCTCCTTGCAGACCTGCCAACACCTTTGCAGAGACGTCAAAGAAAAGCAGAAATAATTCTACATTACCTTAAGGTGTATGTGAAAAAAAAGTTATTTTTAGTCATACATGACCCATTGGGTTTGAAGTAACTCTTTTAGCCATTACTTGTAGAGGATCCAGCAAAGATGGGACCTAGTTTGTGCAAGAGTGATACAATGGAAGGTTCGGTCATGAATTGGTGAAGTCGGTTATCTTTTTAGGGAGAGTTTTGGATTACAGGATGACGTTTGGGTAGACTGGTGTTGTAAAATGGTAGCATTAGGGGATTGGAAGGACTTTCTGAGATTACAGTTTGCTCCTGGCCCCCAATTGACAGATGGGGAAACTGAGGCCCAGAGAGGGTAACGGACCCTTCAGTGTGACAGGCAGGGATGCCTTCTTTGAGACAGGCTGTCATACTGCCCATTTGTTTACTGTGGGAAAAATGTGTGTATGTTTTTTAAAAAAGACGGTGGAACTGCCTGTAAGATAGGAACCGAAGCACCCAGCGCCTCACGCCGCTTCATCTGGATGGCTGGTTTGCCCTGCTCCTCATTCTGATGATGTGGTGATGCAGTAGTAGTGATGGGGGTCGGGGCGCTGTGTGCCACTCGCGCTGAGAAACACTCTCAGTGCCTTCATCCAGAGCACTTTTACTGCCATAAACCCCATGAGGTAGCTACGGTTACTAATCCTATTTCCAGGTAATGTGAGGCTCAGAGAAGTTCAGGACCTCGTCTAAGCACACACGGCAAATAAGCAGAAGAGGTGAGATGCCGTAGGAGGGCAGAAGGCTTGCACGTCATGTTCCTCTCGGGGTTTCCCATGCGCAGCAGTGTCTGGTCATAGGAGGGGCTGGCTTTGTTGAATGAATGACAGAGTATATCAGGGTTGACCATTGAGCCTAACCTGGCTGGCAGTATCGTGCCACTGTGGGAAGGGACGGTTTGGTTGCTGTTTTTGGAAAACTAGACCAGTGGAAGGTACATATAACCAGATTATTTTTCTCGAGTACTCAGCTGTGTGAATTGATTTTCACGTTGGTGCCGCTGGAGTGCCCCCAATTCTTCAGCTGCCCACTAGCTTGTTGAAGATGGACCAGTGTATGGGGCACAGTGATAAGCACACTACATCCCAGTTCTTTGAAAATCACTTGCCTGGTTCAGGCATTCTCAGTTGGCCAGCTCCCCTCGCCGTTCAGAAGCGGGAGCCGGCTCATAAATCCACTTGATTTGGAAGGACAGAAGAGTGGATCAGCGCAGAAAATGAGAGTAGAGGGGCCATGGAAGGACTCATGGGTGCATCCAGGAGCCTTCGGCCTTTACCTGGAGACAGTGTGATGGAGAGAGAAGGGTGACCAGAAATCAGTAACTTCTTTAAAAATTAAAAGACCTCTGGTGATGCTAGCTAGGCCTTCAGAAGTAAGCGTAGAAACCTTCTTGTTGCCCATTGTTTCAGTCAGAAAACCAGCTGGAGTGGTGCTTCTGAAGTCCCCTTGCCTTTTGGAGAATACGTTGTTGTCCTGCAGCCTGTCAAGACCGACGGTTACTGAAGGAGATGAACTGGAGAGGGAGAGTCAGAGACAGTAGGAAACAGAGCTGGGGGGAGGGTGGGGGGTGACAGACACAGAGAGGCAGGCAGACAGCCGTGCACACAGGAGGGAGGGAGAGAACCACTCTCCTGAGTGCTTCTGTGGAGCCTTTTAGTGCCAGCCTCTGCACGATGGGTTTGATCACTGTTTTCAGAGTTCTCTGATCATTTCTTGCTCAGAAAGAAGGAAATTAGAATTGTTGAGCTATGATTTGTTTTAATCAGAAAGAAATTGTCTAACATAAATCTCCCCGTGAGTGCTGGAAAAGCCCTAAAGCGGCCAGGAAAAAAAAAATATCAATACTTAGCAAAGGAAGAATGATTTTTCCAGTCCGTGGCTTAATTGACTCTAAGCCTTAATGAAAGCCAGGCTGGAGCAGGCTGTACAGGGTTGGTGGCTGGGCCCACCAGTGAAAGCCACCACTGAGGGGAGGACTTTGGGGTGGTGGTTTGGCTCTTTGCTATGGATGCGATTTTTCTAATTGAGCGGGAGTCCCTAATACCGGATAGTAATTTTTTTTTCCTATGAAGAGAGTAAATTTTTTTTCTCTGACTAACACAGTAATTTATTTTAAATTACAGCAGCGTTTTCTATTGGAAGCATTCATTTATGTTAGATTATCGTTCCCCAAGTGAAGTTTCACTGATGCTGTATAATTAAATGTAGATTTCTTTTTTAAAAAATAGTATATGTTTTAAATTTATAAGTGGACAGATTGGGGTATATCAAGACTTTATTTAAGGAGAGTAAATAGCCTCCCCCGATGAACGTGATGCCAGTCAGAGAGGATTCCTTGGGCCCCAGTGCATCCTGTTCCGGCCAGGCATCTTCGTGGGAAGGGACTGCTGAAGTGTGCTCGCGTCATCCATCTAGAAGGACTGGTCGGTAGGTGAGGTCTTACCGGTGTAAGTAACTGGCTCGGCTGTGGTCTGCCCCACCTTGAATCCTGTTTCTCTACGAACCAGGTGACCTTCACTTCCTGTTTCCTCATCTGTAACGTGGGATGCTAACAGTACCTGAGTCACACGGCTGTGAAGATTAGCTGCTCTTGCACATAAAGTGCTTAGAATGGTACCCGGATACTTAGCACAGTACCTGGGTACCTGGTGTGTGCTATACGAGAGCAAAAAAAACAGGCATTTGAGGCCCCGGAGCGGTTTGGACCCTGCTTGCCTCTCCAGGTTCCCCTCCCGTTACTCTGCTTGTCCCAGCCATACCAAGCTCACGGCTGTTCCCAGACTCTCCGTCTCTCTGTCTTGGCCCAGAAGGCTTCCTCTGCATGGGGCCACCTCAGCCGAGGTCATCCGCTTAACCGGTGGGCACCTCTTTATGCTGTGAGTCTCTGCCCACGGGTGTTTCCCCGCACAGCTCTCTAGGACTGTTTTTCCCCGCTCCTGCCCGCCTTCCCTCCGTCCCCCTCGCCCTCAGCAGAGGGTCAGCGCCCCCTTTTCTCTGAGGGGTGTGGCAGAGATGAAGAGAGCCAAGGCCATGTTTTGGTTCTTAAGCACGTGTCGGACACAGCCCCGCTCACATCGCACACTGATCGTTGGCCTTATTGTGTGCCGGGCGTCCCGCTGCGTGGTGAGCCTGCCTAGTACCTGAGATTCTGTGCTTGCCTTCTGGGAGTAGAGGTGTTGGGACAGATGTGTGTGTTAATAATGTTACTGCTGTTGTTGAGCCTCCGTGTGGGGGTGCGGGTGTGAGCTGGGCGGGAGCTGGGCAGGCCCTAGCTGCCAGCCCAGGTTCAGCAATAGCTGGGCAGCAGCAGACCCCGCGCCATACGTCCCGTCGCTCGTGGGTGCTGTCGGACCAGTCGGCTGGAGGCGTGAGGGTTTCTCTCTGACTCCAGCCACCCAGCTGGTGGCCACAAGCCCGGGTTTTGGAGTCAGCCCGACCTGCATAGGTGTCCTGGCTCTCTCAGCCTGGGCGCCCCTCTGGCTGACTGAGGAAGCCAGGGTGCCGCGCCCCTCACAGGGCACTCGTCAGGATGGAGTGGGATGACAGTGCCGGGCTCCAGCCCCTCGGGGTCTTCCTGCCCCCCTTCCCTCCAGCAGTTCTCGTGTTCAGAGGGCCTGGCCTCTGGCCGCCAGCCAGCGCCTCTCCTGGGTACATCTGCCCAGACAAGGCCTCCTTGCTGTGGTACTGGATCCCGTGGGACGGTGGCGGTTTCCAGAAGCCTCTGGCCCATGCACCAGCCGGGAGGAAACGGAGTCATTCCCCGCGCCTCTCGGCTCGTGTCCTAGAAGGCTGCACAGACACTCCGGGCAGGCTTCAGTGACCACGTGTCAAGGGCACCATTACGGCTCCAAAATGAAAAGATGCCCTGGGGCTCCACGCGTGCGGAGCTGGCTGTGCTTGGCTCAGACCTCGGCGGGGGCACTAACCCCCCGCCTGCGGCAGCCAGGGGCCCCTCCACACGCTCAGCTGCATGCTTCTTCCTCTGAGGATGCAAAAAGAAAAAAGCAGGTGTTCCCCCAACCTGAAATGTCGAGACCCACTTCCGGCCTGAAGTGGGCTGGGTCACTTGGAGCTCAGAGAAGTGATCTCCTGTCCACGTTTGTAGAGCCGGACTCGGCTCTGTCAGAAACGCTGACTTCAGAGCCCCACGTTCATGTTCTCCTTAGCAGGGACCCTACTCTAGAGGTAGTCGTGAATCTGGCAACTCAGAATCGTAAAGGTTTTAGGATTTGTGGAGAATTTATCCGCGAAAGGAAATGGAGGAATTAAAAATACTAACGGGCTCAGCCGGCACCCGCAGGGACGAATCCTCGGGATCTATGTTTCTTCCCCCTTCATACCGTAAACATATGGCACGGATTTTCTGCCCTCATTACAGATGCTGAGAGAAGGCAAAGACAAATATTTATATTACATTCATGTTTTACAGTAAAAACACTGTTCGGTTTGTTTATACAGTTCCACTGTTACAGTTTTTATGGTTGGTAATGAAACCGCTGTAAAAACCAGCCTGGATTATATAGCAGATTTGATAAGGCCCCAGTGTTCCGGGAGAGACCCTGGATGGAGTGGTTGATGCCACGAGTCGGGTGTCAACGACTGAACGATGTGTCAGGACAGGCCAAGCTAGGCTGTAATGACAGACGACCTCAGCATCTCCGGGGCTTAAAACAACTGAGGTTTATTTCTGCTTCCAGTGACGTTCTCCGTCGGGAGTTGCTGGGAAGGCCGTGCTAGATGGAACCTGCCTTAGCCGCCCGGAGTCAGTGCGCGCCGCCGGAGGTTGTGACAGAGGAAGAGCAAGGCTTGCTGACCACGCGCTGCGCTTCGGGCTCATGGCTCCGAGGCGACTCTCGCAGCTGCTCACGTTCCAGGGGCCACAGCCACGTGCCCCCTCTAGGTGCAGAGGGGGCACACCCACCGTGTGTGTGAAAGGCAGGGCACAGCTAAACAGCAGGCAGCAGGCCTCAGGACCTGCTTCCGGCCACTTCAAGCCTCTCGCTACGTCGTGTCTGACTCTTTGCGACCCCGTGCCCTGTCCGCCAGACTTCTCTGTCCATGGAGTTTTCCAGGTGAGAATACTGAAGTGGGTTGCCATTTCCTTCTCCAGGGGATCTTCCCGACCTAGGGACCGAACTAGCGTCTGCTGCATAGGCAGGCGGTTTCTTTACCACAGAGCTGCCTGGAAAGAGCTCCTTTTTGTAGCAACTTAACTGAAAGTTGGGCTTCCCTGATAGCTCAGTTGGTGAAGAGTCCGCCTGCAATGCAGGAGACCCTGGTTCAATTCCTGGGTCACGTAGATCCCCTGGAGAAGGGATAGGCTATCCACTCCTGTATTCTTGGGCTTCCCTTGTGGTTCATCTGGTAAAGAATCACCTGCAATGTGGGAGACCTGGGTTTAATCCCTGTATTTGGAAGATCCCTTGGAGGAGGGAAAGGCTACCCACTCCAGTACTCTGGCCTGGAGAATTCCACAACATGGGGTCGCAAAGAGTCAGACACGACTGAGCAACTTTCACACTTTAAACTGATAGTCTGTGTCTTGTCCAACTTTGAATCAAATCAGGGCACAGAGGGCATGAGAGACCCTCTGCCCACCACCCCATCTCCCTAAAATTGATGAGACTCCTGTCTTCGTTTTGCCATGACCTGGATAGAAGGGACCCACCACTGTCCCCAGGAATAGGTCACGGTGCAGAAAGAGATTTCAGATCCACAGGTTGGGCTGTGATTTTGTCTAAGTGGGTTTGCGTTTAAATGCTGATGCCTAGAAGCCCATCAGTAGACTGCGCTCCTTTAAGACTATTACTCTCAAGTGGCATACTCTGCCCCCATCACACAGGCATGAAGCGTTGGAGATAACCATTCATACAAAGGAAATGAAAAGTGTAATTGTGGAAACAACATGGAGGGACTTACTTTTCACAGACGCTTAAAGGCGGTGTCTGGAGCTGTGGTGTCCAGTATGGTAGCCAGCGGCCATGTGGTAATTGAGGGCTTGAAATGTGCCTGGTCCAGGTTGAAACAATCTGTAAGTGTGAAATAAAATACAGATTTTGAAGGTTTAGTATAAACTTATGAAATATTTTATTAATGTTTTCTATATCAGTTTCCATGCTGAGATGATGTTTTAGATACTGTGTTGAAATATTAAAGTTGATATCACTTATTTCTTTTCACCTCTCTTTTGGCTTGGCTACTAGAAAATTTTTAAATTACGTATGTGACTTTCATTACTTTTATTGAACAGGACTGATCTAAAGGGTAAGCATCAGGAAGAGAGAGAGAGAAAATAATTTGATACCTTTCTCGTAAATTCCTCATTGATGGAATTTACAGTTTAACCTGACAGTTTATATCCTTGACTTGTTGACATTCTCTACTTAATATTTTTTTTTTTACATTTTAAAATAATTCCAAATTCTCATAGTAGTTGCAGAGACTGGTATCTAGAGTTCCTGGAGACCCCTTACCCAGCTTCCCCCAGTAATGACATCTTATATAACAGTACTAGAATTGGTCAAATGTAGGAAACTGACACTGGTAGAGTATTATAAAGATTGTATTCATATTTAACCAGTTTTTACATGTTCTTATTTGTGTGTGTGTATAATTCTGTGAAAGGTTATCACCTTCTTTAGACTTGTGGAAGCACCACCATAATCAAAACACTGAACTGTTCTTTCATCTCCCAACCAACACCCTTTATGTTAGCTTTTATTCTTTGAGTTACTTTTTAAATTTTTAATTAAAGTATACTTGATTTACAGTGTTGTTGTTAGTTTCTGGTGTACAGCAGAGTGGTTTGGTTGTATAAAGATATTTGTGTGTGTCTATTTTCATGTTATTTTCCATTATGGTTTATTACAGGTTGTTGAATATAGTTCCCTGTGCTATCCAGTAGGACTTTGTTAATCCATTCTATATGTAATGGTTTGCTGAGTTATTTTCTTAATTAGGTCTGTTACTTACGGTGAAAAACTTCTAGGCAACTTAGTAGCAAAAGATGCTCCTGGCTCTGAAGTCCATACAAAGCAGTATGTCCATCCCACTCCTAGAGTGTGGCTGAGTCATCCCTAGCTTTGCATGAAGTTAGCAAAAGATGCTCCTGGCTCTGAAGTCCATACAAAGCAGTATGTCCATCCCACTCCCTAGAGTGTGGCTGAGTCATCCCTAGCTTTGCATGAAGTTACCCCTCACCTTGAGCAGAGTAAGAGTAGTTCGCATCTCTTGAGGAGGCAGTTACTTCCTGACCCCGTTTTAAAGGCGACAAGAGTGCCATCCCCTTAAACAGGCAGTTTGTGTGACTCGTGTGAGCCAGGTGTTCTGGAAAATTTATATGACTCTAACTCCCAGAGTTTCAGGTTTTCTTTTTTCTTTTTTAAAGAAAGTGCCTTATAAGTTGCATTTGGTGATTTGGGAAATAGGTATTATTTGTTGTATTGGAAAGCTTTTTTTTTAAACAGGAGAATTAACTAGGTATGTGCTTCTCTGGCTACTTAAATTAGGCGTTCTTGATATTTGCATCCTAAGATTTGTATCCGTTCCTTGTTGTTAAGATCGAGTACAGTTTATCCTAATTTTTAGCACCTCAGGAGGCCACAGAGAAGCACTCATCTACACTTTCTTCAGGCTAAACAGCCCAGGGAACAGAACCCTTCATGATCAATCCCCTCTATGGCTGGTTCTGCCTTCCTACGTCCTTACTAAACATACCATCTAGACACAAATGCTCTGTTCCTGTTTACCTTTTCCTGAAAAAACAAGAGGTTTATGTTCCCAGCTTATACCAGTTACATATCAGTGTAGCATGTTCTACATTTTATTAATCCAGGAATATGTTCCCTTAATCCCTCCAGGATGGAACCATATCTGCAATGCTTATTTTCAACTTCAAGATCTGTTATGACTTTGGAAATCTTAAACAAAAGGTAGTTTTTAAAATAAAATCAGTGACTTTGAGAGTCCCATGTGATGATGAAAAAGAAATCTGTTTGCACCTCAGTTTCAGTGTGTATAAATTGAAGAGACTGGTGGTGATGATTATGATGTGACTTGTTTTGTTGATATTTGAATGTATTGTATTTGATGTAGTGTGAGGCCCACAGATGACTGTCCATTGTGTAATTGTAGTAAAAATAGACAAAGCCTCTAAGCATAGGACCTTGTACTTTTGAGTACTCAGTGAATAACTTCATTTCAGTTGGTTTCTCTTGTTTGTTGAATGAATGAGTGAATGAATGAACTTAAATTCCCCTATCACAGTTAGCTTTCTTCTTGAAGGTTGAAAGAAACTAAATAATTTTGACAAACTTTGGAGAACCAAATTAGAAAACATATCAAACAATGCATAGAAACCAGTTGAATTTTTGTTTCCCTTATTATTCCATTTTTTAAAATCTAAGTCTGTATTTTTGTATGATGCAAATGATCAGGTTTAAACAGATTCTGTGGAAGATGTGGGTGGGGTTCAGGGATTTAAATGATGTGGTGGGTGTTTCCCAGGCTTTTTAAGATCTCCTAAGGCCTCCGTTTCCATTAAGCATTATGGATGCATTCCAAGAATTTAATTAATATAACATCTCTTCGTTCATTGTAATTCCTCACCAGGGTTAGGAGAACTTGGGAGTGTTTAGTTTTTTATTCAGTTGATTAAAAAGTACTTTCTGTGGTTTTCTAAGTAGCTATTTTCTATGGAATTCAGAAGTTGTCCATGAATATTAAATCAATACAACTAAAATGATCAAAGCGTTGAGAAGTGCTTTCATCCAAACATAGAAGAATAGTTCTCTTGCCTCAGTTGGGAGAAATAAAGTTATAAGGCTACAGATTGGAGTAAAAGGGTCATATTTGAAAAATCCCAGAACAGTAGGAGTTTTGTTTGGAAGTTTTGAGGAGCTAAAATAAGAAGAGGAAAAAAAAAAAACCCAGTAAATCTTATACTTTATAGAATGGGCATTAAACTATGGACTATTATGATACGGTCTAGGCTGCAAATTCATTGGCTTACATAAGAGTATCACAAGATCTATGGATGGTTAAGATCCCTCATGGGTCTTGGTGGGGTGAGGGCGGGGGAAGGACATCCCTTTTGGAATCAAATAAATGTTTTTCCTTGAGGCCAGTGGAGGAAATGGAACCTATATCTGATGCAGTAAGGCACATCTTCTGTTTCGATTCTGTGGTTGGCTAACGTTGAGATCCTGCTTTAAAACTCCTGGAGAGGGATGGTGAGGAGGGGGCAGGGCAGAGAAGGCGAGCAGCCGGTGGGCAGGAAGGCATTCTTGGATGCATCATGGTACTGTCTTATCCCTTGCACTGTTGCCACTGGGTTGAGCTGACTACCATGGGTAATCTTTGCTCACAGGTAGGGAAGGAAGAAAAACATACTCTCGCCTGTCAAAAGTAGCATAATCATGAGTTTCTAATACATTTGTTTGAGCTTTCAGCAAAATGCTCCAAACATTTATCACATGGCCCCAGCATTTTAGCAGGTCTCATTTAAGAAAACCTTGGATACCTGTTTTATACATACTATATATGGCATCCACATGAATATGTTAATTCCACTTTATTACTTTCACTCTCTCTCTTCTCCCCTGTACATGATTGCTATTTTATAGCTATATTTTGGTGGAATTAATATAGATTATCCGCATAGAGAAGGTTTCAGGTGGGGATTTACAACAAGGCAGGTTCTTCATCCTTGGAAGGCATCCTGCTCTGAGTTTGGGATTTGAGAATGCATTTTTGAGTGGTCCAAGTGGGCTGGAAGGTGCAGCTTTGTGGGAAGATGAATTGAAATCATTATTAGAGCTGTTCTCAGAATTTACAGGATATTTGATCACAGGCGTGACTTACCTCAGGAATGATGGAATGCTTCTGCTTGGAATATTTGGAATTAATCTGCCTAGGTTGTATTGAAACTGTGACCCCGAGAACACTAGAAGTTGATCAGGAGTAGCTCAGAACTGTATGGAGAACAGTATGGTTCTTGTTGTTAGCTAACAAGACGTTAGCTAAGCTCTTCGTTTCAGTCTCTTTGTACACGGAAGGAAGATAAGAAATAGGCCCCCCATCGTGAATTTTTGTTGGGAACTATATGAGTGTTTATGACAGCTCAGACCAGGGCCTGGCACACAGTAAGCCCTTGGTGATGTTACCGGTTCCCTGTTGTTGCTCTTGTTTTCTGACTGGTGACCATTTGACTGTGGATGCAGTCCGTGGGGTCGCAGAGAGTCAGACACGACTGAGCGACTGAACTGAACTGGATGGTGGTCGATGCATCCTCTTCCCTGTCAAAGCTTTTATCCACTGGCTGAGAATTTCTTTATTATAAATCTAGTGTTATTATAGCTGGTTATGAAATATATAGCGTAGGTAGGAAACAGCTAAGACCTGAACGTTGTGGAAGAAAAGTCCTTAGTTAATGAGCTAGGGTCACGTATGAGTGAGGTTTGGCTGCAGTAGCAGGCAGCACCGAGCGTCACGGGCTTGCAGAAGCAGTGCGTATGCCTCTGTTCGTGCCCCACCAGGGCTGGAGATTGGCCTCGGCCCTGTTGTCTTAGCTGGGCTTCCCCGGGCTGTTTCCTGCGACTTGGCATTCCAGGGCCCAGGCCGCAGGAGAAGTCGCCAGAGGCAGAGGCTCATCTTGGCCTCACGTTCTAGTAGTTGTGTCAGGTCTCAGGGCCAAGACCAAGGTCAGTGGGGCAGCAAAGTGTATCCCACCTACAGGAAAGCATGACAGAGACGAGGGGGGAACAGTAACTGAACAGGGGACATGCTCCAGCAAAGACGGTTTCTTAGGATACACGCACGTGTGCCCAGTCGCTTCAGTCGTGTCCGACCCTGGGAGCTGTAGCCTGCCTGGCTTCTCTGTCTGTGGGATTCTCCAGGCAAGAATACCGGAGTGGGTTGCCATGCCCTCCTCCAGAGGATCTTCCCAACCTAGGGCTCAAGCCCGTGTCTCTTACATCTCCTGCGTTGGCAGGCGGGTTCTTGACCGCTGGCACCGCCTGAGAAGCCCATGTCTTAGTATAGGTACACTTTGTCTTTCAGTAAAATACCACTTCACAAACTCGCTTAACCTTTACCTTGGGCTTCTTTAGGTAGTTAAAACCACAGATGCACGAGTGAAAATAAAGAAAGGTGCTTCTGAAAGTTGGGAATACACTGGCCAGTCTTACTTCTGAGAATCAAACCAGGGGTCTTTGCAGGGACCCAGCATCAATGGCCTGAATAGGAGAAACAGCTCCGAGTCCTGGCCAGAGACATCCGGATTTATGGCCCATCCCAGCCTTCTCTCATCTGCACTGTTTTCCCTTCAGATGTCTTAGTCAATCAGTAATTAATTTGAAATCCAAACTTTTCATTAAGTGTTATTGAGTTCCTTCACGCTGACATTGATAGTGCCCTATTTCTTTAAAATCACAAGCCATTTTTCATACTGCCGTTTGCATATTTTAACTGAAAAGATTGCAGTTGTGGTGTAAATGACCCAGTTTTCTGGATACATTTACGTGAATGTCATAAACTTATTATCCTTCCCTTCCACTTCACTGCTTTTCTGCTTTTCTCAAGTATTTTGAAATCATATTTAAAACATCATTACAGCCTCTGAATTCTATCCAAAGTATAAATAAATTTTACCGGGTGAATCTTTTCAAAACAATACCAAGTAGCTGGTCTGATTTAGATCTCATCTTATGTAGTGGCAGCACCATTATGCAACCAATGAAAAATATGCTCTGAATGTTTACAGGATGGCAAGGGGGGAAGTGACAGAATGTCAGCATCATATGGGATTTGCATGAATAGAGATGCTTAAATGAGGACACGCAGTCTTAGCCAAAAATAACATTTGAGGGGATAAACTTTGGAGGGCTGGTTTAATAAGAGTAAAGATAGGTCTTTTTAAGATGTCTTTTTTAAAAACAAATAGAAGGAGCCTCTCAAGGTAGGAACTTTGCTACGTTGTTCTTCTGCAGACAAGGTTTACTGTAGCTACTTAGTGGGGGAGGAGCTTCCCTGATGGCGGAGGGATAAAGAATCCTCCTGCAGTGCAGGAGATTCAGGAGATGTGGGTTTGATCCCTGGGCTGGGAAGATCCCCTGAGGGAGGAAATGGCTGTATTCTTGCCTGAAAAACCCCATGGATAAAGGAACCTCGTGGGCTGCAGGCCATGGGGTCACAAAAGACTCAGACATGACTGAGCACACACGTGCACAGTGATTGACTTGTTTGCTTTTTGAGTTAAGAAAAATGACATTCCCTCCAGAATCCAAGTTTCTGGCTTCTCTTAAAAATGTTGGAAGAGTTGACAGGGATTAACTGGGGCTGAGGAGCAGCTCTCATTCTGCTTCTCGGAGTGTTACTCACTCCTGCCGGGTTGGACCACCTTCACCCCTGGCCCTTCCAAACTCCTCTTCCTTTATTTTATTTTTAGCATTTATAGCACACTCACATTTTCTTTAATATTCTCATGTGTTATATTTATTGCCTCTTGGCTGCCTACCCCCCAGAAGAGTGTGAGTTCTGATGTGGAACATACTTTTGCACAGAGCACGTAAGTCCTCAATAGAAGTTCATTGACGTGCGAAATGAATGGAGGTGTTCCCTGGCTGGCATTTGCACTCGCAGCTTTTTCCCTGTCCCACCTGCTGTGGTCCCTCTGGGCTGCCCCTGGGAGCTTCCCCAGGAGCGTTGAGCTATCTGATGCCCCAGGACCTTAGGATGTGCTGGCAGTCCTACCTGCAGAGCCCCCGCCCGTCCACTGCTCAGGTCTTCCCCCTTAAACACAGTGCCCGGCGTGAACCTTCTCTGAGTGCCTGCGGGCTGACTGGAACCTGCTCCGTCATTCAACCCCACAGGCACCTCCCCAGGACAGTTTTGTCAAAAAGACCTTGAGCTCCTGCAGGGGCGGAGATGCACTGTTTCATCTCTGTGACAGCTCCTGGCTCACCCCCCACTGGTGATGACTGAACGGACTCCCAGGGAATTCAGGTTTCTCAAATGCTGACGGTCCTGACCCGGCGAAGTTTCCACATGGCACGGTTGGAAAAGGAATGAGGAAGACCGAACTCCTGCGTTTCGAGCCCAGAAACGCAACACATAAGCTGTGAAAAGACAGATGAAATGACCGCTCTTACGTCTGGTTTCCTTTTCTCAGGGAAGGGCACAGATCATCACCTTGTGTCTTGAGGTGTCTCACTTAACCCTTTATCTTATTGAGGGCACTTTTCAGGAGGAGGTGACCCCGTGGAAGTTACTGTGAGGGCACAGAAAAATCTTCTAATACTTAAAACCTTTCAAAATTAAAAAAAAAAAAAAAGAGTTTGACTAAATGATTGTACTCTAAGCCATATATACGATTAATTGGAATGTATTGTAAGTTGGTTAAAATATTCCATTAATGAAAAAGGTAGGCCCAGCTTATGGTAAATACAGTACTAAGTGTTTATAGTACATTTCATATTTTACATGATTTCCTTTATAATTCTGCTTATCTTTTCATTCTAATTCCCTGAAGGACATATAAAAAGAACCCCTAAAGAGAGTAATTACCGCTGTACTCTTTAACCAAGGCTCCTTCTGCAAAGCGAAAATCTGAGCTGCTTTTTAAAGAAGGCTGTTTTTAAATAAAAATGCAAATAAGCTACTTTGTAACCACATTAATTACCCACCTAGCCTCTTATTACCGTGTTTGTATTGTTTGCAAATACTATTTACAGTCGTGTGGAAATTAGCATCGCTGGTCCAGAGGAAAGATGGTGGTGGGGAGGCTGTGCGTTGGAACCAATTAGGGCGAACCTTGTCTGCACGGAGGCTCAGGGGAGAAAACACAGCCCTGCAATGTCAAATAATAGCATTAGCTCTGACTGCCTCGCAGAGCGCCGTAATTATATTATTGGCCCTGTTTTGCTTCCGCAATGAATTTCATTGCCCGCATTGTAAAATCAGCAGGCAGCAAAGTTTCTGCTAATGATTTAATGTACTCTCTGATAATTTTGGACAAAAGTCACGGCAAGAGCCCACGAGGCAAGTTTGATCACCCCTGCTGATCGCCGCCTGGCTTGAGCATTTTCAGTTGAGGGCAAAAATCCCATCTCGTCATCCCCGGGAAGTCCTGCCCACGCTGGAGAGAGAGCGACTCGAGTGTTTATGTAATTTTGAGCAGAAGGAGAAGGTGATCTCGCACAGCAGAAACCAGCAGAGAGGGCGAGGCGAGGGCCAGCCTGTGTCAGGCACCTTGGGCGGCATGTGGCCTCTGTGACCTGTGATGCCACCGGCTCTCTGCAGAAAGGAAACTGAGGCTCTAGCTTCCTTAGAAACACACCATGTGGAAGGCACCATACGCAGTGATTAAATTAGCTCCTTCTTCACATCAGCTGTAATTTTCCTAAATACAGTTTTTTAAAAACTTCAGCCAATTATTGACTAGGATTTATATTAAGTGGTTTTTTTTTTTTCCCTTTTGATTCTTACATCAAAATATGTTTCGGATTTAACAAATGCTTCTCACATGCTTTGAAGTTATGGGAATCTGAGCTTAACAAGCCTTCTTGTGAAAGGATGGACTCCTGCTTTTAGGAAGCTTGTTCTGTGGTGGAGCGCTGTGGATCCTCCCAGCGTGCATCCAAGGAGGAGGGAGCGGGGAGCTCTGGATCTGGTGCGCGTAGAAGTTTGCAGGCGCCACGAAACAAGTGTCAGAGGCCCCATTTGCCACACGGCAGCTAGAGGAGAGCGACTTACCCCAGGCCGCACTTGCCGAGTCCTCGGCAGAAGCAGGATCTGAAAACAGAGCCTCGATGTTTTAACAAAACACAGCAAACCGATGTGGTATAGATCCCTCCTGGGATCACAGACAAGGTCAGAGACCCTCCCCATACTGGTAATCATTCTCTTCTTTAATTACTTTCCTTTTCTCTTTACAACAAATTCATAGTCATGGGAATGACTTTGTACATTTTGTTTTATATATACATACACATGTATATGGAGAAGGCGATGGCACCCCACTCCAGTACTCTCGCCTGGAAGATCCCGTGGACGGAGGAGCCTGGTGGGCTGTAGTCCGTGGGGTTGCGAAGAGTCGGACACGACTGAGCGGCTTCCCTTTCACTTTTCACTTTCATGCATTGTGGGAGGAAATGGCACCCCACTCCAGGGTTCTTGCCTGGAGAACCCCAGGGACGGGGGAGCCTGGTGGGCTGCCGTCTGTAGGGTCACACAGAGTCGGACACGGCTGAAGCGACTCAGCAGCACACACGTGTACACACACACACATGTTTATGTGTATATACGTGTGTGTATACAAACACACAACACATACTCCGACGCACTGTCACATGAGTGTGTTTTTCCATTTCCTGCTCTGGACAGTGTCCTCTGTGCTGTACATTGTTAAATGAGGCTCTTGGCACCCCTGCCCATCTTTCCCTGTTTCTCCTTTACTTTCTAACTTTTTCCACTTACTTTTCTACTTTGTCATGGTTAATTCCACGCTATGCCTATGATTAAACCCCCCGTGTGCATTACCTATGAGTTGATTCTAAAACATGAAATGCAATAAAAAAAAAAAAACATGAAATGCAATATTTACGTCCTCATGGCAATAGAAATATTTCTTACCCAAGGACCATTTAAGGTGCCTCCATCCCATTTCCTCCTCCAGGGTCCTTTGTCATGACCCTCGGACAGTGAAGCTAGTGTTCATGTCTGTCTTCCTCATCCTATGCTTATGCTTAGTCCCTCAGTTGTGTCCCATTCTTTGTGACCCTGTGGACTGTAGCCCACCAGGCTCCTCTGTCCATGGGGATTCTCCAGGAAAGAATACTGGAGTGGGTTGCTGTGCCCTCTGCCAGGGGATCTTTCCTGACCCAGGGATTGAACCCATGTCTCCCACATTTCACGCGGATTCTCTACCATCTGGGCCACCAGGAAGCTATCGTCATGTCTGCCCTTACCTCATGAGAGTGTAAGGGGTGCAGGTTCTGAGTCTTCTTACTGCTGCTCACCTGGAATTTTGAGCCTGGTGAGTGATCTTTTAATCCGGCGTCTGACTCGTGTGTACCTGCCATCCACCCCTCATCCCCCTGAGGTACCTGCAGAAGTGTCTTGCTCAGGCTGATTTTCAGAAGTAAAGGTCTCTCTGCTCAAGCGGCTGATGGCACTTACATATGTAGATTTCACTGTAAATGAGTCGTTGACAAACCAAGGGGCCTGTTGGATAAAATGATCAGTGGCATGCAGGAAACACTAATAGATGTGAGAGGAGCATTTCCTAGTAGGAAAAAGAATTGCTTATGGACTTTCAAAGGCAGCAGCTCCCAGAGAGGTCACCAGTGACCCAGTGGCCAACATGTAACCCGATTTGCTTTCTGAGCCTCATGGGACAGTAAGGAAGGAATAAGTAATGCGTTTCTTGGAATCTCCTCTTTAAAATTACTGAGTATCACCGTGAGATTTCCTTCTTTTAATTGAACTATCGTTGGTTTACAATATTGTGTAAAGTGTATACATATGTATTCAGTTTTATGTGTGCCCATATATATATACATATACATCTGTTCTTTTTCAGGTTATTTTCCTTGATAGGTTATCACTGGGTTGGCCAAAGCATTCATTGGGTTTTTGGTGGGAGGGGGGTTTGAAAAACCCGAATGAATGCTTTGGCCAACTCCGTTCAAAATGTTGGGTGACGTTCCCTGTGTTATTCGGGAGATTCTTGTTGGTTAGCTGTTTCGTAGACAGTGATGTTTATCTGTTAATCCCAAACTCCTAATTCATCCTTTCCCCCACTTCCCCTTTTGGTGAGGAGTGTAGTTTTGCTCTCTACACCTGTGGGTCTGTTTCTGTTTTGTAAGGAGGGTCATTGGCATCATTGTCCTTAGATCCCACATGTGAGTGGTACCGTGTGGGCTTTATCTCCCTTTGTCTGATTGACCTCACTTAGTGTGGTAGTCTTTAGGTGCACCCGTATTGCTGCACGTGGCATTCTGCCGCTTTTTATGGCCACGTAACACTCCATTGTGTACGTACTGCCTCTTTTTTATCTGCTCCTCTGTTCATGACCAGGTAGGCAGCGTCAGTGTTTTCTGCCAGGACATCTCAAGGCGAGATGTTGAGGCACTGTGAGACCTGGCTGGAGAGGGCAGCCTGGTTGCTGACTGCTGCCTGGCCTCTGGCTCTGCACCCTCTCTACACGGTAGGTCTTTAAAAATCCCCCCTCTCGTCTTCTACTTTCTTCCTGCTCCGTTTCACATGCATGTGTGCTATGTTGCTTCAGTCGTGTCCGACTCTGTGACCGCCAGGCTCCTCTGTCCATGGGGTTTCCTAGGCAAGAATACTGGAGTGGGTTGCCGCTGGAGATTTCCAGGGATCTCCCTGACCCAAGGAGTGAACCTGGGCCTCTTATGTCTCGTGCATTGGCAGGCTGGTTCTTTACCTCTAGCAGAATTCATTCCTTTCACATGGCTGATGTTCCTTTCCAGGACTTTCTGTACAGGTTGTAACAGAGACAAAGGGAAAGGCGGGCGGGAAGAAAAATAAAATTATATTAGAAATAATACTAGATGATGGCAAATCTCTTAAGGGGAGGGGAAAGCAAAGGTTTGGTCCAAGCATTTGATGTCTGTGAGCCCTGAGTCCCCTGCCTGCCTGCTTCGCACAGCAGCTCTGAGGGCTCGAGCGTTTTCCCAGTGCTTAGCAGAGTTACCCCGAAATGCAGACGGCCCCCGGTTTGTCCTGTCGTCACTCTCACTGCCGAGCTTATGCTCCGGGGTGCTGGCTTCTCCGGTGACTGCCCATGGTGTGTCTTCACCAGGTGCTGGGAGATGTGACTTTGGTGCTCGCAACCTGAGGGACACTTTGTTTTCTGTAAGCACGGGGTTAATCTTAGAGCGGGGTGGCCTTTGCCCAAGGTGAGCCTGTCTGTCTGCATAAGGAGCCCCCGAGCTGGCTGGTCTGGGACCTGCCTTCTCCGGTGGCGCGGGCCTTCTCCTTCTGCGAATGGGACGTTTCGCTTGTGATGGGTTGTGCCGGGGGTGAAAAGCAGGCATCCCTCCCCAATTCAGGCCATTAAAAATTCACCCCACTTTTATTTGTGAGTGGGTCTGAGTGCTCAGCGAACTGAGAACAGAAGAGAGGGTCACAATGAAAAGACAAAGGTCGACTCTAGCCTTCCAAATAGAGACAGCAAGTCCTCACTCTCATCGAAGCCATTAGAAGGGAAATTGGGCTGAAAACAGCATGGTCATTGCTGGTCTTTCATTGCGCCCTTCTTCACCCATCCAGCTTGGAGGGGGCCTGCTGCTGGGCCGCACACGCGTCAGATGTTCCCATCATAAGGTGTGAAAGTGTGCCCACCGATTTGACAGCGCTTTCCTTCTCTTCTCCAACTGCTGAAGTAGAGAAGGAGTTGCAACTAGGAATCAAGACATTAAGACAGCTAGCTTTGGTGAAGGCAAGCTAATGCAGCGTCATGCCAGGAGCATGGAAAGGCCCAGGGCGTGAGGAGACGCTGTTAAGCAGGTGTGCTGAGAACACACCGTGACCTGAGCTCGGTCCACAGCGTTGCTGACTCGGCCCAGGTGGGGGGTGTTTGCCGAGGCCACAGTCGTCTTCTGTGGTTAACAGCAGGCTGAAAAACACTTAAGAGAGGAGTCGGCCCGGGTAGTTTTCTAACACAGTTTGCCTCTTTTTGGAACAGAGCCCTAGTCCAGCCCTGCGGGCCAGGCTATGCGTGTGGAATTATTTCAGGGCTGCGCTGAAACTCCCCTCTGCCTCCTCCATCCCTCACTGGGCATTCTGTTCCACTTATTTTTCAGTATTTTCTTCGTTGTTCTTTCTGCTTTTCCTCTCTAAGCTCTTCACTCTTCATTTCCTGAATTTTTACTAGCTCTCCTGGTCTCTAGCAATTTCTCTGACCCTGGGTAGCTAACAGTTCCCCAAACCTGGGCGACTTTTGGTTGGCAGGTCAGACCGGGTACATTCTGGGTGCAGTGATGCCCCGTCTTCCTTTCCCGCCTGGGCTCAGAGCGCTGGTTCGGGAGGGAAGCTGGTGGCTGGTGCTGGCGCCGTCCACCGTGACGGGGCACCCCGGCAGGGGGTGAAGGGTGGTCTCAGACTGTGCCTCATCCTTCTGTTCCCTGCTTTCTGCAGGGACCTAGCTGGTCAGGTCTCTTACGCTCCCAGTGGACCTGAGCTTGGTCCATCGTGAGCTTTGGGTGTTGGAAACCAGCTTAGTTTGTCCAGTTTTCATGGATTGAATCTCAAAGAAGCTATCTAGACCTCCACTGTAATTCTGAAACTCATCGACAGTAATCATTGGTCTGTTTGTCAGATCAGCTTCCAGTTTGGGGAATGTTGTTGTAACCACATGTGTTTAGGCTTTCAGCAGTTTAAAAATAAAATTGTATTGGAAATAATGCTAGATGATGGCAGAGCTCTTAATTTTGTGTGTATACTACTATAATTACCAAAAAGCTGTCTTTGAAAACGACGTAGGAGGTAAACAAGAGTAACATTTGAGTAATTCTGGGCTCTTCTGCCTCTGAATCTAGCTATAAATGGTCTTGAATTTGTATATTCTTGGTCCTTTAGGAACCATAAAAACATACCCTTATATATATATGAAATGGTAAGAAACTGCATATTTATTAAGAATCATGACCCTTAGGACTAGATAAGTCAAATTAAATCTCATAAAAATCTGTTACAGAAAATGAATATGTGACAGTATTTTTTCTTTTAGGGTCTGCTTATTAATTTCGTCATGTTTAATATGTTACAGTTACAAACAAAGGCATAAATGTGTGTGTTCATTCCTAATTAATTTATGTAATTGGGTTTTATAAATTTAGGTGTTTAGAAAGCTGTGCATAACACACCCCATTTACTGTGTGCTGTAGCCAATAAAAGCTTAATAGAAAGAAATATAGTTTGAAGCTCACTTCAGTGGTAAATATAGATTAATTGTAAATGATATCTTTGTAATGTTTATTTTAAATTTTGCAATGCTGCAGATTTTCCGAACATACCAATTAATGTTCTTACTTGAGGTAATGACTAGTTAATTACTATAAATTCTAAGTGCTCTATCTCTGACAATTAAAAAGTCTCTGGCAGCTTTTGTGTAGTTCCAACTGCATTGTCTAAGCAGTGCAACATCAGAGAAAGAAGCGTAAGAGTGGAAGGGGGGGTCTTTAAAATATGGATAGTTCTGTCACTTCCTGTTTTGGACGGTTGTTCTTGTGTGTGTATACATGTATGTGTGTGTGTGTATATGCACATTTGTGTATAATTTCTATTTCAGGCTATATAAGCAGTGAATGAGCTGAAAAATCTGAAATGTGTTTTGAATTTTTAAAATAGGTTATACATTATAACGTGAAAATCAAATGTTCTGAGATAAAAACTGGTAAGTTTTAAATATTTGTGACATAGCTGTGATGTTACCTAAGAGCTCAGCTTGGCAACAAAATTGCCTCTGCAGTCTGACAAAGACCAACTGGACTGATTTGGTGAGAAAGGGTCTGGGCTTTATAGCCAGGTCTTCTCTGATGTTTATTCATGTGTGGAGGGAAGGCCCCCTTCTTTCCTCACCCAGCTAAAAAAAGACGCTGAGTAACCCACATCAGTGACACTCTGCTTCTGTCCAAGGCATGAAATGTTGTCCAGTCTGTTTTTATGAATATATTTAAACAAGACTGTGTCTCTGGTCCAAACATCTGCCTCTTTGACCAGCAACAAGCACCTGGACCTATTTGAATACTGGGCCTGTACGCCTTTGAGAAATCCACTTGATCTATGGGATTCTTTGTAAACATAATACCTTCCATCCCGCGAGAGAGTCTGTGCAGGGTCAGTCAGGAGGGCCTTTTGTATGTTCTATTTTGTGCCTTACAGGTGAAAGGAGAATGTTGGATTTGCTTATGAAAGTACAGGCTTACTGGGATTCAAAAAAACCTTGAATAATCATGTGTAAAGATAAATACTGTATGTGGAGTAAGTGCTATGGATCATATTTATGATGAAATATGTATGTCTTTCCAAGGGTAGGACCTTCATAATTCATTTATAACTTGCACTCCTTACCTTACATGTAAGTAACAGAATAGTAATTTTCTTCTTTCTGGAGAATTGTTACCCATGGAAGGGGGGGAAAAAAAAAGATAAGCTTTTCTCAAACAGCAGAATGCCATTCAGAGAGAACTAGAAAAAAAAGTATTATAGAAAAGCCAAAAAAAAGAAAAAAAAAAGAATCATAGGTTCTGGTGATGGTGGAAAAATGACGTGCGAGCAGAAGTGCCTGACACTGGAGCTTCATCTGTTTTGTCATGTTATGACAGAAATCATTACAAGTGTGATAGGTTTATTTATAAAGACTCGCGTCTATATTCAAAGTACATCTATTCCAGCATTCCTCATTTTGAGCCAGGCTGTGGATCAAGATGAAAGAAAAATTAAATTGTATATTGAAAAGCTGTTAATTGAGCTGTGCTGTCTTTAGCAGGAAAGCTTGGGCTTCGGGCAGTCGATCCCGCCGAGGATTTTTAATGCACTGCGTCGGGAGGCCATCAGCCAGCTTTGGAGAATGCAAACAGGGCTAATGACAAAGCCCCGAAAACTTGAGTGGTTTCTGCCGGTCTCTTTGGAAGGCGAGAGTGTTCACTTACCCACAAGTAAAATCCTGCACGTGTATGTTTATGATGGGGTGAAACCCTGTAGCTTCTTGCGTTTGGGTCACCGAAACCTATTTCCTATGGAGTCATTTGGGAACCTGTTTAAAGTTTTTAATGTCAGCCCTTATAAAATAATTATAAGAGATTGCTCCCCTTTTCCTAATCAATAGCTATTTAAGAGATTTCCCCCCTCTTCCTAATCAATGTAAATTCAGTTGCATTTCAGGATGGCCAAATAGTATTTCATCATCTCTAATCTCCATTTAAAAATGTTAGGTCTCCCCAGTTATAATTCTTGAAAGTAGCCTATCAGTGGTTTAATATGGTATCTCCCTTCTCTAAGGCAGTGTTAATTTCCTTTTGTAGTTAATCTATCCCGCTACCAAATTTAGTGTATTTATAGTTAAAAGATTCTGTTAAGAGCTATGTGATTTAAGTACATCTGGGATAAAGTGGCCTTGGCTTTAATTATGGAACAAATTTTCTTTATTTCATTCTCTTCACTGATAAATCCATAGTAACTGGAGGCAACTTCTAGAATTGTGGGTGATTTGAGCCTCTAAAGTTTGATTAAAGACACTTGGGTTTCTTAGTAGGACTGGGAGGCTCGAGGACTGAAAGGAATTTATCTGGGGTTCTGCTTCTGGCCCTGGCCTGGCTCCCTGGAGGACAGTGGGTTAACGTGAACTCCACCCAGTGCTGTCAGGCTTTCCTGAGTCTGGGGCGCGATACTTCTCAGGAAGGCAGCGGTGGAGCCAGTTGGGTCTTTTCATAGCCATTGCGTGGGACACACGTGTACAGCAGGGGGTCCATGAACACGGACATGGCTTTGAAGGGCTTTTTTTCATTTATTCATTCACTCGCTCACTCATACATTCATCAGATGTGTGTGCGGAGCACAGCTTCTGCTGGCTTTCGAGTGAAGGCCTTGTTAGTGAGGTGACTCTCGAGCAGAGAGCCGCGCTTGGAGCGCCAGGCAGAGCTGTGCAGACGGGAGGGCACACAGGTCTCCTGGCACCCAAGAAGCCCTCGTGGCCGTTGGCGCGTGCTGCCTCCTCGGCTTCTCCTGTCACGTCGTCATGCCTCACTTTGTGACGCACAGGCGGTGGCACCCAGGAAGCTGGAACCAAGTAGGCAGCTAGCCTTTGCGCCTGGGGTCGGCACGCTCCTCCCGGTGCTGACTGCTGTGGGCTCTGTGTTGGTACCCTCCCTCCCCACCACCGGGATTCGTGGCCTGGAGCCCTGATGCCCCAGTGTGGTTGTGTGTGGAGGCGGGGCCTCTGGAAGGCGGCTGGGGAGAGGTGAGGTGGCGAGATGGCTGTAAGAGGAGGAGGAGGGTGCGGTCTCGCTCTGCACGGCACTGAGGATAGGCCGCCGGGCCCGCTGTGAGGAGGCGGCCGTCCGCCAGCCCGGAGGAGAGCCCCCACCAGGGGCAGGACCTGACGCCCTCTCGATCTCGGGCTTCGGTCCTCTAGGAGCATGAGAAACATCTGTCTCCTGGTGAAGGTCCCCAATCCATGTTGTTTTCTTAGAGCTGTCCAGGCAGAGTAAGACCCCGACCCTATGGGGCGGAAGGAGGTTCCAGCAGGAAGAGCTTGGGGCGAGTCTGGGTAACATGGGGTGGCTGGTGGGGAAAGAGCAACAAGGCTTTGCAATGCGACTGTGATTGGAGAGGATCCTGGCAGGGAGAAGGTGGCACAGAAGGGCACAGGGGACAGAAGTCTGGCTGAGCATGAGGGCCACGGAGCTGGCCTGAGCACATCCAGTACCAGTCCACGCTGTGCAGTTTACTGCCGTTCAGCCCCTCTGAGCTCTGGTTCACTGTGGGCCGGTGAGACGATGCACGTTCGGTCCCTAGCATGTCATCGTGGTGTCTGTGTGTATGTGATCGTGTCTCTTTTGGGGGTTCTGTTTGGGAAAGGTGTGTGCCAGCAGTCAGCAGGCATGCCCCTGGCTGGAGGGCAGGCCTCTGCACTGCCCTTCCCGGCAAGCACTCAGCAGGGATGGATCTTTCTTATCCTCGAGAGCAGGGTTGGGCCTCCGCGGTGTGTGGCTGGGACGCTTGCATCTCTGCTGCTTTGGCCGTCAGGCGCTGCTGCAGAAGGAAGGCTCACTGGGTGGAGGAAGAGCCAGTTGATTGCTTCTCTGAAGGCAGAGGTTTGCAGGGAAAGGGAACGATGAAACCTCAGGGGAAAGAGTTGCTAAGACATTCAGAGGGTGCTTGGACCTGTGGTTTTCCAAGGGGGATGGTAGAACGACCCTTTCCTTGACTCATGAATCCTAGAAAGCCCAGGAGGCCTGACTCTGCCTGGACCTGCATTTTGTAACGGAAATGTGGGTGAGTCCACCTATAGACCCTCTCGAGATGAGATGGCGAGACGAGTGAGATCCATTGTCTGTTCTGTGAATCTGAAGTAGGTGTGTGGTGCAGAGAGAAAGAGAGGGGAGGCAGGGCTTATGGTAGACTTTGCAGCCTCTGGGAGCCTAGCTCAGTTGGTAAAGAATCCACCTGCAATGCAGGAGACCCTAAGTTGGGAAGATCCCCCGGAGAAGGGTTTGGCTACCCAGTCCAGTATTCTTGGGCTTCCCTTGTGGCTCAGCTGGTAAAGAATGTGCAATGCGGGAGACACGGGTTTGATCCCTGGGTTGGGAAGACCCCCTGGAGAAGGGAAAGGCTACCCACTCCAGTATTCCGGGCTGGACAGTTCCATGGGCTGTATAGTCCATGGGGTCGCAAAGAGTTGGACATGACTGAGCAACTTTCACTTTGCAACCTATGGGGCATTCCTGGCCCACCTTTTGCAACTCATGTTTGGAGGCAAAACTGAAAACAGACTTGATGACAGAGAGGTGTGGAGCACAAAGACGGGACTGTTTCAAACGGCTTTTACCAGGCAGTCTGCGCCAGGTCGTGCTGCAGTGACAAGCGTCACCGTGTCGCGCACCAAGTGTATTTCTCCCTCTCAGTAACTGACCAAAGAGGGCTGGGAGGCGGGCTCTGCCCATCAGAGTCAGCTAGGGGCCCCAGGCTGACCTGGGCACCACCTGTTACATGTGCCTCTGTTATTCTTGCAGTGGCGCGGGGAGTGGGTGTGGCAGAGTGGGTGTGGCAGATCAGTGGCTTCTGAAGTTTCCACCCAGAAGTACTGCTTCCAGCCTCACTCCACTGGCCAAGGTCTACAGCCATGCGTGACCTCAGGAGGGCAAGGAAGTGCAGCCCTACTGTGTGCCCCCCAGAGAATGGAAGGCCCAGGGCAGTCATGAGCAGCTCTGACGATGGCCACAGTGGCCGTGGAGACGGCATCTGTCTTAATGCAGGTTAGGAAATAATTGGTCAGATGGGGCAGGTTTTTTCTTTTTTTCTGTAGAGGATGGAAAAGCGCTTGCCGGTTAGGAATGCCCTGGCATAGCACCTACGTTTTAAACAGAAGGGAAAGATGACACCGGGGACCGGCGACACAGAGATTTCACTCCTGTGCCCTGACAAATACCAGGGAGGTGTAATTGCAAAATGAAGCTGCAGATGTCTTACCCAGGGAGCCAGGTAACAGCCTGCTTGGCTTCATAAAGAGGGAATAATATCCAATTAGACTAAGCGTATTCGGTGCCTGAGTGACAAGCTCTGGAGACCTCAGGGCCTCTGGGGCCCCCAGGGCGGTTTCAGGAGGCTGTCGGAGACCTGTCCGGGCTGAGGGGATGGGCCCCGCGCGGAGTTGGAGCTGATGGGTATGTCACGCTCCGCCGGGAACCTGTCTCCGGCTCCTGTGAGCACCGCCGTGAGGTCTAACCTGTGTCATGTGTGTGCCCTCTCGGCCACTGGAGCAGGACATCTGGCCTATCAGAGCCACCCTGCCCATCTGCCACCTGTGCTGTGACTCCCTGCCCGGCCTCCCGGGGCCCTGGTCTCAGGACCCTTGTCCCTGCTGCGGGCTGGCCCCGCAGACTCACTGCTGTGCCTCTTGCTGGGGGCCGTTTCCCAGATCCAAGTCCTGCCTTTTCCCGCTGGTGTCGCCTTTGGCCAAGGGCCGAACCCTCTGACCTTGTCTCCTCATCGTTAGCATGCGGTCGGTTGGTGTTCGTGCGGCTCAGGCATTTCTGAGAGTTGAACGACAAGCCCCCGGTGCACACCCAGCGCAGCGCCTGGCGCCGGCCCTCGTGGGGTGTGCACGGCCATGAGCAGTGCCATCGTCACCGGCAGCCCTGACAAGAGTAACAAAGCTAAGGACTACGGGTTTCCTGTTGGTTTGTTTTCTTGACCCCAGAGTGGGTCAGCAGGAGACTTGTCGATCGGAAACCAGTGGTCTGAGGAATGAGTCAGGCCCGCCGGACCCACGTGTCCCGGCTTCTTTCTGCCGCCGAGCCAGCCTCACACGAACGTACGGCAGGCCTGCAGGCAGTGCGTCCCCTTCGGGCTCTGCAGGTAGCAGTCTGACGCAGGTCTCGCAGAAGCTCGGGGGTCGGCCGGCCGCGCTCCCTCCTGAGACCCCAGTGAGGAGCCTCTCTCCCTGCCTCCGTCCCTTCCGCTCTCCTCGGCTGTGGCCCTGTTCCGAAAGCCAGCAGTGGTGCTTTTTGCACCTTCCCCTGCTTCTCTTCTCCTGTTCCCCTCTTCCACTTTTAAGGACCCACGTGATTATGTCGGGCCTTCCTCAATAATCCCAGGTAACCCTCCTGTCTGAAGTTCAGCTGATCAGCAACCTTCATGTCACCAGCAGCCTGAAAGCCCCTTTGCCGCATGACCTGACGTGTCCCCGGGGAAGGGTCAGGACGTGGACGTCTTTGGGAGCCCGAGAAGGACCTCGTTCTGCCCCTCCCAGTGCCAGCCTGTTGCCCCTCAGAGTGTCTTTCCTTCCCACTTTGTCCTAACTTCCCTCCCCGCCTTTCAGGACGGGTGAAGCAGTTAGGTGGTCCCCAAAGTGAGCGCAAGTGGCTGGACTCCTACTTTCTGACTGGTGGAAACAATGTTTATATAGGTACAGCCTTGGTGGGAAAAACAGCTAGACACTTCTCTGGTGGGCTGGTGGTCGGGGCTTGGTGCTTCCATTACAAGGGGTACAGGTTTGGTCCCTGGTCGGGGAACTACGATCCTGTGTACCACATGGCACAGCCAAAAAAAACAAGTAGCTAACGATAACAAGAAGGTAAAAGACAAGGAGGAAATAGCCTTTATTTGAGCAGTAGATAATGACTAAAGAACCCTGAATAGCACCAGAAATAGAAGATTGCTTTTTATAAATTCCGCTGTGTTTCATGATCCTCCTGACGAGATCAGAGCCTTCCTAGGCTGTTCTGCCGGGTTCTGAGCTTCTGACCTTAACAGAGACCGGGAAGCTCAACCAGGGGCTCAGGAGAGAAATCTCTTACTGTGCACTGGTACCTGCCAGGTTGTCCTGCAGAGTGCTTCACACCTGGCTGAAACATTAAATGTTAAGATTCACCCATTCATCCAGCAGTTATCTCACCTACTGGGAAAGGGTGTTTAATATATAGGGAGACAGGGATCAATAATTCTGGCTGCCCCAGAGGCCGTGGAGACGCATCTCCTGCAGAGGTCAGGTTCCGAAGTCAGCATATGAGCTTGAAGTGGAGCGTTGTCAAATGACCCTCAAAGATCCTTCCAGACTTCACACCCTTAGAAACTCAGAGCCAGTCTGGAAGCTGACACGCTGGCTTCTTGTATTTCACCAGCAGCTTCCTCCTTTGTAAGAAGCAGAGGCCCACCCCTCTCCAGCCCTGTTTGAGTTTCGGAGTCTCTCTTCCTCCTTGTCTTCACTTTTCTTGGTGTCCTTGTCGTCAAGAGGCGGGGTGCTGCTCACTGTCAAGGTTGGACTGTGTGAGGCCTCAGGCGTTTATCTAATTGTATTGTCAACCAGTATGAAGACCACTCTTCTTCTTCTAAGGGAAAACTATACATAATGATAAAGTCTCCACACTGACGATCGTCACAGTGGGCTTTTCATGGTTTCTCTAGTTTTTTGATGTCCACTGTGGTCTCCACAGTAGGAAGCAAAGTAGGGAAGGCATTACCTCCAGGCAAGGGCCTCCCCTGGCCCTGAAGGCACTTAACCTGTGTGCGGCATGCGGTGTAGACGCACACATGTGCCGTCTGCAGAGACAGTGATTTTTATCCGCTAGAGCTGGGGAGCCTAATTGTTTCTAAGCTGCCACTTCTGTTTGTTAAAGATACGGATGTTTGGCCGCGGAGGAAAGCCAGGTGAATTTATCGTTACAATTAGACGCCTCACAACCTGAAAACTTATCACTTAAATTGGCGAAGTGTCACTTTTATGCAACTTGACGTTGAGAAGCCCTTGGAGCCCAGGACTAAACTCATATGCAATTTAAGATGATCTTGGTGAGATGGAAGAAGTCACACTCGAGGAGATGTGAGGACAAACCGGATGGAGTTTTCCAATTCCCTGCTGCATGGTAGAGTAGGTGAAGGGAGACAGACCACAAATTGATTTTTGTGTAACTCTCGAGTGGAGTCAAAAATTGCAGGATTTGAAGTTGCCCTATGTTTGATTACTCTGAGGAAGTTAGTTAATATGTTTATATGAATCTAGTTGGACACTGCGTTTCACTCTTCATGTTAATTTGTGCTGCGTCTTAATAATCTCTGGGCAACTGAGAACACGTCATGGGTTATGTTTCTTATTTATGGGCATCGAGCAATATCTTTATAATGTAAAATAAAGCCAGCGAAATGCACAGCCTGATAACAACAACAAATCTAATCTAAAGTGACACGAGGAGACTCTCCCAGACGTTTTTCTCTTTAATGTAACATGACTTCAAATTGATGCAGCCCCACAGTGATTGAAAAACTCTCAGAGCTTGTCTCCTGTGATTACATGTCTGATCTGTACAACTTAATTTTTTAACTCTGTGCATCTCTGTTTTGCGAATGAACAGTTTTCTCTTGCTTCCTCTCTCACTTTGCTTGGGAAGAGAGTTTATTTGGCAGCCAGACGTGTAGAGTGGGGAAATAGCGAAAAAACCTACAACAGAGTCCGGAGGAATGCGTCTGGAATACCCACCTCCAAGTCTCTTTCTCCCCTTTTTTTCCCGTCTCTTCCCTTCCCTTGTCTTTTGTTTTCTCTTGACTGTGATGATGATCACACTTATCTGTAAATATGCCGAGACCAGTTAATTGTATACTTTTATTATTTTTTTTCAAGTACAGTTGGTTTACAATGTTCCAGGTGTGTAGTACAGTGATTCAATTATATACAGTATATACATCCTTCAGATTCTTTTCCATGATAGGCTATTATAAAATTGGATATAGTTTTCTGTGCTATACAGTAGGACCTCACTGTTTATTTTATATATAGTAGTGTATAGCTGTTAAACTTCTAATTTATCTCAGTAAAACTATATTTTATACATATGTATACATAGTATTACTGTCCCTTGAATCATTGTCATTGAAATTCTCTTTGTAAAGCATATTTTGATGAATTCGAAATCAATTTAATTTTGAGTTACCCTTTGTGGTGTATAAGGTAATGCCCAGTGATTGCTAAAGTTTGTGTATTCAGGATACTCACTCAAATTCTTAATGTGTTGGAATTTTGTTTGAGTCGAGAATTCCATTCCTTGGGCCTCCTGTGGGATGTATATAAATTTTATGTGGTCCACAGTCCAGTAATGCCATGGATGCTCCCATTTAAGTAATGTTTTTCAGTCGCTAAGTTGTGTCTGACTCTTGGCAACCCCATGGACTGCAGCATGCCAGGCTTCCCCGTCTTTCACCATCTCCTGGAGCTTGCTCAAGCTCATGTCCACTGAGTTGATGATGCTATCCAGCTTTCATCCTCTGTCCCCCCAGACCCCCGTCCTGCCCTTAATCTTTCCCAACATCAGGGTCTTTTCCAATGAGTCAGCTGTTTGCATCAGATAGTCAAAGTATTGGACTTCAGCATCAGTGCTTCCAATGAATATTCAAGACTGATTTCTTTTAGGATTGACTGGTTTGATCTCCTTGCTGTCCAAGGGACTCTCAGGAATCGTCTCCAGCACCACAATTTGAAAGCGTCAGGTCTTCAGCACTCTGCCTTCTTTATGGTCCACCTGCTATATGACTGCTGCCAAAATCACAGCTTTGACTATACGGACCTTTGTTGGCAAAGTGACGTCTCTGCTTTTTAACTTGCATCATTCTGATCTCATCCCATGCATGTACTTCTCGCCTTCTTCTGAAACCTCCATTTCAAATCCAAGCTTGTTTATTCAGTTTGGATATTCGCTAAAGTGTATAACAAATATCTAACAGATGGCGCTTTTTTTTTTCCTTCCTGGTCATAACTGTGTTACTGAGTAATCCCCAAGGGCTTTCTGACTGTTCTTTTACTTTCTCAGCAGCATCCTTTCAGATCATACCTAGAAAATCAAAGCTTTCCATTCCATTTCATCATCTTTTTAAACTCAGCCATCTCAGCTTGGGTATTTAATCTCTGACATGGCTATTGATAATTGTACATTTTTGTTTGCACTGTGCTTCATGTTTTCTTATGTAAGACAAGACTTTTAGGGATATGAAAACCACTTACACTGTCTCTAACAAGAAAAGCAATTTACAGGAGGTGGTGTGACAGGACCAAGAAGAATAAAGGGCCCTGTATGGCAGTGCTAAGCGAGCACGTGTGTCGCGGCGCAGTGCCCAGCGTTACAGGCCGGGGGTGCTGTTCTTAAGGAGAAGTGTGCACGTCATCTCTTCGCTTTGCCCAGTAGTCACTTGGGTAATTCCTCCTTGGGCTCATTTTAAAGTTAAGGTTGAAATCATCCATTGAGAAACTTGGCTTTACTACTTGAAGCAAGAAACCCTTATTTCAAAGTTTTAACTGTTAGAGCCTTATATGTTCAGATCTTCTAATTTCCTTTTTTTTCTTACCCTAGTGTACCGCGTCCCTTTAAGTAGGTGAATCCTGGCGTGGGTTTTTATTGTATACCACACCACAGAGTTAAGCTTGGTTCATTTGGGTTTTAAAAATCTCCAGAGCTTTGAGAATGACTTTGAAACAGTCTTTACTGTTGGAGCTTAAAGAAAATAAGTCTCGAATGTCCTCTCCATTAATTCACCTGCTCGGAAAGTTAGAGATTAAAGGTTTAACAAGATTTTTTATATTTTCTGTAATTTCCCTTTGCATCAGAGTAAACTGTTCCTTGTGTGGAGCAGTTCACCTTTCATAAAGCGGAAAGGTTCCATCACCAAGAGGAGACAAATAAGGAAAAATATGGCATAAATGCATAAAGACTTCTTAGAGCTTTTTCTGTGTTAGATGTAAGGGAGTCAGTAAATTAATTAAGTCAACTTTGAGGGAAGCCATCTTCTCTTTTCGTTAATGGAGGACCCTGAGAGCAGAGACTTGGATGTTTTCTTCTTAAAAGAAAGCTCTTTGTTTTCTTCAGAAGTTATTTTTAAGCAGAAGGAGGGAAGAGAAAGAGAAGAAGATAAGGAAATGGATCCTGATACTGAGGTAGAACAGGGCCTGCCTCCCATTCTGGCCTCCAGAACTGAGGTTGCTAATTAATAACCCCAGAGCTAACGGCGGCTGATGAAATGCAAGACGTAATACACACATTGGGTTTGACTGATGTGTGATTATTAGCATCCATTCATGTGTAATCCTGTGTTGGAAGGTTTGTAATTTGTTTTTTGACACATTTCTCTCTGATTTCATACGCTCCCGTGTGCCCATCTCACCTTCCTCCAGAACCCCATTTCCAAGGCAGACTTGATTTATTCTGTTGGTTAATTTATTGGCCACTGCTTAGTTTCCTTAATATATAATCTCTTTCCTTAATGCCCTCTCTGTCTTCCAAGCCGACAGCCTAGAGAACGAAACCACGACCTGGTACTGAAAACTTCTGCTGAGGAAGGGAAGTCAGGGCCTTGCAGCTCCTAAAACATCCTGTGGAATTCACATCAAATGCACGCCCTTTGCAGCGGGGAATGGAGAATGTTTGAAATCACCAGAAATAGCTTTGCATGACTTTGGACAGTGACATTTTTCTGTTCCATGGTCGCGGTGGGTCACTGGACAAGAAGCCAGCTGACTCCCTGCGGCCAAGATGGGTGAGGCCCATGGGAAGTTAGAGACCACTTTTTCCCCAGGTCATTTCCAGCATGTGTGTCTTCAGGGCCAGGGGCCCAGCAGTACATTATTAGGAACAGAAGTGTGGTGATAACACCGCCTAGGTAGTAAAACACACACACACACACACACACACACACACACACACACAGAAAACAAAACCCCAGTACTCACGGTAGCACTGCTCACAAGAGCCGGGGCTTAGGAGCAGCATGGATGCCCATCAGCAGATCGGTGGAGAACGATGTGGTACCTGTGTTCAGCGGAGTGCTACTCAGCCATGGAGAGGAACACGGTTGAGTCACTCGTAGTGATGTGGATAAACCTAGAGCCTGTCGTGTCGAGTAAGTCAGAAAGAGAAAAGCAAATTTCTCTGTATATTAATGCATATATATATATATATATATATATATGGAATTCTAGAAAAAATGGTACGGATGAACCTATTTGCAGGAACAAATAAATGTTAAAAAGTCAAGAAAATTAAAAAGATTAAAAGGGAAGCAAGAAAAAGCAGCAGTCCAGCCAACTAAATGGCAGCCTAGGCTGGGAGAGCCCGCGTCCGGAATCTTTGACGTCGTCCTTAGATCACGCCAGTCGCCAGCTCTGAGGAGACAAAGTGACTAATATGCAGGAGTCAACCTTTTTTTTTTTTCCCCCCTGAAGACAGATTGAAGAAAAAAAAATATTTTGCAGCCAAGACATGGGTGGTACCTGGTAACTTCGGGCGCAGCGCCAGTGTCACTGGAAAAGTGACTCCTGGGGAGCAGCACTTTTACCATTTAATCAGACTGCGCCGGGTCGTATTTATAGCCCTGGTGAGGTTGGCCCATTGTTACACGATGAAATTGTGATGTTCAGCAGTTTATACCTTGGGAGCTGGAAGCGTTTCTCCATGGCGAATTTGTAATATTAATTGGCCATGTCAGTTCGTGACAAATGTAGTGACATCTATTTCAAGTATTTCAGCTTTATGGGGCTGAAAAAGTGACATGCGCTCGAGATAAGTAATCTCACAAAAGATCTTCACGCTCACTCCGTCGCGCCTCCAGAACACGCTCAGAGGAGATGCAGAGAGCCTCCAGTTTTTGGGGGGCCGTTCCCTTCCCTTAGCTCCCGGCTGAGGAGGGGCCCGGGGGAGCGGGGTGGACACAGTGTTCAGTCTCCTGAGATGCTGATCTGGGGGTCTGGCGTGGACTCGCCTGCCGAGACCACCATGGGTTTGTTCTGGGTTCCTGATGCTTCGAGGCCTTGCCCCTGTGTAACAGGAGGGTGTGCCCTTGTCACAGTGTGTGGTGGTTCTCGACCAGGGGCCGTGTCTGGAGACGTCTTGGTTGTCCCATCTTAGTGGAGGAATGAGTTGCTAGTGGCATGTAGCAGGTGCAGGCCAGAGATGCCTCTCAACATCCTGCAAAGCTCAGGACAGGCTCCACGACGAAGAATCGTCTGGTCCCCAGAGTGAGTGCTGCCGAGGCTGAGAAATCACTTTGGCACTTTCCAGCCTTCAGCTGGTCCTCAGAAGGCTGATGTGGCCAGAGGGAGGGGTGTGCTGGGGTCCCTGCCAAACAGAGGGCGGGGCAGGCGGAGTACAGGATGTGGAAGTGCTCTGTCTGGTGGCGGAGGCAGGCCTTGAAGGATGCCATGGGAAACGTAGGAGGGGTCCAGGGCAACCTGGCCACATGAGCGGCAGTGGTGGGAAGCAGGAGGAGGGAGCTGCCCTCCAGCTGGGCTGGGCTTCTGGAAGGAGAGGGTGTGCGAGTTCAGTTGCAGAGAGATGGGGGAGAAGGCCCTGAGCCCAGCTGAGCGGACACGTCTGTCACGTGGTGCTGGGAAACAGTCACCGGGTTAGGCTGACAGCAGAGTTTCCAAAACAGCAACACCATAGCAAAACTCGTGTCTAGAGAAAGTCTGTTTCTGCATTTGTGTTATTAACCTTTTCTGTATATCTGAGGTATGGAAGGTGATATTCTTCCTGGTTTACGGTAAAGAAGCTGAGTGATTGGGTGACTGACTGCTGAAGCTCCCATGATTTGTCAGTGGGAAGGACCCCAGTCTGTGCCTGTATTATTTTCCCTTCTATCTTAACTGGCACAAATTATTTTTGGTGATTATTTCACATATGTAGTTTCTGATGGCGTAAATGTGTATTGGTGGTTTTAAAAAAAAAATGAAAGTACAGGCAAGTTAAAAAAAAGAAAACAGAATTCTCCTGGAAACTTGCCTTTTCCACTTAGCAGTATCTCTTTGCTATTAAATCCTTTGGCAGCATCATTTTGAAAAGCTGCCCAGTGTCCTAATGTATGGTTGGGTCGTAGTTTAACCAATCCCCTATTGTTGGACATAGAGGTTATTTACAGTTTTCCTTTATTGTAAATGGAATTGCAATGAATGGCTTTATAGCGCACATCAGTGAGTGATTACTGAGTGTGCCTGGGAACGCTGGTTCCCGGAGTTAAGGCTTTGAGATGAATTGCCGAATTGCTCTCTTGAAGGCTTGAGAGGCCACTTGCCTGTATTTTTACTGAGATTAAGAATGTGTTTGAAAGCCAAGCTGAATCCAGTTTTACTGTGCATTTCCTTGAGTATGAGTGAAGCTGACCGTTCTGCTTGTGTCTGCGTCAGCAGTGTCTTCATTGACAGTGATCCGTTCATGTTCTCTGACTGATTTCTGCCACTGCGTCGTCGTGAATGATGGGAACTTGCTAGGTCTGCTGGCTGAGATATTAACCATTCGTTGTGCACACCACAGGTATTTTCTCCTGGCTTCTGCTCTTTTTTTGTCTTTCCATTTTACGTCTAGTTTTAGTGTCACCTTGATCAGCCTGTCCCCTCTCCGGCCCCTGCTTTCAGTTGCCGTGCTTGAGAGATCCTCCACTGTGGTGTTGCGTTCACTTACACGTGGCGTTGGCTAGCTGCTCGTACGTTTGACCCTGGAATCATTGAATTCATTGGGAATTTTCTGGGGCAAGGATCCAGCTGCTTTTCCCAGACGATTAATCAGTTGTCTCAGTACCAGTTATGGGAATAATTTATTCTTTCCCCAGTAAATACTCTTGGGCTGGTTAAGAAAACTATAGCGCAATGCAGTTTATTCCATGTTAATGTGTAAACAATATTGGGTTAAACTCTAAACATCCCGTAATCCTATTGTTTTCTTCGTTTCCAACCAGAACATCTCTTTGAATTACAGTTGAACCGTGAACAATGCAAGGAGTTAATCTGAGTATAATTTAAGGGTCAGCTGGCATATCCACGATTCTGTGCGTCCACAGGTCCAGCCAGCCACGGACCATGTGGTACTGTGGTATTTACTACTGAAAAATATCCGTGTTTAAGTGGACCCAGGCAGCTCAAAGCTGTGTGGGTCAAGGGTCAGCTGATTTTGTAATCTGACTCACTTTTATGTTGCACCTTCAATATTGTAATTATCCATTTGCCACCCGAGAATTTAAAAAATAGTTCTAGTGCTGCCACTACTTTCACTGCTAGTTTTGTATCTAAAAACAACAAACCCAAACTTTGGCATTTTGGCTCACGTTGAGGATGAGAGCAGGTACCGTTCAGTTGCCCAGCTTTCAGCAACATCTGGGTCTCCTCAAGAAAGCAGTGGGATGAATGATCGGAGATGGATGTTCTTAAGCTGTCAGAGGTGAACCCGTGTGGTGATTCCACCTGCCCTGGGATTCGAGTCTAGGTTTAATCCAGTGTAAGAATGGTACCAAGCCATCAACGAGAAGGGAGCCTAACCTTCTGAATCTCCAGATCTCATGTTTAGAAATCTCAGCATTCGTGGGGATGCATATTCAACAAGGAAACTCTTAATAATGCTCTTCCTTGGCAGTGCCTAGAAAATACTGGAAAGAAGACGCTGTCTGCGTATCTCCTGTGACTGTCCTTCATGTAGTTCGTAGGGCTTCCCAGGTGGTTCAGTGGTAAAGGATCGCCTGCCAGGCAGGATCCCCGGGCTGGGAGGTGCCCTGGCGAAGGGAATGGCAACCCTTTCCAGTATTCTTGCCTGGGAAACCCCATGGACAGAGGAGCCTGGCGGGTGACAGTCCACGGGGTCGCAAAGAGTCAGACACGCCAGAGCACACACGCAGCTCAGGCCGCACTGCCAGACTGCTGCCGTGTAGACAGTCACAGGAAACAAACGTGCATCTGGGCTCGTCTGCTGCCGCTCTGAGTAGCAGTGAAGGCCGGTTATGGCTGCGCTGAGGTTCCTGGTGAAGAGCCCTCTTATCACGGATCTGCGCTGTGTGTGTCACGCACAGGGAATGCGTTTCCCCGGCCAGGCCGGTCTGTTAAGAGCTGTTCCTGGACATAAGGGTTTCACGTGGACAGATTGATGTCTCTCCTGTTATATACACCTCTTGCCTTCTAAATGTTTAAAAAGAAATTACTTTGGACACAGAGAGACATTTATGCTAGCGTTTACATGCACTTCTGTCGTAGCTCTTCAGTTCACAGCGCAGATGGTTTAACTTTGTGTCAGCATCCTCAGTGCGGTGTAGTCTTTTCGGCTCTGCTTTCAGCCCTGGCTCTTCATATGATTACGGAATCATTTTATTTGTGGAACCTCTTCCCTGTCCATTATTCATTTTTTAACCCAAGATAAACACCCCATGTTTATTTAGCTTTTGTGGATTGTATGCTTTAGGCTTATACATTCGTAATTGAATAACTTTTGACACAAATGGAGGAAAGTTTATCATCTGCAGCCAGGATTTATTTAAGAAGCCTTGGGAGCTAGACACATGTTACCTGCTCATTTTTACCTATTTGCCATAGTTCTTTCCTGCTCCTTTGTTATTAATTGGTCCACTGGAATAGATGGTGATCAGTGGAATATAGAATCTTTGTGTAAACTCTTTGAAGGTATCAATTGTTCCTCTAATGAAAGTTGCTGCTGTCTTGCGACTGGTCACCTCTGGGCAGTGTTTGCTTTGATTTGTGATTAAATATAGTCCACTGGACCCCCATATATGCCTCTGTCTACAGGCCTGGAAGATGTTCCTCTTAAGAGAGACAGGGCAAAGTGAGAAGCTACTCAGGTAGAAAAAGAAAGGTGACATCAGGTTGTCCTTAACCTGGATGCATCCATGGGTGGGATTTTAGGGTAATTTATATTCTGTTTCACCACAAGATGTCACCAGGACACCATTCCAACATGGCCCAAGGACCATCTCTCTGGCCAATAGATGGAATTCTCAGGTAGCATTTGCAGAGGGCCATGGTGGGGAGTGGGCTGGGAGTAGCCCCATTCTGGGGAGCCTGGGGACGCGGTCGTGAAGACCCTGAGGTTTCTCCCCTCTCAGGGCCCGTCTCTTCCAGCCTTTGCAGGGAGAGCAGGGTTGGGGAATCACACACAAGACAGTCATCACGCAAGTCCAAGGTGAAACCTTGTCTTCACTGGATGGGAAAGCACACAGCCATGGGGAGAAGACGTTGGTCTGTGACTACTTCCTCCCTCAGTAGACATTGGCTGAGTCAGTAGGAATTACATTGTCTTCGATGAAACGATTTCAGATGACCTACCTGAAAACACACGTTTTTGGCCTGTTAACACTAGAACTTTCTGGTGAATGTCGTTAGTTGACACATGACACATGACAGCGTGGCAGTGTCATGTCTCACGATTCCAGCGTCAGCTGCAGGATCACTCATTTGCTGGGCTGTCCTCCCTTCCGGGGTTGTGGGCGGGGCTCCGCCAGGGTGGAAGTGCAGGGGTTTCTTATTTCAAGTGTCCCCAGACCCCAGCTGCGGTGTTTTGAGTCCCTCTGGTGCTTCAGCAGAAGGTCAAATCCGGCAGGAGTCTCCTCGGTCACCTGATGTGTGCTCATCTTGATTCTCGCGCCTGAGATTATTTGTCGTCGTGAATGACGCCAGAGTGGGTCGGTGCTAAGGAGCCTGTCGCCTGACTTAGTAAAATAACAGCAGCATGTCCAATGTGTATAGCGCTGTCTGTGGGAGCCTTCCAGCCTGTGGTCAGAGTTCTAACTGCTCCTGTTGGTTGAATTTAATATACCAGTAAGGGCAAATATGAATTGTTCATTGCAAACATGAAATTAAGACTCCTAGTGTGAATGCTTGGCACGACTATAAACATTTTAAAAAGATTAAAATGAAAGAGCCAGGAATAGGACCTCAGATTCCTGATTCTTGATCAAATCGCTCTTCTCTTTCACTTCAGTTAAAATTTCTCATATTCTTTCTCAAGAAGGGAGCTTAACTATTAACTTTTGTCATCAACATGCTATGATTTATCCTATACCTGATCCTTTAGACATGTAGCTTCTGTGATAATTTTTGAAATATAACAGAACGAACTGCCCATGTCTTTGGAGTGATGAAGCCTGAGGAAGTAGTCATTTCTGTCTCTGCAGTTCCTGGAGGGCTCAGATTCTCATCCTGTACTTTTTTTTTTTTTTTTGGTTGGGGGAGGGGAGTCGCATTAATAAAGTGGGCTGTTTTGGCATCTGTGGCTCATTTAAGCCGACCATATGGAATTCCACTGGGGAAACCTTAAAGAGCACCTCGGTTGGGCCCACCTTTCCCCGCCGTGTTATCTGAGATGACACTTCGTTCTTTTCCTCGAGAAGACCATTTCAGGTGTTCCCTTCCCTTTCTGGTTTCCAGTTCAGTGTCTCCCAGTCCCTCCAACATACCCTGCCAGGGGAGGTTGGGGAAAGTATGTGAACCCCAGACTGGCAAATGGCGGGTCTGGGATGCTGTTCAGGAGCTGACGGAAGGGCCCATCCAGGGGTTGAGCTGTGTCCACGGTGTCCCTGATGGACATGAACACGGACGTGCCGCACGCTGGCATTTGGCAGGGGGTTCTTTGACTGGGCCGTACTCACGGCAGCAGGCTTGGGAAAGCAATTAGGAATCGCAAGCATGGGAAATGACTAAGACGCCAGCCAAGATGGTATTTGGATATCGTCAGTGAAAGTGTTTGCCTTGAAGCAGACCACTCTTATTGTGTCTCCGGGTTCCCTGAGGTGGTTGATAGAACTTCGAGCGTGGATACCGCCGATGGCTGAGGACCAACGTTGACGCTGGGGATAACTTGCAAAGGTTTTCAAACGAGAAGTGGTTTGCTCCAGCTCTGAAGCGGGGACTCAGACCCACTTCTGAGGTCAGTGTGAAAGCGAATGTAAATTCACTTTAAGTGGGGGTAGCGGGATCAGGAAAACAAATCAGCTACAGGCACAGACTCGGGAGCTGCTGGAGGGGAGGGACGAATCAGGTTGTTCTCAGACCAACAACCTGGTGATTTCTGTTTTCCACCCATTTCGATTATCCACGCCACCCCTTATCTCCTTAGTGCAGAAAACGGAGAGCTGCTTCAGTGTTCTTAAGACCCAGCCATGATTGCATTTAGGCAACGGATTTAACAAGTAGCATTATCTCTTATTCTTATTTAAGTGCTGACTGTGGTGCCTGAGTCTGTGGGTGTGAGTCCTCACTGGTGTTACTGGGTTTTATGGGATGCTCAGAGAGCAGCGGGACAGGACGTGAGTTGATTCTGGCAGCTCGGCATTACTCAGCTGTTCTCTTCCGTTCGGTTTTCCTTTGGAATTAGCTGGTTTTTTTTTGTTTTGTTTTGTTTTCTTAGAGAGATGGAATAGGGGAGAAGGCCTTCCTCTTGCCTTTTTCTTTCAAACCAAATTCTTTCAAAACTCTTATGACTTCTGCTTCCGGTATGAGCAGAAGTTACTTCGGAGAGGTGGCTTAGGCATTTTCACTGTGTCCATAAAGTAAAAAAAAAAGAAAAAAAAGATGTATTACTATGCATTATGCATTGCACATTGGCCACTTAGAATTTCTGAATACAAATTAATCAACCTGCAGCTGAAAATAACAAAACACAGGATAATGTACCTGCAGAAATGAGGGCATTTGAAATCCGTTCTCTGGTGGCTGCCGGAAATAGCCAGCTGGAGTATGTACCTTCCCGTTTTCCATAATTGCATGGGTTTGCCTTTCCTCACTTAATCTGTTTAATAAACCACCGTCTAGAATCTAAATGCTCAGATTTAGTTTCTTTTTTGTCTTTATGGCGTTTATCATTGTTAACGTGGCATCAGAGTAGCTCAACTTTCGCATCATGATAAATTCATAACCCCGGAGAAGGCAGAAAATGTAATTATTATCAATTGCCTCTCTCTCAGAATTGCCATTGACTGAGAGGAGCAAGGCGGTAACTTGAGGAGCAGCTGATTCAGAGAATTGTAGGGTTGGACTTGGGCCTGTCTTGACCGTGTTCCTGTTGTTTAGGGAGGCTCCCATTGGATCTCTCCCAGTTTTCCCATATGAGAAATTATGCCAGGCATGTCAGTATTTGATGAAGACTCAGCTTTGCTTTTCTCCCCCCTCCCCCACTATGCAGTATGGAGTCCAGGTTATTTACTCAGTATTTCAAAAGTCTTAATTGAGTGCCTGCTACCAGTTAAGACATAACCTGTGAAGAAGGTAAAGTCCTTGCTATATGCTACAGCTGAAATAGGTACTGTGTAATATAGCAGGTGATGAGCAGTGTAAATAACTGTGTATGTGTGTGTTTAAGGTATGCTGCATTTTACCCACAGGCTCAAGAATCACTTTCCTGAGAATCCACAGAGTAGGAAAACTTACGAATTTCGGTTCTTCATCGGGGAGAAAGAGTATCAGAGGCACTGAAGTCAAAGTCAAGCATGCTGGTCCATTCATTACGTTGTGGCAATAAGGATGGGCCTCTCAGGAGAATATCTGTATGATCTCGTTTATCCAAAGTTGATAAAAATGCACGACACTGTACAACCAACTCCACTTCCTGCCTCTTGTCTGGTTGCAACCGGAACGCTTTTGTGTTGGTGTCTCCCATCAGGCAGTCACAGGTCAGGATTTCAGGTTTTCCAAGGTGGATCTTGGGAGAAGAGGATGTAGAAAAGGGAGCTCACTGTCGGAAACAAACTCTTGTTTCTACAGATTTGGGGCAGTAAGAGGAATAACTAACTTTTGAAATCTGGGAAGCTTGGAGGTTATCTCAGTAAGTCTCTCTCTGTGTGTATATTTTTTATATAATCATTTTTTTTTTTTTGGTTGGCGGAATAAAATTGTTTTAAACATGAACTAACTTTTTCCTAAGGAAGCCTCTTTCTTTTTTTTTTTTTTTGGCCTTGGCATGAAGGATGTTAGTACCCCAACTAGGGAACCCGTGTCCCCTGCATTGGTAGTGCAGAGCCGTAACACTGGACCTATGGGAAGTCCCAGGAACGCTCCTTTGAGGACCCTCTGAGATCTGTAAAAATCCTTTGCAAGATGTCAAGTGCGGCTTGACTCTTATTTTCACTCTCTTGTCATTTACCTAGAAATTAAGAAGGAATGAGCATCTGTATTGGTTCGCCTTCATTCAGTGCTGCTGTCTTGTAGAGGTTTGTGGAAAGAAGGCTGAGAAAGAGAGACTCATTATTTTGGCTGAAACTGCTCACTTCAGCTGGGAAGCAGTTCAAGGTCAAAGTCAGATGTCAGAGTTATGTTTTCTTGTGTTTCCACATATCTGAAATGTTCTTAAAGCCTTGTTAATGGCCAGCGTGCTCAACTGACATTTCATAGTTGTGCAGGTTTATTCATCTGTCTTCAAGATATGTCCTTCCCTATCGTCACAGCCATATGGAGGATATTTTAATAATAATATGCTGTGGTAGCCAATCAGACTAATATTAGAATTCTCCTTCCATGAATGGATTCCATCATTTAAGTACCATTTTAGCCTAACCAAGAATTTAAGACATTTTTCCTTGATGATTCGATTTTCACTCCAAGATACAGCTTGATCTCACCAAAATCTGCTGATGTTTTTTTCTTCTTGGGCTCTGATGATTCCTTCATCTGGAGAAAAGCATCCCAATTTGGTCCAGGAGGATCTAAGTAATCAGCACCACCCACCACCCCACCTCCCCATAGATTCTACATTCCCTACCATTCTAAATCTGGCAATAGGAATGTGGGTCATGAGACCCACATCTTAATTCTGTTAGGGAACCTAGTTGATTTCAGTCTTGAACATGGGGTAAGGGGTTGTTTAATATCCATTAAAAAAATCTGGATTATAAATGAATTCAGCAGATACACAGATACTCCATTTTTAAAAGTCTTTGTGAATGCGTACTCATATACTGTCTTTAGAAATTTGAAATAGAAAGTTCAAAGCGTGCTAATCCCTAAATTCTCTGGCCCAGGTTATTATGTTTTTATGAGTATTAATTTTGATATGGGCCTTTTAAAATCAATTGCTCCCCATAATTACAGTGCCGCTCTGTGGTATTTGTGATATATCCTAGGGGGGACTTGAGGGTCATGAGAAGTTCATGTGTGCCGTGTTAGGGCCCATGCCTCTCCCCATGGCGCTGGCTCCAGTGGCTGTGTCTTTGTACCTCTCTGCAGGATTTGCAAACTATTCAGTAGCCAGATTCCTATTCCATTCTGCCTGTTTCATTTTCAAAAGCATGGAGAAAGAGCATTCTCTAGAATTTCCAGTTATTTGGGGAAGTCCTGGATTTGATAAGTCACTTTTGAGTTTGAAGATCTAGGAAGCCATAGAAACAAAATGCTAATAATTCTCCCAAGTCAAGAGGCAGCTCTGATTTTGTTATGCATTGACCACAGTTCACTTTCTGTTGGATCGATTTGGGAAAAAGAACCACAGGTCTATATTTTCCAAATAGAAGTAAAATGATAAAAACCCACAAGTCTCATCACCTAAGGAATTTAAAAATCAAGTCTAACTTTAAAAAAACTTGATTAAGTTGGTACAGCAGGATCTTGGAAATGGATTTCATTTTTCAACAGATGATTAGGATAATAACACAACTAACTTCCACTTGCCTGCTGGGTGTTCCTGAAGACTTAGCATCGAGTCTTTCTGTCAACAGAAAGGGGTGTGGGGAGGGAAGTAACCCCCCAAACCATACCTGCTGGCTTTAAAATAAGAAAAACTACGCACGCACGCACACACACATGCACACACACATACATGTAATGATGTTGATGGTATAATGGAGGGAAATGTCATGAATAATTCAGGTTTAATTTTAAATTATGAAATATTGATTATCGTTACTGGTGGGAACAGGGCTGTGTCCTGCCTCCTTTCTTCATGTAGCCCAGGACTTTAGAGCGTGGCTGTGTTTGTCAGTCACCGTTCTTGGTCCTTTGCCTGGCTTGCGTTTTTCTTGAAGAGGATGCATCACTATGGGGAGCTTGTGATTCTTGCCCTCTAGTATTGTGGAGCAAGCCTGCCGGGCTGCTGGCTCCCAGTGGAGATGCGCCCCAGCTGCTCTTGGCTAGGGGTGAAGGAGGGCAGTCCCTGCTTCTCGGCCAGGAAAAGCGTCCCGACCGGGCCTGGAGTGCAACGGCGCCTCGTCTCCAGAGCTCCGTCTGGACTCAGCCTGGCTCAGGTGACCTCAGAGTCTCTGTGCTTATACCTTTCTGCTTCTGCCTCCTGCTCTCCGCTGCCCCCTTCAGACTGTTCAGAGGGCGTAACCGCATCATGCCTTTTGGACAGAGCGCTCAAGCCAGGTCACCTTGTGCAGCGGCTGATGTCACCTCGCAGGAGTTTCCCTTGTGCAGACAGGGTGACTGAGATGACTGGGGGACGGGGGTCCTGGAGCCCGACACCAGGGAACGCTGCCTCACTGGTAGCCCGCGAGCCGAGGGCTGGGGTGTGGTAGGCACCTGCAGGGGACTGAAGCACGGCCTTCCTCTCCGAAGGGCTGGTGGGCAAGCCTTTCAGCTTTGCAGGCTGTACAGCCTCTGCAACTGCTTATGCGGCTATTGGGGCAGGAAAGCAGCCACAGACAGTACAGAAGTGGATGGCTGTGTTCCAGTAAGACTTCATTTACAGAAACAGGCAGTGGGCCAGATGGGGCCAACGTGCCATAGTTGTTTACTAGATTCTAGAAGATACAGAGCTTGGAACCTCATATATGATTCTTACTAGTCCTGTGATATGGGCAGTTAGTTAAAATTCTGTGTCTCAGTTTTCTTTTGGGTCAAATGGGGATGAAAGTAGCTTCTTGGCATGGTTATGAAAACCGTTCAATGAAGTGATGAATGCAAACCATCCGAAGCGCAGAGTTAACATCTCAGTAAATGCTGTTTCTGTCCCCTGATCCCCTTGTGCACAGTTATGAAAGATGATCGGTTATTCTAGATCTGAGGCCCTTAGAAAACAGATGTCTTAAAAATTTTTATTGAAATACTGTTGATGCACAATATTATCTAATTTATAGGCATATAGAATAGTGATTCACAACTTAAAAGATTATACTCCATTTATAGTTATTATTAAGCGCTGGCTGTGCGCCCCATGCTGTACAGCGTATCTTTGCGGTTTATTTTGTATGTCATAGCTTGTATCAGTCACTCCCCTCCCCTCTATTGCCCCTCCCTTCCCTCTTCCCAGTGGTCATTCACTAGTTTCTTGTCTATATCTGGGAGTCTGCTTCTTTTTTGTTGTATTCACTAGTTTGATGTATCTCTTCAGATTCCGCATGTGAGTGATATCATATAATGCTTGTCTTTCTCTGTCTTAGGCCATTTAGCATAATGCCCTCCAAGTCTGTCTATGTTGCTGCATGTGGCAAAACTCCATCCTTTTTTATGGCTGAGTGGTAGTCCATCATGTGTATATGCCATATCTTCTCTATCCATCCGTCTGTTGATGGACACCTAGGTTGCTTCCGGATCTTAACAGTCATCAGTGATGTCATTATGAACATTGGGATGTGTGTATCTTTTAAAATTACTGTTTTGTTTGTTGTTTGTTTTGTTTGGGTTTATACCCTAGAGTGTAATTGGTAGGTCATACAGTAGTTCTGTTTTTTATGTTTTTAGAAGCCTTCATACCATTTGGAAAATTGGTGTTTTTGTGAAGCTTTTGGTTTTTCAGTCTGTCAGTTGGCCTTACTTTTTCATCAGATGGGTTCAGAGCTTTAAAGGTCATTTTGTGGTTTCCCTTTCCATGTCGGGAACACCTTCCACATTGCCGTTTGAAACATTGGACTTGCCTTTAAGTATTTTACTCACATGTTCTTTCTTTGCAGTCATTCCCAGCCCTTTCTGTGGGCATATCCACATTTCATTCAGGATTTGTCTCATCTGTTACTGCGTGTTCTTGGCCCAAGCAGGATAAGACATTAGTATACCCTGAAACCCAGCCATCAAAAGCGTGCCTGGGTTCAATGATTAACATTCATGCAGTCAAATTCATGGTGGCTGTCAGAGAGGGTCCTGGGATCTGGGGGTGGATGCCTGTCCCCTGGTGATGATACCGGTTCTCCTGTCTGCCTTATTGAGCTTGTGGCAGACCTTCCGAGGCTGCCGGGATGGTTCAAAGTCTGATTGATTTATGTCCATCAGGCATTTTGTTGATACAGTTTTGATGAATGGTCACATCCACTGCAAACCTGTAACGCCAAGGAGGAGTGTATAGCCTGTGTGCTGTGCCATGATTCCACTTTAAGAAGGCAAAAACATTGCATTTATTTACATACTGTACACACACACATATATTTGTATGTATTAAAGTCATGTACGAATATGAGAGTTGGACCATAAAGAAGGCTGAGCGCTGAAGAATTGATGCTTTCAAATTGTGATGTTGGAGAAGACTCTTGAGAGTCCCTTAGTCTGCAAGGAGATCAAACTAGTCCATCCTAAAGGAAATTGACCCTGAATATTCATTGGAAGGATTGATGCTGAAGCTGCAGTACATTGACCACCTGATGCAGAGAGTCAACTCATTGGAAAAGACCCTGATGCTGGGAAAGATTGAAGGCAGAAGAAGAGGGCATCAGAGGATGAGATAGCATCACCAACTCAATAGACATGAATTGAGTAAACTGTAGGAGATAATCGAGCACAGAGGAATCTGGCGTGCTGCAGTCCATGGTGTTGCAAAGAGTTGGGCATGACTTACCAAGTGAACAACAACAGCAGGAAAAAATAGTATTTTTAAAGGGGTATTAAGGAAAATAACCTTGCTAAGTTATGGGTCACACTACATTTTTTATTTCGGTTTTGAAAAAGGACTAAAGAGTAGTTGCCTCCTAAATGGCTTGTAAGTCAGAGATGAGGAGTCTTGTCTGAGGTGCTTTCAGGTTTGCATTACTCTGATCCAGCCACGAGCTTTCGTGTGGTTCCTTCAGGTGTCACCATATGCTTTAGTATGGCCCCCAAGCTCAGAATAGGATTTTACATTTTTAAATGATCAGAAAAAGAAATCAGGAGAATATTATTTCATGGCACATGGAAACTATATGGAATTCATATTTCAGTGTCAAGAAGTGAAGTTTTGAATTTCATCAATTAAATTCTGTAGCCATTTGTTTTCTCTCGCTATATAAGTACCTCCATAACCTCCTCAGTTTTGCCTCTCAGCCCACAAAGCCTAAAATTTTACCATCTGGCCCTTGACACAACTTTTTTTCCTTTTTGCCAACTTTTGACATTGAGCAGGGCTTTTCAGTCTGTTTTGTAACTTCTAAGATTTTTTCATTAAACTAAATCCTTTGGGGGAAGCCTGGTTTGCAAAATCGATGTTTAAAAAAAAAAAAAAAGGTGGGGAGCTGCTGGTCTGAGCTTTGCTGGACGTCCTCAGACTGAGCCTTGGGCCGCGCCTCCCCTCCTGGGGATCAGGCTGCCAAGAGTGAAGACAGTGCCTGGATTGAGGCATGTAAATACCCACCTACAGTCTTGCTTTAGCTATTCCAAAATTCTTGAAACGCTCGAAAAATGACATTTTTTTTTTGGGTAAATTTACAGAAAACTTACTTGGTGATAAAATTTGACCTTAACTGATGTCGTGTCCCTGTTTCTCCTCTGTGGTGGCTTAATCCTCTTTTTGCTGCAGAGATGTCTGTATGTCTGTTCCCTGAACTCTGCTGGGGATTTACTCATATGTGGTCTGTGGGCTGGGAGCGAGGCATGCTGCTTTCCCTTTGGCATCTGCAGAAGGAACCGCCCTACCGACACTGGGATTTTGGACCTCTAGCCTCCTGGAACTGAGACAGAGTGAATTACTGTTTCAAGGCCCGGCCTGGTGGGGCTGGACGCTGCGGGGCTCTTGAGAAACTCCCCGGTTCATTGGGAAGCTCAGTGGAGTTAACAGCCCATATGGGAACTCTGTTCAAGACCCGCATCAAAGAACCGAGGGTCAGGAAGACCCTCAGTGAATTAGTATCAGGTTATGCACCCTTTTGTCTCAAGAGGGCAGCTCGCGATTTGTGGATATGCCAACCTTGTGAATTGATGGCTTTGAACTGTGGTGCTGGAGAAGACTCTTGAGAGTCCCTTGGACAGCATGGAGATCAAACCAGTCACTCTTAAAGGAAATCAACCCTGAATACTGATTGATTGAATACTGACTGATGCTGAAGCTTGAAGCTCTAGTATTTTGGTCATCTGATGCGAACAGCTGGATCACTGGAAAAGCCCCTGATGCTGGGAAACATTGAGGGCAGAAGGAGAAGAGGGCATCAGAGGATGAGAGGGCTGGATGGCCATCACTGATGCAATGGATGTGAAGTTGGGCAAACTCTGGGAGATGTGATGGACAGGGAGGCCTGGTGTGCTGCAGTCCATGGCGTTTCGAAGAGTTGGACATAGCTGGGCGACTGAACAGTAACAACTCTGTGATGCCTGGACGGGGTCGTTTTTGACTGGCTCAGGGGCAGCAGTGTCCCCGCGGGACCCGTGAGGACGTTGTGACCTGCAGACGTTTGGAATGAAGACCGGTGACGTTGACCAGAGCGGTTCAGCGGAGCAGATGTGATGCGTTGTGCGTGGGATTCTTGGTAGACAGCTCCAGCGTGTGTCAGGGGCTGCTGTCACATGGTGGCGTGTGTCCCCCCTTCTCTGCCTGCCCTCACTCTTGCCTCCCCCACCCTCTGTGACCTATCAGAGGACCTTGCCTGACCCTTGTCCCACCCTGATCACCGCTGCTGTCATTGTCACTGTGGCTGTTGGGGGTGGTGATGGCGCTGTTGCTCAGATTCTTCCAGCCCTTCCAGGGCGTGTGCAGGGCCACCGCTGGCCTCCGTATCCCTTAGACAAGCCACCCACGTCTTCTCTGCCTGTGTCATCCTGGCCCTCTCCTCCCAGGGCTTTTTGAGGCAGACAGATACCCCTGGGAAACCAAGACAGATGTCTGGGATGAGTTCCCCAGGGCCGCACAAGATTCCGGGCTGAGAAAGGGAATTCCTGTCATTGTTGATGGAAGAATGCAGCCTCCCCCCAAAGAGTGTGGGCCCAGGAGCCTTTCACCTCGCTGCCACACAGACTTGAAGAATCGCGACGTCGGCCTAACGTAATTTTGGTAACTCCGTCCGCTCCTGCCTCGGGTGGAAATAATTCAGATTTCACTCTCCGTTTTCTCTAATGGGCTAACCAGCCACTTTGTAATACCTGTGTTTTACGAGACATAATGCTGGATATTGCTTCTGCAACGTTTGTGAAAAAGACAAACCTGGGCCGAGCCCAGCCGTTTAACTTAAGCAATTTTAAAGTTATTTGTAAAATGATAGGCTGTCTTTCCTGACCCAGTTACTTTATAAAGCCACATTCTCTGGCAGACATTAACACAACTGCTCCATGTGTGGGCTCAATAAATATTCGGGCAACACTGATTGAGCGCTGCCTTGGGTAAATAATTCTCTTTCCTCACATTTCCCAGCTTCATAATGAGGAGTTTTCTCCCTGGTCTGACCAAATGTAACATTCCATTGAAATACGGAGTGCTGAACGCAAGGGCGAAGGAGACGTGGAACCCGAGTTTGAGGAGGTTTATGAGAAAGTCGGGGGCAGGTAGGGTGGCACCCCAAGTTCCCCCTCTGTCTTGACGTTGGGCCCCATGAGAGCTGGGGCACAGGAGACAGTGGAAACAGAAAAGTGTCCTTAGAAGGAAGCAGAAAGATGTCCTTAGAAGGAAGCTGGAAAGATGGAAAGGCGTCCTTAGAAGGGAGCGGAAAGGTGTCCTTAGAAGGAGTGGGTGACGTTAAGTCCGAGACGCCCCCTCCCCCACCAGGAGTTTAGCAGGCGCAGGACGCTGATCGCATTTTCGGTTTGGGGAGCCCTTGTTGACGCAGCCTGCACCCTGCTGTCGGATCTGCCCTGGGGGCGGCTCCCCGTCTTGCCCCGGCGGGCGGTGGGGTTCCGGGCCGCTGGGTGCCCTCTGCTCCGCTGTGCGTCTCAACTCCCCTGCTTTGTTTGCTCTTGTGCAGTGGGGGCAGGCCGCCCTGCCCCAGCCTCAGCCTTGTTGGGAAGGAGGTGGTCCCAGTATCTCCCACTCGGGGCGTGAGAAAGATGGTCTTGGGGAGATCGCAGGAGGAAGCATGTGGCAAGCGCTTGACCTCGGGTCTGGCTGTTGTTGCTCCTGGGTGCAGTGTCGTGAGAAATTGCCGCTCAGGGCACATTTCACGTATCGCCTCATTTAAACCTTCATCTGGCCTGTTCTGTTGGAAGTGAGGGCCTGGAGGCCCCCGGGACCCGGCTGCAGGTCTGCATGCGTGGGGCTGCGAGCGTCGGTCCCGCCTCGCCTCCTCAGGCCTGCCCTCAGCTAACGGCCTTGTCCCTGCCGCAGCGCATTTCTCTAGGTCTTCCTGTTTCCGCTTTCAGTCGCTTCGTCTCTGACAGTGAAAGCTGCTCAGTTGTGTCCGACCCTTTGCGACCCCAGGAACCATGCAGTCCATGGGATTCTCCAGGCTAGAATACTGGAGTGGGTTCCCTCCTCCAGGGGATCTTCCCAACCCAGGTCTCCCACACTGCAGGCGGATTCTTTACCAGCTGAGCCACAAGGGAAGCCCACATCATCTCTGCCGGTCACTAAATTCATAGTTCCAGGTCCCTCAGAGTAACTGTCCTGCGAAAGGACTAGGTTCATCAGTGAAGTCCAGGGAGACAGCCATCCCTAGCGAGGGGGCCTCTGTCTGTGTGGTGAGGCTCAGCGCCCTTGGGCGAGTTTAGGGCACAGGCAGGGCCTCTGCTCGACTTAGAGACGCATGCGTGATGCAGGGGGCCCGAAAGGAGCGTCTTCTTCTCATGGAGTTTCATTTCTTAGAGTTACAACTTCACATAGAAAAGAAGAACATGCTCATTTAAATAAGAGGCTGCACAGAAGTTGAACAAAGAGAGAAAAAAAATATCCAATATATTCACTCAGCATCTTGGCACATATTCTTCTAGTACTTTAAAAAGCCTAGGTTGTTTTGTTTTGTTCTGCCGCAGTTGCAGCATATACACTTGTGACAGGTGCCCACACGAATTAATTCTAAATTAATTCTGCTACCGCAATCCAAATGCTCCAGAGATGATTTTATTTTTAACATAGTGGTAATCATTCTGTATGGATAATAGTTCCTTTTCTCCTGTAAGAATTCACTCCTCCCAGTTTCTGTACAATGCTTCCCTGATTGATGGCTCAGTGGTCAAGAATCCTCCTGCCAGTGTAGGAGACACAGGTTCAATGCCTGGGTTGGGAAGATCCTCCAACCCACTCTAGTATTCTTGCCTGGAGATTTCCATGGACAGAGGAGCCTGGTGGGCTACAGTCCATGACGTTGCGAAGTCGGACACAGCTTAGCGACTAAACACACACAGACACACTTTTTGTAGACTGTCCTAAGCAGCGCTTTGATTGACTGCTTGATGATAGACCAGCTAGATGAACCATGATTCTTAGTTCGTTATTCTGCTGTTAAGTGACGTTTTGGATTGTAACTATCTCTTTTCAGATGTCATTTACAAAGCCACGAGCATCTTTGGTTCTGACGCGCTTCCCACGTCAGGTTATTTCTAGGGGACTAACACACCAGAAGTAGAATTTTCCAGTCACAGGTATACCCACGTGAGACCTCTTCAGACACGTTAACTTGGACCAGGAAGCACCTGGGGAAACTCGTGGAAAGAACCCGGGGCTCGGCTGGAGTGCCGGGAAGGCGGTGGGAAGGTGTGCGCCTTTTGCTCTGCACTGTTGTCGAAGTGTCAGTCGCTCAGTCGTGTCTGACTCTCAGCGACCCCGTGGACTACAAGCCACCAGGCTCCTCTGTCCGTGGGCTTCTCCAGGCGAGGGTATTGGAGTGGCTAACCCTTCCCTGCCGTGTGGAGATAAGAACTTATTCTAGGTGGGCCACATAACCAGCGGATCTTATTGTGAGAGTCAAGTGAAGTTTATGCTTCGCTAGCGTGCCTGTCTCCAAAGACACGTGGGAGCAGGGTGGGCATTTGTCATCCCATGGAATGCCCGGGCACAGAGTCTTTCCCGAGCCTTCTGAAAGGAGTTCCAAACTTGGACGCTTCTGAAGTTAGTTCTCGCACTGCGTCACCGACAGCATTCTTCTTTGACAGTGGCCGAGCCTCACGTGCCAGGATGCTGCAGACGCTCCCAGGTCATAATTGACCTTCTTCAAAAAACGAGAGCGGAGAAAGGCAGGGAAGAAGCCCTCTGCCCCTGGAGAAGGAGAACAAAAAAGCAGAGAGCTGAGACTCTGGAAACCTCCACTCTTTCCCATCCTTTATTCAAGGAGCATCCGGAAGAATCAGATGCTCTGCTGCAACCGGATCCTCCTCCCGTGCTGGAGCAAGGTCATGGGAAACTGCCCTTCCTCGTTTGTTTGTGGGTGGTCTCCCCTGTTGTCCTTTATCACAGCCCACCTGGAGCATCTCTGCATTCTTTTTAAGACTCCCATCCAAGAGTTTTTTCTTCTTCTTGCCACTCAGACCTTGCCTCTGTACAGGTTGCTTTATGGCAGTCTGTTATTACATGGCGTTCAGTAAAACCCAGTTACATCAAGCCCCAGCAACCAAACAGCTGGCTGTGGAAAAAGCCTTATATAACCCAGTGTTCACCATCCTGACCGCTCTCAAACGTACATGGACATCCCAGAGGTCTTCACATTTTTGTTTTTTAAATCTCAGTATAAAAATACTGTGTTTTTGAAAGTACTTGTTTAGCTAATTTATTCTTTAAACAAGAAGAGGAAAAAGTGTCGGTGTCCCCATAAAACAGTTAACAGGAAGCCTGAGGCATCTTTTAGTGCCATTTTTTTTGGCTGATGCTCGGAACAGCTCCATCAATCAGCGCTATTCACAGGGAGCTGGTTTTTATGTCAGTTAAACCATCTTCCATCAAGTTGGCGAAGCAGAGTCAGGGAGCAAGATGAATAGCGGAACGTCTTCCGTGGCGCGGAGAGGGCTTCGCTTTTAAATGCCCCTGTTGATTTCTTAATATTTTCAACTTCCTCTTCCTCAGCCCGTTCGCCTCTGACCATCACTCAGGAGCCTTGTTCTTTTAACCTTGTTGTGGGGGGGGGTTTGCCAGTCCGTAAGTGCAAGTCATTGATCAGCTGCTGAGGGGGATTCATTATCCTTCCTGGGCCCCAGCGAAAGGGAGATCACTCCCGGCCCCGGGAGTGACCGTTACAGCCAGAATTGCAAGCTGTCGCGTTCCCAGTCAGCCCGCAGCCTTGCTCGTCCCTGCCGTCAGAGCCTCGCTTGGGGATGTTTTGTTATTTCCCACCAGAAGGAGTGTGACATGGCTCCTCTTGAAAGATGTGCTTTGTGTGTCTCAGCGTCGCCCGATTCCTGTCTTTCCCCCGGCACCCCACTCCTCCTTGAGCAGGTACATTGAATCTGCAGAGCTGTGGGGTGCCAGCAGCGGGCGCAGCGGGCGAGGGCCACCCCGGTGAGGGCTCTGTCCTCACACTGGCACTGCCAAGCCCCTGGCTTTGTGTGTGCCAGCCTGCTTCATGGCCCCCGTGACCGTGGTGGTTGCTGCCACCCTCTCCCCCAGACCAGTCTCCTCCTTTGTAGAACAGCAGTGGACTCTCAGTCTGAGGGCGCACAGGGATCACATGGGGAAACACAGAGAGCCTTGAGCACATCATCTCTCCGGCACGTAAAGGAGAGCCCACCAAATGCCAGTGTCAGGGTTAAAAGGCTCCGAGGGGAGCTCGGTGGCCTGGTTTATTCTCAGCTCTGCTCCTTTCTGGCCCTGTCACCCTGGGCAAGGGGCTTGCCTTCCCGTGTACCCTTGGTTCCTCCCTTGTAACATCCTTGCGAGATTAAATGAGATGGTCCCCATGATGAGACAGCCCGTGGACCGTCCCCAGGAGATGCTTGCTGTTAGTGTCGTAAGGCTTGTTTCCCTGGCGTCTGTGCCACACCGGGCAGCTTGCAGCTGCAGAGATGACTGGCAGAGGCTCAGGTGCGGATAGTCAGGCTATCTTGCCCTGGATTCACGGCTCTGGCTCCTGCCAACCATGGGGCTGTGCCAGAGCTTCATGGAGGAGGAGGAAGCCTGGCTCTGCTCTTTGCCTGGTGTCCATCCAGAGTCTCATTCCAAGGAACCTAGAAGATAGGGGAGCTTGACACATGCCAGCTCACTTCCTGCCTTCAGGAAGCCTCCTGCTCCCTCATCTCCACTGAGCTGCAGTCAGTTCAGAGGCATCAGCCTTGCCCCGTCTGTAGCCTTGGTCCCTGAGAGTTGGGTGCTCGTCACCAAGCGGTGATTGGGCTCTGCACGTGTGCTCCCCTTGGCTAGCTGCGTCCTCTGCATTCCTTCTAACTGAGTAGGGACTGTGGCAGGTGAGGAAGCAGAAGGGCTCCTTCACATGAGCCTCTTTTGCTGCAAAGCCATTCCAGCAGATTCCATCCTAAAAGCCACGAAAATATATTTACTTTGTACCCCAAAAGATCCAAGGCCGTTACCACCAAACCCCGATACCCTTGGAGCACAGTGGTGTCCTGGGCCACTTCCCGCTTGTTAACCGCCCCCCAATGTGACTGGCGTGGTACAGACGTACACATCAATTCATCGTGTTGTCAAAGCATGTGTTAATCCGCCCTCTCTACCCAAGGTTTAGTGAAGGAGAAGTTGGAAATTAATGGCCCAGTGAAGGTTTTAGGTGATGTGTGGATTTCATTTATCCATGCTCTTTCTCCCCCCATTAGCATGGTTAATTAAGAGTTGTCAATACATCTTTGCCGGAGTATTTGATTATTTTTTCAGCAGGGAAGATTAGAATGAAGTCTTCAGATCTGGCAAGCGCCATGGGACTTGTAGAGCAAATTGCAGGTTAAGCCCTGATTTTGATCTCCGGGGCCAGACCTAACACGTTTCATTGACCTGTCATCCGCTGCGATCTGAGGGGGCGCAGGGAGGGCCCCTTGGGGATGGGGGGCACCTCACTCTTGTCTCCATATCGGAAGGGTTCAGTGCGCAGTGAGCGTGTGTGAGTGAACAGGCGGCAGGCCGGGCTTAGAGCTGATTGCAGCTGGCTCTGAAAACCTCGGCGTCTGCCCTTGATTAAAGAAAAAGGTATGTTTGTGTGTGAGTGCACAAGTATATACACACCCTGGTTTTCTGTTTTTCTCTTTGGCCATACTGTGCAGCGTACAGGATCTTCTCCAACCAGGGACTGAACCTGTGCCCCCTGTGTTGGACACACAGACGTCTATACATATATTTGTCCAGGTGGAGGGAAGTGTATATGTGTGAACAGAAAACAAACAGGAGTTAAGGTTGACAGCAGTTAGCTCTGCACATCCCTTGCTTCGTGACCTATCAAAAAGGTATATCTGTGTGTACGCACATCCACACATATCTCCACCTGAACAAAAATGCCATCGGAATCACCTTTTCTTGCCTCCCAGACAAGAGCACCAGCGAGCATGTCCCACATGGCAGATGGCCCTGCCCTTTAGACACTTCTCATGGCGTTTGTGTTGACAGAGGCCTTTATTTTTCCCTTCTACTTAGGGGCTCTCAAGTTCTAGAATAAATCTTGCCAGCAATTAATTATAGCTTGAGATTTCCAGGAGAGGCAGGCTGGCTTTTATTATTTTACCCACTAAATATACCTCTAGATAGCACAATACATATTTACAGTGACAAGTTTTGTTTTATTTATAGGGCTTGTAACAAATTATCAAAAGCAGCCCCAAAAAAGGGCCACTTAGACCAACACCCTTATTTCTTCTTCTGCTTCCGTCAATGAATTATGCATGCATTACAAATGGCAATGAGGAGGAAAGGTCGGTTTAGAACAACACAGATTGGAAAATTACACCATTTGTTTAAACAACATTTATTATTGATTATTCAGCATCGGGGCTGATAGAAACGCAAACAGTGGCGGTAATATCATCTATTTACGGAGGCCCTTTATAAATGTCGGACCCTACCCTCTGTTTGGATCGGAATAATTATTCAGATTTTCCAGCTCTGTTTTGCCAGAGAACAAGGGTACATTTGGCCTCTACTTTCTCAAGTCCTTTAATCCCCATGACATCCTTATTCTCCTATTTCATAGAAGAGGGAAGATTGGGGTTCCAATGAAGGAAAAAATTTGCTGAAGGTCACATTCCAGTGGTCATGTGTAGTCTTTTTTTATGTTTATTTTTTTCCTGTTTAAAATGGACACGTTAATTCTCGGCTGTGCTGGGTCTTCGTTGCTGCCTGTGGGCTTCCTCTAGTTGTGGGGTGCGGCCTCGAGGCTGACGGCTGCAGGACTTGTGGCCTGCGGGCTCAGTAGCTGGGGCACATCGGCTTAGTTGCCCTGAAGCATGTAGAATCCTCCCGAACTAGGGACTGCACCCATGTCCCCCTGCGTTGGCAGGCAGGTTCTAAACCACCGCTGGACCACCAGGGAAGGCCTCATGTCTAGTCTTTATGTCTCCTGATGCTTGTTAGTGTGTCAGAAACTGGTAGGTCCGTAACGAGAGTGACGATGACTGTCACCGTCAGAGGAGCCATGTCCAATATGTACAGTATCAACTCTTTATTTTGCCAAGCCGCATCGTAAGTGTTCTGCATATGTTTTGGCTTTCAGTCATCACGTGACCTCTATGAGTAAGTGTTACCGCTGGGTTGATTTTATAGATGAGGAAGCGGGGGTCACTAAGTAGCTAAGTACCCTGCTCAGAATCCCAGGGTTTGTAGACGGCAGAGCTGGGGTCAGGAAGGACACTGTCATGTTCCTTCCTTTCTGTTTCCAGCCCGCAGTCTTTATGAAATGGTAGGACAGGGCCCCAGTTTCCTTACCTCCAACATGGTGGGAAGGGAAAAGAAACAAATAAACCTGGAGGATTTAAAAACTTGGAAGCCACTAAGAAACTATTGGCAGACAGAGAAAAATGTTAAATCCTCTGGGTAAATTAGCTCCTGTGGTTACCAGTCACTCTGTTACTGCAGCAGAGGGGATGAGGGGAGAAGTCGTATTCCCGAGTGGAGGTCACGTTCACTTTCCTGATGTCCTTTTGGGAAGGGGGCTTCCCTAGTGGTTCAGTGGTAAAGAATCCGCCTGCAATGCAGGAGACCCGGATTTAATCCCTGGGTTGGGAAAATCCCCCGGAGAAAGGCAGTGGCAACCTGCTCCATCCGTGTTGTACTGTTTGTAAGTGGTGACCCGTTGACCTGTTCAGTACACAATCTGCAACAACCACATGTGGCAGTCCTCATCTCCTGCATCCTGAATGAGAGATCTAGGTACATTTGCCTCACCTGAGGCCAAAGGAGTCCTCTCTAGGTGCGTTTTTGGCTCTGGACTTGAGGTTCCATCTTTTATGTTTCTTCGCATTCCAAAGGAATGCCGGCCCCATGAACTTCTTAAACACACACGGGGGCTCCTGGCCTGGGGTCTCCAGCTGGCTGCTGGGTTGTTTAAAGAAGGATGTTTGTGATTCTTTGAGGCTGACGCACTGGCTGTCATCTGTTGCTTTTCTAATCTCCCAGTAAACATTTGGAAAGTGAAGGTTTAGGCATGTGTGTTTCTCTTAATGTAGGAAGGATAAATAAAGCAGTCGGGTTTCGTGAGTTTTCTCCCAGGTTTGCTCAGATGCTGCTGCAGGTCTGCACCAGAATGGAACTGTTTGCAGCCTGTTGCGCAGCAGGGCTCCCGCTTGGCAGCAGGCAGTATTGATGGATTTGGGGATGCCTTTTGACAGTCACAGGTTCACGTGAGGCTGCGCAGGCTCCTCCAAGCCGGCCTCTGAAGGGGGGATTGAGTGACAGAAGACCCTCCAGGTACTTCTCAAACTGTATCTCACTCCTACCAGGAGGACCCGCAGGGAGCCTGGTGGGACGCAGTGCTGTTTCCTCTCCCTGACCCTCCCTGCAAGCTCACAATTAAAACCGAGAAATAATAGGAAATCCTCCAGACAGGTTTCTCTTACCCCCATTCCTTGTTCACTGGGAGGCTTTGTAATTAGATCACAGCATCTTTCTTCTTTGGGAAAGATTTAGGAGAGTTATCACACATGCTCTGCTGCTTTGAGTGGAAAAGTGACATGACAGCTTTTGGGACCCTTGGTGTCCTAAGGTTTAGATCGGGTGTCTTTTAACCCCCTCACCTGCTGTGTGACCTGGGATGAATAACCATTCTGTGCTGTAGGAAATTTTTTTTCTTTCTTGAAACAAGAATTGAATATATTCCACTTTTTATTATTCTACTACAAAAAATAGTTAGAGACAGAGTATACAAAGTGTTAACAAATTTTGTTTCCCAGAAAACTATATGTAAATCCAGGTCATATTGTGTACAGCTCTGACAGAGGCGAGTGCGTGGGTGCTCAGTCCTGTCCAACTCTGTGACCCCAAGGACTGTGGCCCGCCAGGCTCCTCTATCCATGGGATGTCCCAGGCAAGAATCCTAGAGTGGGTTGCCATTTCCTTCTCCAGGGGATCTTCCCGACCCAGGGATTGAACTGAGGAATCTCCTGCATTGGCAGGCGGATTCTTTACCACTGAGCCACCTGGGAAGCCAGGCTCCATTATTGTAATATTCTCCATATAAATAAAATAAAAACATTTTATTTTAAATAAATAAGTTGCTTATGACATCCAAGATGTCTCAGACACTCACCAGTAACCCTTCGATTTCACATTTGCTAGTGATGCTTGAAGAAAATGAAAAGAAATTAGCCACTTGTGCAAAAAGAAATTGGTCATATTGAAGCGTTAATAACCTGTGAGAGGAAGATATCCCTGTCAGTTTAAGATCCTAGTAAATTCTACCATGGAGAAAGCACAGGTGACCTACTCCAGTGCTCTTGCCTGGAAAATCCCTCGGACGGAGGAGCCTGGTAGGCTGCAGTCCACGGGGTCGCCAAGAGTCAGACAAGACTGAGCGACTGAACTGAACTGAAATTCTACCATACAGAGGTAGCTGTTTATTTTCTGAGGTGAAAAAAGGATCTCAGAATAGGCTAGATAACCCGAATGTAGTTTTGCTGAAGATTTAATAAGGGTGTGTTCTCTTTGGGGAATTAACATATATCACCGGTGGCATGAAAAACAAGTATCCGAACGGCTCTTTGGAAAACGAGATTACCACCTCGAGTGTTATGGCCTGGGCCGCACCTGTTGTAGACACCTGTGTGTCTGAGCTCCACTTTAGGGGACGAAACAGATCCTGCTGGGGGCTTGACATTCACACGGCGTTCCTGGGACCTGCCCGGAGGGTGACTGGCTGCACCCCGGCTGCTCGGTGTGGACGCCGGAGTTGAGAGTGCGCTCTCACTCGTCTGCGCAGCAGTTAGAGAGTGTTCCAGCCCACGCCGTCCCGCCCACCCCACCCAGCCAGGAGGAGAAGGCAGAGGCGTGTTCCCTAGCCAAGGCCCACGCGTCTCTTCTGCAGTTTAAGTGCTCCTCGTATTATCTTGACCTTACAGTTTACGGGGTAAAGGAAACGGTTATGGAACAGTTAAGACCGGTTAGAACATAACGACTTGCCCCATTATCACAGTCTACAAATCTCCGCTTTACAGACTCCACTTCCCCGCCTGCTTGCAGCTTGCATTTGGCCTGCGAATATGGTTCCTGGTCCACATGTGGAAACACAGGGAACTTCTCATTGCCCCTGCCTCAGCTCAGATGTGCCAAAAATAAGAATCTTTAGGAACTCATGAAGTAATTTAGCACCGCATTAATAAAATAGCACAGTTCTGAATTATTTCTGTAAGTCTATCTTTGAGTTTGTGGTAGGATTTTTTTATTCCTAGTTGTCTGTTCAGATATTTAATCTGCTTAATAAGTAAACAGCTCCTATAAATCAACAATCTTTTCTTTTTTAATCACCAGTCTTCAAAAAAAAAGTAGTAGCACAATTTCTAGAAGTTTTGAGTGTCATTCAAGTGGCCAGTAAATGTTTGGAAAATCCTTAGGTTTATTAGCAAAGAAGACTCAATTTAGCATTGAGATTATATTCAAATTTTGGAAACTTGGAAGAGTGACAAGTGTTAAACTTTTACTACACTGTTGGAAGAAAGCAGAAGTGGGCATTCTCATATCCCGTGGGAGAGAAGTACAGTTTAGAATTTCAGTTCTGAGGTTTAAACTGAAGTCCCCTATCAAAAGCTGAAAAGAAAAAAATTGTTTTTCACCTGGGATTTTCATAGGCAGGAAGTGTCTTAAAGTAATATTTAAGATATACCCACAGATTTGTAAAAATAGATTTGTAATAAATCTGTACTATTTATATTATGAAAAAATTAGAAGGACTTAAGATTTTTATTAATTGAAGTAAACTATAGTGATCTAAAGCGGAAAATACTTTGTGGTTTGTAAAACTACAAACTAAAACATATAAGAAATTGAGAATTTCAAATTATTATTGAATGCTTCCAAATTGTTTCTCTTTAAAAAGATTCCAACTTATCTACTAGGATTTGAAGGGAAACTAAAGGAATAATGAAACATTACCATTTTTACTGATTCATACAATATTTTTCTTTATCAGACAACAAACATAAAACTCTAAATAAAATGACTCAAACTTGAAGTTTTTTTTTTCCAAATGTAACTGAATCATATCAGGTGTTTCTTTAAAGATAAAATAATTAGAAATTCTGGAATGCAGTGTCCATCTGGTGGCCAGTGAAGAGAATGGATATCTTACTATATGCATGCTGTTTTTAGCCCTGAAGTGAAGTGATTGTATGACGTGAAAGTTGGTGAGTTGTGTCTGACTCTTTGCGACACCATGGACTGTAGCCTGCCAGACTCCTCTGTCTGTGGAATTCTCAATTCCAGAATACTGGAGTGGGTAGCCATTCCCTTCTCTAGGGGATCTTCCTACCCCAGGGATAGAAGCCAGGTCTCCTGCATTCCGGGTGGGTTCTTTACTGAGCCACCATGGACTTGGGTTCGATCCCTGGGTTGGGAAAATCCTCTAGAAGGGAAAGGCTACCCATTCCGGTATTTTGGCCTGGAGAATTCCATGGTCTGTAAAGTTCATGGGGTTGCAAAGAGTCAGACACAGCTGAGTGACTGGGGGCTCCCCTGATAGCTCAGTGAAGAATCCACCTGCATTGCAAGAGACCCTGGTTGGATTCCTGGGTCAGGAAGATCCACTGGAGAAGGGATAGGCTACCCACTCCAGTATTCTTGGGCTTCCCTGGTGGCTCAGCTGGTAAAGAATCTGCCTGAAATGAGGGAGACCTGGGTTGGATTCCTGGGTTGGAAAGACCACCTGGAGAAGGGATAGGCTACCTACTCCTGTACTCTTGCCTGGAGAATCCCATGGAATGTATAGTCCATGGGGTTGCAAAGAATCGGACACAACTGAGCGACTTTCACTATAACTATAACCACCATGGAAGCCCTTTAGTCCTGCAAATATAAAAATTTAAGCCTGACATGGATGCTTTTTTATTAGTTGTTCTGTTTACCTGGAGTGAATACCTGCCAATCTGTAAGTGCCTCTCAAATCATTTATTGGAACACAGGAAAACGGATACTCTATACTTCTGGGACATAATATTTTATCACACAAGAACCTTTTGGATCTGGGCTATCTGAGAGAAAGGATATGACAAGTTAATTAATTTGTCTTTTCATTATCTAAAAGCTTAGAAGGCTCAAACCCTCCTGGTCCCCGGAAACATTTTCTCTTTCTGAGGTTGGGAGCAACGTACCATTACCCATCGGTGTTTGGCTGCAGGTTTTTTGTGTTTTGTTTTGGTGTGTGTGTGTGTGTGTGTTGAAGATGTAAGGAGAGATGTGGAGCGGCGGCTTCCTGGGGCCTGAGTGGTGGATAGTTAGGGTCACGTGTCACATGACCTCGTGTTGACCCTCTGCTCAACCGCAGACCTCATGGAGGTGCCATGTGTATCAAATTTATTTTGTGAGTGTTTTCTAAAGGTTGGAGCCCAGGATGGGAGACCGTCTTCCCTAGGTCTGTGGGTAATAATAGTGTTTTCATTCAAACTAGGGAACTCAGCGTTTGTAGATACTGTTCTAGACGTTGGGGATGCAACAGCAGATGAAACTAAGATCCTTCTCGTGGAGTTTGCATTCTGAGGGATGAGGAGGAAGACTGGAAGGTGAGGTGGGGCCAGCTTGAAGATTTTATGTTTTTGATTATTAGTATTTTAGAATTAACCAGGCTGCCTCAGGGCTTTGTTGCAGCTCTCAGATTCTCTAGCTGCGCTCGTGGGGTCAGCGGTGGCACACAGGCGTAGTTGGTTGCCCTGCAGCCTGTGGGATCTTAGTTCCCCAACCAGGGATCAAACCCACATCCCCTGCCTTGCAGGATGAGTTCATAACCACTGGACCACCAGGGAAGTCCCAGCTGGAAGACTTCAAAGGTCTGTTTTAGGAATTTGAACTCTTTTGACAGGGGGGTTAGTGAATTATTTCGCCTTTTTGTTTTTTTATTTTGTTTTATTTGAAACTAGCCATTTGGGGAAGTAGGATTTTTAAAAGATTTATTTAACTGCATTTTGTAAAGTTATCATTAAATTGACTGTGAGGATAAAATATTAATTAAATGCTTTCAGAGCTTACAATTCAACCATATCAGTTTTAGACCAATTGGGTCTAAATTGTTTAAGGAAAACTATACTGGACCCACCCTTTTCCTCCTCCGAGGAGTGTCTTGGTGAGTGGACAAAAGAAGAGTTTAGCTTTCACAGAAAGGCTTTTTTAATAGGCTGCTTCTGTAACTGTGGGCTCCCCAAGTTTTGCTTCATTTTCTATTTAGCCACTTAGGAATGGACCAACCAACTTTGCCCAGTTGTTTCAAAGATAATTAAAGTGTTTGCAAAATGTACCATTGTTCCTGATTTGAGATTCTTAATATCTTAAGTTTCACGGAGACAGTTGGCCTTGTTGGGGCTTCCGGAAGGGGCTGGGTCTTGGTAAGTCGCATAGGATTGAATAAGTGTTTAGCTTCGTGACTCAGTGTTGTCACATTAAAGATTTCAAACTGAGAATTTTTGGTGAGTTGACAAGTAGAAGAAATTGGGAAAATTTAATTTTACTGGCACCCTAATTAAAATTGGGAGGTTTCCTAGGAGCATTTAATGCTCTATTTTGTATCCCACAGTGGTGCATTTACCACTGCTTTATCTCTTTTAGATTAAAACTATTTTAAAAGGAAAGCGATGAAGACATATCATTCCCAGTGATTGCTGTCCATTGCTACCTCCACCATCCTTCTGGAATTGTAAGGGCATAAATCATGTCCAATTCATATAAATCATTCCTTCAAATGACTGCTTAGGTTCGGGTCTGTGTCGACTTGATGCAACATTCATGGTAGGAGATTTGCTGTCATTTTCTGTATTGTGGATCAGAACTTTCCCATTCCTCTCTGGGACTTACTGGTGAAGAATGACTTCTGTCCAAACCATGTTTTATTTCCATGATGATTGAAATGACCGCAGCGTGCACGTTTTCTTTAAATAGCTCTTAGAAATCCACCTGGCAGATAAGGCCTTCTAAAATCAGCTGATGGTGTTATTAATACAGAATCAATGAGCATTAGGAAGCAGGAGCTGTCTGTCCGCCACCCCCGCACAGGTAGTAAGTGTACCCATGCCCTATTGACTGAACCGTGGCCTCTCGCATGCTCTCCCCTGTCAATAGCTCTGCCTCAGCTGACCACCTTGAATTCATTCTAGGGGACCACCTTTCATTTGCAGCTGCAGGTCTGTGTGATGTGCAGCTCAGAGAGAAATTTCTCCGTAAGGCAGAACCCCACTTTCTTTTCTTTTTTTTTTTTTTTTTAGAGCTTCCCTGATAGCTCAGTTGGTAAAGAATCTACCTGCAATGCAGGAGACCCCAGTTTGATTCCTGGGTTGGGAAAATCTGCTGGAGAAGGGATAGGCTGCCTATTCCAGTATTCTTGGGCTTCCCTTGTGGCTCAGCTGGTAAAGAATCTGCCTACAATGCGGGAGACCTGGGTTAGATCCCTGGGTTGGGGAGATCCCCTGGAGAAGGGAACGGCTACCGACTCCAGTATTCTGGCCTGGAGAATTCCATGGACTGTGATAGTCCATGGGGTCTCAAAGGGTGAGGCATGACTGAGCCACGGGGTTGCAAAGAGCCATGCACGGCTGAGCGACTTTCACTTCACCTCCACATTTGTTTTCTTTTAAGGGTGGGTATCTATCTGGGTACTAATGTCGTATGTCCGGCGCCCACCAGAGTTCTTCACCTTGAGGAGAGCAACAGAAGCACTGAGCGGCCCCCCTCCGATTGGAAGCCAGCTGCAGTCCATCGTGCACGTCTGTGGCTGCTACCAGCGGTGTATGGTGACCCTGGCCAGTCTTTCTAGCTTCTCTTAATGAAGACACTATGAGAAGGCTTCTCATTCTCATCTGATCTGGGGTTCCTCATCTGAAACTGTTGTCTGGCTGAAGGTGTTGAACCCTTTTCCATCTTTCATTTTACAGGTCACTTTTAAATTAATTCATCTGTTTGACTGCTGGGGCACAGTTGGGGCATGTGGGATCTAGTTCCCTGATCAGGGGCTGGATCCAGGGCACCTGAATTGGGAGCTTGGAGTCTTAGCCCCTGGACCACCAGGAGAGTCCCTGGTGAACCTTTTTCAAGGGCTGATGAATTCCTTCTTCACACTGTGCTGGGCTCGGTGGTGCCTTTGTTTCTGGTGCCTCATTGTCATTTATGGATGATTTGCAGCCGCTGCTTGCCAGTTAGATCCCCATCATGTATAAAGCTGGCCTCCTGCTTTCTGTAAGTGCTGAGTGAGTCCCAGGTTCACCGAATTCCATGCACAGGCAGCTCTGACAGCAGTGGGCCTCAGTGGGGCAGTGGGAAGGACCTTGGGGCAGCTCTGGTCTGGAAGAGTCAGGTTCTGCCTGGGGTTGTGCTTGAAAACCAGCTCTCTACTGGGCAGAACCTTGTCCTCCCTGGGCTGTGCTCATCTGTCCAGAGGAAGAGCTCAGGGTCCTCTCTTTACTCTGTCATACCTACAGCACTCGGGCTGTGTTAGACTTGGGATAGTCTTTCCTAGCATCCCTTATGGAGCCTTCAAGATCGGTCAGAATGGGGTCTTGGCTTGATGACATTTTCCTTTCTTGACGTATTGTTTGCTTCTAAGAAGATGTAATTAAAAAGGAAGCTCAGGTGAAACTTTAGGATGGACCATGTAACTTAGCTAAGCTGCTTTTCTTTTTGATGCACAAAGCTCCCGGGGATATATTGCAGAAATAGCGTTTGGTTGTAAAGAGTACAATGTCTCAAGAAGTATTACCAGAAGGAGATTTTTAAGACAAATTCCTAGAAACTTTTGAGTCATTTATGAATAGTGGAGAAATAGTTCTTCACTTCTGGGATAACACAGCCCTAATTCTTTAGGAATTCATGATATGTTAATAGTGGGGTAGTCAACCTTCAGCTGGTGGGTCCATAAGTCAGTCCTCACCCTGAATGTCTTGTTGATGGTGATGCTGCCGCTGATGGTAACAGCAGTTACCGCTTATTTTAGTCTGTTGGGTGCTGATGATGTACTGAGTGGTCTACATAAATTCTCATGTAGTTATTCTAGTATTGTTTTGAGATGATCAGAATTGTCTGTTTCCCAGGGAAGGAAACTGAGGATTAGAAGTTAGGATGTGTGTTAGTCACTCGGTTTTGTCCGACTCTGCAACACATGGACTATAGCCCACCAGGCTCCCCCGTCCCTGGGATTCTCCAGGCAAGAATACTGGAGTGGGTTGCCATTCCCTTCTCCAGGGGATCTTCAAGGCCAGGTCTCCCGCATTGCAGGTGATTTCTTTCCAGTCTGAGCCACCAGGGGAAACCCGAGAGAAATTATGATAACTGCCTGGAGTGTGAAGTGAGGTACGGGCTTCCCAGGGGCACTAGTGGTCAGGAGTCCACCTGCCAGTGCAGGAAACATCACGTGCGTGGGTTGGATTCCTTGGCTGGGAAGATCCGTAGAGTAGGAAGTGGCAACCAACTCCAGTATTCTTGCCTGGAAAATTCTATGGACAGAGGGGCCTGGCGGGCTACAGCCCGTGGGGCCACAAAGACTCAAATAGGACTGATGGCGCACATAGCCATCAGTGCATCCCAAATCACTCTTCAGAGGTCAGAATGCCCTAAGAAGGGGGCGGGGACCTCAGTGTCACCAGCTTCACCCCCAGTACAGCCATGTAGTGTTGGAAACAGCATGGTTTTGTCCTTTTGAACTCCTCCGTGCCTGCCTTTGGCCCATGCCTCTACATTAGAGGTTCTTTCCCAGTCTCCCGGCCCACGGTCTAGGGCCCTGCTCCTGAACCCCAGGCGGCAGAAGTGTCTGTGGAGCGCCCAGTCCTTCAGGGTCACGGAGGAGAATGGCTCAGTTAGGAATTTCCTGGCCGCCTTCTTTGTTCTCGGACTGTTTGTTCCAGGGTCTGTAAGTGCTGAGTGAGTTCCGGGCTCAGCTCTCCTCTGATGATTGGGTCTGTGCCTCTAGGCTGTCCACACCGTCACCCTTGCTGAAATGCTTCACTGTCTGCCTGCATCTTTGCCGCCAGATTTGTAGCTTTCCTTTTCCAAGTCTGGCTGGTGTAAAACTGCTACCTCCACTTCCCGCCCTGTTAATAATGCCTCCCAAGAGACTCGGCATCCCGTAATTGATGGCTGAGATGGGGGAGAGAGTGCTTCATCTTCAGAAGATGTTGTCACAACCCTATGAAAGAGAATAAAGACAAGTTGCCCAGGTTCCACTGCCCTTATCCAGTGATTCCCCACCCCCCACCCTGCCATTCTTAGTTTTACCTTTTATTTTGCATTCGACTGCCTGTGTAGTTTTACATCCATAGTTACAATCATTTGGCCTTCTACCTCCAGAAGAAAAATCTGTCATTTGAACTGCATGCCGTTGAATAAGGGGGACTGTGAAAGCTGCAGCTCTCAGATCCCGGTTTGCGGGTACAGTTGCTATACCACAGTTTCTCCAACGTGTCGCGTGCGGTCCCGTGTTGAGTGCTACAGCCGTATAAGGCAGGGTCTTGTACAGCCATGCTTGTAGCTCCTCACGCGTGTCTGCACCAATTCTGATAGTTTGCATTCAGAATTTGCCTGTGTAAGTTATATCTTAGATCAATAATGCAAATGGGAAGACCCAGTAGAGCCCACGGCCTCCTCATATCTGATTAGGCCTTTACGAAATCAAGAAATAGGGAGTATGCATCCTGCCGCTTCCTCTCTCTCCCCGTAAATTACAGACAGTACCAGCTATTTATAAGTGAGCTTGGAAGTGCCTTTTTATTGGTAGAGGGGTGTCTGTCTTCCTTCAACTAATATATTTTGAGCATTTTACATACAGAGTATTCTGCTAGTCCTGTTGGAAGATTCAAGACTACAGATGACCACCTTTTCTTTCAGTGGGCCTGCAGTCTATTTGAGATGATCTCCTTGTCTATTTGTTCAATACGTATTCCTCAGGAACAACGATATGGCCACCCGTGGGCGAGATGCAGATGTTCAAAGCTTATAATGGGCGTTTCAGCCATGCACTTGACTGTCTCTGGATACTACCCATGTCCCCACAATGCTCCCTGTCTTAGCCAATACGGCATAAAGAGCCTATCAGGCCATGAAAACATTAAGAGGGGCCAGACAAAGGGGAAGGGGCAGGAGAGCGGGAGGTGATGATATTTAGAATCAGAGACGGCCCCGGCCTAAGCCCCCACAGATGGTCTTGGATTGACGGCTCCTGGGTCTTCTGGGTAGCCAGAAGTGGGCCTGGGGCCTTCAGTGACAGGCCAGTCTGGGATGTGGGGAGATGACAGGCTGAGAGAAGCGTTCCTTGTAAATGCACTGCCCTGAAGATCATCCATATGGGATTACATGTATGCGTTATAGATGCAATTTCTGTAGGAGCCTCTTAGCATCATTCCCTGAGGGCCTTTGGAAAAAAATACTCCCAGACCACAACTACAAACACCGTTGTGTAGCCCGCTGCTCCCGGGGCTTCGGTCTTGTTCTGTCCCTCAGCCGTGCCTTCCTGACATCGGCGCTCCCTGGGTGTCGTCTTCCGCGCCCTCACAAGCCAGTACTGCAGGGCTGACCTTGCGTCCCCTTGGCGGCCTTGGACAAGCCTCCTCCCAGTCGCTCAGGCAGTGCTTTGGTCTCCACTCAGAGTGGGCCAGCCCGAGTCACAGGGCCCTCTCTGAACCTAGCGTGGTGGTCTAGCCTGCGTCACAGGCTCACCTCTTTATTCAGCAGCTGGGGTCGGGCCCCCAGAAGTGCACCCGGGAGGGGGTGGGTTTGTGCAGGGGTGACGAGGGAGCTGTCAGAAAATGGGGTGCCGACGCAGAGCAGGTAAATGTGGCGGATGTTCGGCACAGCCCTGCGGCAGTGAGACCCCTCCAGTGATGGCTCCACGCCGCCAGCCCATTCATTCCTTCCAGGGAGGTTTTCACCGCTTTGCAGGGTCTGTGTGATATGGGCTTTAAACAGAGAGGAAAAGAAAGGACCACTGGCTCATTTTGTTCTGTTCAAGCGTAGATCATAATTTTCAGCTTTATAATTACTGATGAGAATGCCTGAGCCAGGACTCCCTGGAGATTTCTCTGCCGCTTATCTGGAGTAAGTAAAAGGGACATCACTCCCCTGCCTCCCATACCGCCAAGCAGGCCAGCCCCCAGGCTCTGGAGGATGCTCCGTGGGGTGGACAGGGCTAGCCTCGGGCCTGGCAGGGAGGAAGCAGCGTTACAGCCTTACCGATTTCATCCCTCAGAGACCCAGCCCTCCTGCCGTCTCACGCCCTTCCCCCTGTGCAGCAGGGAAGCACGTGTTCAGCGATGGTACCTTTCTGCTGTGAGTGGTGAAAGGCGCATTTCTCTCTGCCTGGCTCGTGTCTGGCCATGCTGCCCTCAGCGTGGCTGTGAATGCTCCGACGGAGGTCACTCCTGGGGTCTCCATCATCCTGAGGTGACGTTTGACATGAATTTGCTCGTCACCACGGAGGGCCCCAGGGACCCGCTGGGGAGAAGGTGAGTTATAGGCCGCGAGGCAGCTCTTCTGGCGACCTGCCTGAAAGGCTGTTTTGGGATCAAGAGACGACTTAGGCAGTTTATTCTTGTAAGTGTGGGGACGCTGTGCCTTTCTGGGCCAGGCTCAGGAGAGGACCGCCTTTGTTTTTCTTTTTCCTTCTCCCCACGTGGCCCCCACCTCAGTATGTGAAGGGGAACTCCTGCGAATCTGTCGGGATCGACACGGATGGGGGCTGTGGTTCAAGGCCCAGTGCTGTTCGTGCGCCGCCCGTGACCCCCGGGTGCCGTCCTGGCCGCCTTCGCACCAGGGCCGCAGAGGGAGGAGCCGGGACAGGGACCATGTGCCCCGAAAGCCCACCAAATCCTTACCATCCTGCCTTCTACAGAAGGCCTGGGGCCCCTCCTGCAGCCTCCCCTTCTGCTTTCTGTTCTGTCCCTCTCCTGTTGCTTTTCTCTGCAGGCAGGAGAGCGCATCCGTGGCTGGGAGGCTCTGTGGAAGCTGGAGTCCGGTCAGCTCTGCGCTGAGTGGTAGGGGCCTAGGCCTGGGCTCCTGGGTCTTTCCGAACTGGAGATTCCGCATCGGTCAGGTGGAAGTAATAGAGTGGCCGTTGCCTGGGCTGTGTGAGGGTTCCCTGAGCTAGTGGAGCTGGGCTCTGTACTGCCAGCATCACCTAACCAGCACTCAACAAACACAGCGTCCATCTCTTCGTGTGTCTGTCTGTCTGTCTCTCTCTCACACACACAGTTTCCTATCGTATGCTTATCTAAGAAGGAAGAGAGAGTACTTTCATGTTATTCTTTCTGCCTCATTTCAGTGTGGAATGCTTAATGTAGCCACTTGGAAATTAATTGCTTGTTTTGCTGTTATATAATTAAGAGCTTAATTAAAAAGAAATAACTCTCACTTTTCACTCCATTTTCTCCACTTGCACAATTTGGGCATTTGATTTCGTAGCCCATTAGAATCAGAATGCGAGTGTTAGGTGTCTGACTTTCCCGACTTCTCCCAAACAGGAACAACCAGACAGGGCGCCCATCTCCATCCTGCTGGGGGTGGCATCGGCAGGGTCTTCGGGAGGCTGAGCACCTGTGGCTTGTATACCAAGCCTGTGATGTCAAGCAGCCAACCTGCCAATGAGGCTTTTTATTTTTTATTTTTTTTCCAGAAACCTGCCCTGAAAGATCTCATCCTACTCACCTCAGCTGCTTTAAACCCACATGTAGTGACAGAAAGTGCTCTGGGGTTTTCATCTGTAAATTCCATTTTTCCTGATGGTGGGGCCAAGGCTGGGAATGCCACCCAATAGCTCCATTTAAAAAGTGACTCTCTGAAATGAGGCAAAGGAAAATACAGTATTCCTTTTATTAAAAAAAATATCTGCCTTTCCCCCGTTGGTAAGTGGTGCAAACTTGAGAAGGTATATACTTGAGTTCTTTGGATGTGTTTTGGAGTTACCAGGCTGGGGCACTGTCACGGCCAAGCATGGTTTATGGTACTCAGAGGCAGCCGTACCGAGATCTTGATGGACGCAGTGGGGAAGAGAGAACATGGATCCAGGACCTCATAAGCTCCTGACACATGTAGTCACTGTCGTTCTTGCAGTCGTTCTACTCTTGGATGTCAGCTGGAGCATGACCTGGAGCCACACGGGGTGCCAGCAAATGGAGCCAGAGCCTCCCCCATACCTAGCTCATTTCCAAGCTGCACACTCTTGGTCCACCATGTCCTCGGACTGACTTATTGGTTAGATGGGTGGAAAGGTGAATAAGTCAAAAAAATGCATCTCTGACAAGCTTCCCCAAATGGGCCAGGTAGGAATAAACTGAAAAAGCAGCTTGCCCATAGTACGATTTTGTGTAAGATCTTTAACAGTTCATGTTGACTGCTTGCTATTAGATTTTTTTCAATTAGGAAAGATGCTTGTTTGAACATTGAACTACCCCCCCCTTTACCCCTCCCTCACCCCACCCCCTGCCCCCAGGTACCCTTGGTTAGTAGATGGTGTGTTCTTGCACACCCTTCTACACATTAACATATGTAACATGCATGCGTAAGGCCTTTTTCGATTTTTCTAAAGGAAGTGGGTGTTTGCTTTAGGATCCCTGGGTTGGATATGATGCCTAGATTCCAGTCCAGTAAACACATGTATTCTTTTTAATAGCTATGTAATATTCCATGATTTCTCCAGCAGCAAGTTCAGCATGGTTATAGGATGTGTATCCACATGGATGGAAGAACTTCATCATATCATTCAAGAAAAACCATAGTTTCTTGATTTCGATTAAGAAGTTTACCTCAGATGTGACTTGAAGGTGCAAGATGCATCATAGGTAGAACTTTTTAATGTCACAGGTGGGCTGGGCCTGATTATCTTTGAACAGTGTACTGTGAAACCTATTAGGACAGAGCGATGGAAAGGGTCACTCAGCTGGAAACTGGGATCTTGTGTTACTCCCAGGCTCTTGAGTAGCCGCCGCGCACACCTCAGACACTCCAATCTGACTCTGCCCATGCTTAACACAGTGAGTTATGAGACAGAAAGCCAGACGTTAGCCACTGATTTAACAAACTGGTGGCTCGGAGATCAGCACTCTGGTGTTGCCATCCTCATCAAAGGCCCCATCTTTACATCTTTATCTAAAATTTATTAGTCGGCTTCAAACCTGTTTGCCAGCTCACTAATGGAAGCCTTTTGAATCAATTTGCTCCTGTAATTTAAACAGTGTTTCAATGTATATTGTTGAAGCAGAAAGGAGTTGTGAGCTTCCAGCCAATGGAGTTAATTATTTATTATTCTTTTCATAAATACTTTCTGAGGCCAACATAACTGAAAAGTGCTTAGGCTGTTTAAAAAAAAAAAAAAGCTAAAGGAAGCAGACACGGTGTTTTCCACTGGCTAATTTGAAAAATGTCACCATATTAGTTTTCATTTACATCTGTCAAGAAACATTTATATCTACACACAGGAATTTTTTTCCCCTTCCTTTCACCAGATTTTTTTTGTGGAGTATGCATTTAATTCCCATTTACAAATTAGTTTCTGTTTTTAACTAAAGGCACCTTTTCTACAGAAATGATGTGTGTGTGATTGTCACAGAGCTAACTTTTCGTCTCAGCAGGGTTTAATTTGAAGCCACAAGATTGCCAACTGTTTTTGTTTTTCAGTGGACACTTAAAAAAAAATGATAAGCCTGCTTGATTAGTTCATAGAAAGAACCTTCAGATTTAGGTAAGGTTAGCTTTGGCGTTTCCTCCCATCATTGTTGAGACGCAGCTCTGGAGTGACAGGGCCTCCCCTGGCTTCGCAGGGCTTGGGAGCAACTTTTGTCTTGGAATGTGTTTCCCAGGAAGTGTTGGAATGTGGCGATCCTGTCCCCCATAGGAGCAGAGGGGCAGGGTTGTTTTATTGTGCAGTGTGATAGGACAGAGTTGAGGCATTTTGTTTGCTGCAGGATTGGAGTCCTAGGCTCAGTGGTCCTCCGCCGTGACCCCAGCCCACTCTTGACACAGCATCCACCTGGCCTGCGCCCCTCAGCCTCATGGGCTTGCTACTCTGGTGACGGGAGCTGATGAAGAGGCGTGCTTCATGCTGTTGGCGATGCTTGCGTGAGCAAGTATTTTGTCTGAGCTGGAGTCGTATCTACTGGTGGCCTCCATGAAACTTGGCAGGTAACACCTTAGCTTACAAATAGGGTGAAGCCTTAGGCCCTTCACAGTTTGAAAGTCAGCACCGAATAACTGTGATTAGGAAGACCTGGGTATGAACAAACTATGGCCTGCGGGTTGAATCCGCCCGCAGCCTGTTATTTATTTTATTTTTTTCAAAAAAAATCTTTTTTGTGACCTAAGACAACATAGAAAGCAAAGAAATCTCCGTGACAGAGACCATGTGAAGCCCCAGAGACCAAAGTGTTTACTCTCTGGCCCTTTGCAGATTCAGAGTAAGCTCTTCGTGCAGCGTCGGGTCCACAGCAGGTACAGTGTTAGTATCAGCAAACACTCGGCTGTCACTAACCACGCGCATCTTAGCACGTTAGTCCCATTCACCCTTGAGGCTGCCCTGTGAGGTGAGGACTCCCAACAGCGATACTTCAATAAGATAATAATAATTTCAAAAGGAGGCAAATAGAGACCGGCTAACTGAGGTAGGTTCACACAGCAGGTGCCAGCGGTGGAGGCAGGGTTGGGACCCAGGCTGCCAGGTTCCCAGGCCCATGTTCCTAACCCTCTGCTGCCCCGCTGGGAACTGTGATAGACAGTCCAGGCCTTCGAGGTCGGACTCTGCGCCTGTTAGGCACTCTCCCCTGTCCTGTGGGCCTCAGAGGGGGCTCTAACTTTTGCAGAAGCAAAGACAGAGACCCTTTCAGTTTTGAAGTCTTTACCCAAAGCTGTGTGACCAGTAGCACTGGTCGTGAAATTCCAAGCCAAGCCCGTCTGGCCCCAAAGCCAGTTTTCTTTTCATAGCTTCTTCTCTGTCAAACTCAATCTTATTTTGGCCCATTTTCAAAGTGACTAGCCGTGATATTTTACAGCTTTCTTAAATGAATACTGGGTGTGAGTTGTAAATCATTCCCTTTCAGTTGCCGGGCCTGAGTAATTTGAGGGCATTTGTCTGGGCGCTTTGGCTGCCCCCAGGATGGTGTATCTGCTGAAATGGGGCATAAAGGCCAATCAGGGAAGGGTCTGAAAGTTCTGCGTCCTCTTTAGTCCTTCACAAAAGAGCAGGAGCCAATACAGAGTGGGACCTGTTTTCCTCAGAAACTCAAAGAGGTTCACTTTCAAATTCCTTGCTTCTGTTCGTGTAAAACAGTTTCTCTGAAAGACCTCATCATCTTAATGGTTCTATCAGTCTGCAGTGGTTTTCATCATTCTTGGTTTAATTTACGGAAATCCATTATCAAATGAAGATGGTCAGATTTATTTTATGGAGCTCCAGAAGTATATCAAGACCAGCGACTAGTTACTTTAAACTCTATTTTCAGGGCAACTGTGAACAGGTCTGTGGATGCTCTTCTGTCATCTTGAGTCCCATTTTTTAAAGAAATTTCTGTTGGTGATTTTGTACATTATCTCATTCACAGATGGTCTTCTTGTCCACCTGACTTTCAAATCTGTTTCGCCCTGGGAATTTTGCTTAGGTCGAAGGAACGAGCACGTGTACTTTGTCAGAGGAAATCACAAGCCCGTGTAAACGCGCTCTTGCTTCCATTGTCTCGTTCACTGAGACGTGAGCCAGGATCTGCTGAAGTTTCACATTGTTAGATGCTGCGAGCGTGCCTGTGTGTCTCACCTTCTTGGGCTGCTCCAGCGTTTGAATATCATCGGCAGTCTCAAGATCCCGGGAACCAATCCTGGGATTTTTATAGCTCGCAATTCTCCTAAATCTAGATTTAGGCAGGGAATCCTTAGAGCAATTCAATTAAATGTCCGCCTTGTTTTCCTTCTAGGGTGATAGGAGCCTCCTGCTTGTTCACCCCAATGAGGAGCCACCTTTGGGATGGGAGGTTGTCTCTTGTGCTTGGGCTTATCTTTATTTCTTGGTCATCACAGAGCTTAGTCTCTGCAGCAGTGAAGAGAGTCACATGGGACTCTGCCGGGAGAGGAAAGGGTGGGAGGTATGGGAAGCACCTAGTGGTTAGCTGTGCTGACAGGTTAGTCACACAAGGAGAGGTGAAGCATTTTGGCACTGCTTACACAATCCAGAGAGTGTGGAGAATTTAGTTAGCCCACTCTGCCCGCGTGGCTTTATTTTTTAAGGGATTGCATCGTGTACATCTGAGTCAGGCAGGGTACCTTTCTAATCCAGGCTGTGCACAGCTTTCTGGCCAAGAGCCCACAGGTCAGTTAGTGACCCTTTTGGAGCCACGTGTAGCTTACCTGTAAAAGTGTGGGTGTTGCAGTCTATTTCTGCATAGCACATTATCCCCAAGCTCTGAAGCTCGGGGCAACGACCATTCCATTTTGGCTTGTGATTTTCATGAGTTAGGCATTCCGGTGGGGCTCAGCTGGGTGGTTTTTCCGCTGTGTGTGGCGTCAGTTGAGGTCACTCGGTGGTTCTCTACTGATGCACAAATTGGGTCGGCTGGTCCAGGGTCGTCATCCAAATGCCTGGCACCTTTCCAGGGTGACAGACCGTTGCCCAGAGCACTGACACATGACCTTTCCAACCCGGTGGCTTTGTGTAGGTGGGCTTCTTATGTCGTAGCTCAGGGGTCCCAGAGAAAGTATTCTGAAAGACAGGAAGCAGAAGCTGCCAGTCTCTTAAGGCCTGGGTCTAGAAACAGACGTGGCCTCACTTCCATGGTCAAAGCCGTCACGAAGCCCACTGGATTCGGGAGTGGACGTGTGCCCCACTTTCTGATAGTGGAAGTATTGATGAATTTGCTGCCATCCTTAAAATGCCACAGTGGGTAATAATAGAGTCGACCTCATTTCCTACAGGATGAGTCCAGACTTTCTGAAAGTTAAGTGAGGTGATCGTACAAAGCGCCACTCAGTCCCAAACTTCTTAGCCTCCAGATCTTCCTTGGGTCAGTCCCAGTCTCATTTTCTGACCTCCTTCCCCCTGTAGTTGTACCTCCTGAGTCTGCCCAGAGGGATCAGTGCGTGGGAGTGGTGTGGAATTCAGAATGAGCCACTTTGTTTATTGTCCAACTCTGCTCTGAAGTATGTTTCATAGAAGCCTGACCTTCACTGTGCCAGGCAGAGAACAGCGTGTAATCGGAGAGCTCGTTCGTTCAATAAACATTTATTACATCCAAGCCACGGGGAGCTGTAGGAGGAATTTAGAGCAGGTTCGTGAAATTATCAGACTCGCCTTTTAGGAGGCCATTCTGGCAGCTCCATGAGAAACGAGGGTGGGATACCTGCTGGGAGAGGATTTCAGTCACCCAGGCAAGAAATGATGAGTTTCTGAACAGACGTGTTAGCAGTAAATACTAGGAGGAGGCAGTTGTGACAGAGGATAAGGAGGTGAAACTAACAAGATTTGGTCAACAGCGGTAGTGGAGTGAGGGGGGATGAGAGGTATGGTCCATGAAAAGGAAGGATGAAGGGCTAAACTGCTTGGACGTGGTGGTGCCGTCCATGGAGATGGGGTCTGGGGGGAGGAGTGATGAGGTAGGAAGATGGAATGTCTGCCACAGCCTTACTGAGTTCAAGGCTCCCATGGGTTAAACCGTTGGGGGTGATCCATTGGCATCTGGATTTACATCTCACACTCAAGGGTTTGGGCAGGATGGAATTTGACCTGTCATGGTTATTATATTGGCAGATTGGGACTGGAGAACCCAGCAGCTGACAGGTCATCTGCTTGCCCTGAAAAATCACTTAGTTGTTTTCAAACTACTAACAAATCTATGCCTAACCCCCAACACGCCCTCCTTGTGTTACGCCCTGTGTGTAGTGTTAGTCACTCAGCCATGTCTGACTCTCTGTGACCCATGGACTGTAGCCCGCTAGGCCCTCTGCTCATGGCTTTCTCTAAGCAAGAATACTGGAGTGGGTTGCCACGCCCTCCTCCAGGGGAGCTCCCTGACCCAGGGATGGAACCTCGGTCTCACTGCAGGGGTGTTCTTCACTGTCTGAGCCACCAGGGAGACCCAGTAAACCCTATATTTCAGCTAAACTGGAACTGCATCTTCCTCTCTATAGACACTCCTGGCTTCCATTCCTTTCCTGCTGTTCCGTCTGCTCGAAACACACTTCCTGTTTTCACTCACCATTCTCCAGTCTCTTCTTATCTAACTCCTACCCCTACGTTGAAACCCATTGCATTTTACAGTTGCATCTGCCAAGGGTTCTTGTCACCGTCCTACTTTTCAAACACTTTTTTTTTTCTGTCTGTCTTTGATGCATTTATGACTTTAAAAATTTTAATCGTATATTTTTCTGAACTCCTCTCAATTCCCTTGCTGGTTTATAAACTCCCTTACCATTGGCATTCACATGGGCTTTCCCACTTTTCTTTACATTTAGTGACTCATGCGGGAATAGGAGGCCAGAGCTCAGGAAACCCCGAGCTGTGCAGAGCTCATCCCTCCCTCAAGCTGTCTCTTCTGTGCACCAGTGAACCCAGCAGGGTTTTGGCAGGAGAAGAGCTCACTCTGCTTGAGTGGATCCCGCTGATGCTCAGTATTGCTGGTCAGAGTATGAACACTGAGCCCATGTCCCTCAGAGACAAAGGGTTGATAGGATTCTACCTTATTCTTCTATTTTAGCTTCAGGCTTTACTTCTGTTCCTGGATTGTTGGCCATGCTTAGTCACACCCTGGAATTGACTGCCACCTCTCAGCCCGTTTACCTCCCTTCTTCTTGTTTAAGCTGCTCTTTGCTGTCTTTCGAGGCTGGTGCTCCTGGGACCACCTTAGTGGTTCTGCTCTGGACCGAGCCCCACTTTGGGTGTCCCCTTCAGGAAAGACAAAGAAACACGAAAATCCCTTGTCCCTTAATGCCTGTTGGGTCCCCAGGCAGCCCTGCGTGGAGGAACACTTGAGTCTTTACTGGCTGATTAAAGGTAAAACTCTCAACAGCATCCAGATAGTGTTTCCTCTCTTTTGGCTGGTTTTTGGTTTTATTAGTTTCCCACGCTTCCGGCCCATCCGTTGAGAGTCAGGATGTGAATGTGTTCAGTCCAGCAAGCAGTTAGGGTCTGCCCTGAGTCTGCCCTTTCCTGGGCGTGGGCAGAGCAGCCTTCTCTAAGGAGCCCAGAGTGTTAAACCTGACACGACTGTAGACGGAAAGCGTGGTGGAATCCTGCCTGTAGACATGTTTTCTTTGGCATACGCCCACTTTCTCTTTTTGTAGTGGAGCAAGTTCCCTTAAAATCTTGATTGTTGGTTTTCTCTGAAATAACCGGCTGATCTGGCAGCATTGGCCCCTTGTTTCCATGGCTCTTGGAGGTGGGCGGTGGGGGTTCCCAAGCTCGGCTCCCTCCCAGTGCCTCTTTTTTCACATGTGGCACTCTCTTCTCACTCATGTTGCCTGGCTGGTCCATACCCATCACCTGCAGCTTCTGGCTTTGTTGGGTTGGGGTTCTTGGGCCAAATTGGGAAGGAGAGGTGTCACAGAGGCTCCACTGCTCCTCCAAGGCTGAGCGATGCCATCAGGTGGACGGAGGTGGACTTGGCATCCTGGATTCAGGAATAGCCCAGGCAGAAGCACCAAGTTAGCATCAAACCAGCACGGCACGCTCCCAGTCATACCGAAGGTCCTCATGCACCTGGTTCTCCTCTCTTTGGAAGGTGGAAGCATAGAGCTTGGAGGGATCAACGGGGTCATCCCCATTGGCTGATTGTGGAATCTTCCCCATGGTGATTGTCCCTGAAGAACACATTTTCAGCTCCAGAGAAAAGCCAGTAGAAAAGGCATTCACCCCAAGTGGTTTGCTCTCTGTGTGTGTGCTCAGTCACCGAGTCATGTCCGACTCTTTGTGACCCTGTGGACTGCAGGCCACCAGGCTCCTCTGTCCACGGGATTTCCCAGGCAAGAATACTGGGTTGCCATTTTCTTTTTCAGGGGGACCTTCCTGACCCAGGGATCAAACCCATGTCTCCTGCGTCTCCTGCAGTGCCAGGCAGGTTCTTTACCACTGAGCCACCAAGGAAGCCTGGTTTGTCCTCTGAAGGCCCTAAAGTGGGTCTAGGAGGCAGCTGAAGCAGCGTCAGTACACTCACCCCGTGAATGCTGAGGAGTGGCTGCGGGTGGGAAGGCAGGGGTCTGGAGCTGGAGGATGCCTTTTGTTTGGCTCTGCCTCTCACCAGCTGTTAGACTCTAGGGAGTTAATTAAGTTAGCTCGCCCTGGCCTTGGTTTCCCCAGTTTGAACCCTCCCAGTGCCTGATGAAGGGCGCTCACCCAGCGAGTGGCCTTGATTGTGTAATGCATTCTAGAAGGATGGGCAAGCATGGTTTCACCCCAGTAGTAGCCCAGCCATTCCCTTTCACCTCACCTGCTGTGAGCATCCTCTAGGACTTCCTGAAGCAAGTTGGTTATGAACTGTACGTAACTAAACTAACATACTTGGGCTTTGCTGCCAGAGTTCGAATTGTAGGTTGAATATCAGAAGCGGTGACCTCTCCGTGCTTGAACACCCACTCCGAGGTGACAGGCCGACTTCTGCTGATGACAGATAAAATCTGGTTCTTCACACCCTCACCTGGTTGTGCGATGAGGGGCGGGGGCAAGGATATTTACCATCTGAAAGTTAGGGGGGCTCTTAGGAACTGGCCCACCCCTCCTCAGTCACCATTTTTTCCTCGCATCTCTGAACCCTCATTAATTTTTCACAGGCTCGTGATGGATAGTTTTTATTTATTCACGTCTGAGGTTCTGTTGTGTGAAAAGGACTCATTTTATAACATTACATATTCATGGCTTGGGATAGATGGGATCAGGAACTTATTATTAATGTGTCACTGTGGGAAACTTACTCGAGTTTACCGGTGAACCTTGTTAAATTCGGTGTGGTCAGCAGACGCGGGGAAGTTTGGGATACGTTCTCTAAAACAGAGGGCAGAAAGCTTGCCGAGGCTGTCCCCCGACCCTGTGAAGCAAGTTTAAATGTTATTTAAATCTTTTGAAATAGTAATTGGGAGGAAGAAAAAAAAAAGGCAGGAGGAAGGCAAAGATGAAGTCTTGTTGAATAGCCTCCTTTCCCAAGCATCCTGTGGATTGCATACCAGCTTTGTTGGCCCAAGCTGTTTAGTGGGAGGTGACTTAAAGACTCTCCTCGCCTTTCCCCTGGGGGCAAGTCGCAGTTTTCTCCACTTATGCATTCACCCTCCTGACCCCCTCCACTCCCACCTCCACCCCTGGGTTCTGGGGGACTTCTCATTTTGGAGCTCCTGCTGAGGTCACTGAATTCCTCGCCTTGGACCGACAGAGTCCTTATTAACATACCATCTTGTAAACCGAAGCCAGGGGAGAGGGCTCAGTGGGGAAGCTGGCCCAATATGCTTCAGCCTGAAGCTCATAGAGGAAAGCATATGCTGTGTTCAGTTCTCTGCAAAGACAGGCGCTGGTGTCTGTTAGGGACAGGATGCAGATTTGGCAAGGTTCGGGGTGGCAGGCTGTTCCGCGTTTGCCAGTTTGGCTTAACTGTGTCATGGCCAGCAACCACTGCTGTCAAACAGGCCCCCCTTGTGAGAAGAAACACAAAGTAAATGCATGAAGAGGAGACATTTTTTTAAAGGATACTTTTTTTTTGAAGGATACATTTTGAAATTCTGCACTCCAGCTTCTGACTGCTGCCTAGGATACAAAGAATCGCGTGGTTCACCACGCATCGTGGGCATTTTCCAGCAGAGAATTTGTTCCTGATAACCTTGTCCTTCAAAGGGGTTAAAAAACAAAACAAAACAGTGAAATCCTTTTGATAACCAAAGCAATTAGCTTTTGAAGTTGATGGTGGGGTGTCAGCGGCCTGAGTAGGGGACAAAGGAATGAAATATCCCTTCAAAGGCCTCCTCCAACGACGTTTCCATAATGCAAAACATTTGTTTCTCGCCAGGATCCCATTGGCGATTGGCTGGTATTATATTGCCATTTATATTGGAAAGGCAGGCAGTGCGAAAACCGTAGTCTATTAAGAGTTTGTGAGTGTGTGCATGTGTACACAGTGAAATAATATCTACTGTAATATGAAGTGACAGTCAAAATTACAGCTTTTCTCTCGCCGCAAGGGTACTTCTTTGCCAAGTATAGTAATATTGTTGTAGCAGTGTTCGAGGCTGTCAGCAGTTCTGGCTTACTCTGCAGAGAGTCGTAAGAGCGTGTGGAAGGAAGGAGCTTCCTGTCAGGGGAAATACTATAATTTTGATATATATTTGTTGGTGCCAAACTGCAATTAAATAGGAGGTGTTGGAAGAAGGTTTTATTTAACCAGCTTGAATTTGTTAATTAATTAGCAGAACCGTGCTTTTGGAGTGCGTCAAGAAGTGGATCCGTGTTGTTCCTGTAACTTGGTTTCACATCACTTTTTTTTTTTTTTTCGTTTGTCTGCTTGTGTGTCTCTTCAAGAAAACAAAACAGAATTACCACCCCCACTCCCCAAATTGGGCAGAATGAAATGTTTTCAAGCACCAAAGGAAGGGGAAAATAAAGCACCTTGAATGGTCTTACCTATTATATCTTCTTTTGGGGAGCATTTCCTTGGTCTGTTAATGTTTGGTTTTCTACCTTGATGGCCTGACAGACATGAAGTATTTGGAGCAATGTCTGTTACAGGCAGGCCTCATTTTATTTCCCTTCACTTTATTGCATTTCACGGATTCTGGGTCTTGTACAAATTGAAGGTTTGTGGCAGCGCTGCATAGAGCAGACCTGTCCATGCCATTTTTCCAACAGCACTTCCTCACAGTGTGTCTCTATTTCATATTTTGGTAATTTCCGCAGTATTTCAGACTTTTCCGTTATCATTTGTTATGGTGACCTGTGATCAGTGTGAGGACCCAGGAAGGCTCAGGTGATGGTTAGCACTGTTAAGCAGTAAAGCATTTTTCTTTTCTTTTTTTTGTTTTTTAAACTTTTAAATTTTATATTGGAGTATAGTTGATTAACAGTGTTGTGATAGTTTTGAGTGTATAGCAGAATGATTCATTTATACATAGATATGTTATCTCTTCTTTTTTTTTTAAATTCATTTCCCATTTAGGTTGTTACGTAGTGTTGATCAGAGTTTCCTGTGTTACACAGTAGGTCCTTGTTGGTTATCCATTTTATTCTTTTGAAACTTTTTATTTTGTTTTGAGGTATAGCCAGTAAACAAGTAATGTTGTGATAGTTCCAGGTGAACAGCGAAGGGACTCAACCATATATATACATAGGCATAACGCCCTCCCACCCTTAATAGGCTCCAGTGTAGTGTCAACATACCTTTAATATGAACTGGGAAACCAAAAGTTCGCGTGCCTCGCCATATCGTGATACTTGCTTTATTGTGGTGGTCTGGAACCAAACTTGGCAAGATCTCCAAGTTATGCCTGTGGATGGTTTAACTTGTGCCTCAATTAGTATGTGGTTACATTGTAGTACTTTTCAGGTGACTAAAGGAAAAATGGTTGTCTCCCACTGTGTGTGTGTGTGTGTGTGTGTGTTAAATTGCTTGCAAAGCACCATCCCGTCTTCTTTAGTTTCCTGTGAGAGATGCTAGGTGCCACTGGAATAGTGACAGGTTTCTTGGCAGCAACTCCTTCCCTTCTTAAGGAATGAGGGTATCACCCTAGTTCCCAGTAAACTACTATTCACAAGAAAAACACTTTCTCTTTTGAATAAGTAGAAACACCACAGAAGACTGAAATAGCAACAATATATTAGAAACTCCAAGGCTGTTATATATGAAGAAATAAAGAACAGGAAAGACGGTGTTGTTTTAACAAGGCGGATTTAAGAGTCTCGAAAAAGCAGCGTGTGTATGTGTGTGTCTGTTGGGGGTGGTGGTTTCTTCTCATACTGAGCATTTAGCAAATTAAGTGAGTTTCATTCTCCTGTAAAATATGAATCCAATAACATTTTATATGATCATAAAATCTGTCTACTTTTGTCTCCATCTTTTATGGAAAAAAAAGAAATATTCCTGAAGTATATTACAGAAAATAATTAATAAGCAACCTTTCATAGTTATTTTCTGAGGTTAATTGTTACCCTAAGAAATCAATTTCAATTTCTTCAGTTTGAAAGACCCATTTGTGACTGAGTGTTTCCAAAAAAGCGAATGAGTTAAAATGTGAAATGGGAGCCCTCAGTCCCTAAAGAAAATGCCTTTGCTGACGGCCGTGATTCATCTGGAGCGGTCTTGCCCATTCATACCCCGTGCCAAGAGAATGTATGGAAAATGTGATAGCACTGTTAGAATCCAGTGTGGGAGATGGGTTACAGTAAGGACCCAGAGTTGAGTGTCGATGCCCACGAGTCCTCACAGAACAAAGGAGCTTGGCCCTTTTTTACTTTTATCTTTATATTTTTTGCTGACCTTCCCGCTCGCTCAGCCTGAGCTCTGGCATCAGTGGAGGCAGGAGAGGCGCCATTGATCCGTTTTCAGGATGCCTGCTCCCCAGGTCCCTAGACGGAGCTGAGTACACAGGGAACAGGGGAGAAAAATTTAAACCTGGAGCTACCTCCTGATGGAAAGCAGGAAACCCGAAACGAAGGGAGAGAGTCCAGTCCCTTCCTTGTGGTCTCCTGTGAAAGTCATCAGGATTCCTCTGTCCTCGGCAGGCACCTGCGCAGAGCTCAGAGGTGTCAGAGCGAGCCTGGCCGGCGTGTCCCGGCTCACCGCGGCAGGCCCCCCGGTGCTGGAGCAGCACTTGGGCACGGCTGGGATTTCCTCTCAAATTAAATATGTTCTTCAGGTACATGGGGAAAAAAAAGTGTCTTTCCCACCTTTAATCTTTTTCTTTCTCTGCTTGGCTCAAAACCTCCCATCCATCGGAATGATTAATGCTATATGTTTTGTGTCTTTTAACACTTTGTTCACCACTTTGGGGCATTCAGCAAAGAATGTACAACTTCCAGGGGTCAGGTGAGAGAAACAGCCCACCTGGATAGCATCTTGTTCTCTTTAGGATCTCAGCACATAAGGACAGGAGAGGCATACAGGTCTGTGGGACGAGCTAAGGATAGCCTCCTTGGGTAATCCATCAGGAGATGTCCCTTGCCCATGGAAAAGCCCAAATGCAAACCACCGTTCAGCTGAAGCGGTCATCACGGGTTCTCGAGATGCAAGGTCAGCGAGTTTGCTCTGCACTAGGGCAGATATGCGTATTTTTGGTGCTGAGGCTGGAAGTCTGACCCAAGCACTCAGCCCAGACAAGAGGGGGCCCAGTGTGTATGGCTGTTGGGCCAGTAAAACTTTATCTGTGGTTGCTGGAATCTGAATTCCACATGACTTTTCGTGTGTCACAAAGTATTCTTTTTTTGTTCCACCATCTAAGGAAGGTGAAGCATTTTTAGACCCTGGGATGTACAAATGGCAGAGGTTCAGATTTGGCCTGGTGGTCATACTTTGCCAACCCAGGGTTTAGAGTCTGGCTTTTTCCAGAGCTCACATATGTCACCAGGCCTCCATCTTTATCTAAACTCTTGGTTTTGATCATCTTTTATTTGTTGGGTATCGAGGGGGCCACTGAGAGATCAACAGCATCCCAGTGACCTGGGCACCAAGAAGCTGGTTCCCCTCACCCATCATGGTCCCTGGACAGAAGCCCCAGGCAGAACTTGATTGGCCTGCCTTGAGGCTGACAGCATCCTTGTAAGTGATGACCCAGCGAACAGGGTTCTTGGGTCAAGGCTGGAATCGTGTGGAGTCACAGAGGCCCAAGTCCCCAATGGAAAAGCGCGCTCAGAAAGGCCCCGGGGATGCATCCTGGAGAGTGAAAGCTGTAGCTTCCACCGTCCCCTCCGATCCTTTTACGGTCCGACACTGTAATTATAATTTTAGACACAAGGAAGAAATCCTTTCTGGATGGAGGTTCAAAAGGGAGTGCTCTCTCATCACTGCCTACTGGCTCCTCGTCAGTTGCCCTGCAGAAATTGTGTTCTATTCCGTCTCCTCGACATCCGGCCTGAGGCTCTTCTGGTCCCTGGAAGCAGAGCCCCAGTCAGACTTCTTGTCCCAGTGGCCTCAGGAGGGGGAGCAGGGAGAGGGCCAGGGCCGGGCAGACGAAGGAGGGTGTGACCGTTTCAGCCTGTCCGCCCTTCCCTCCCCCGGGGCTCTGGAGTGTGGCTGGTACCTCAGAGTGGATCTTGCTGGACACGGGAGCCTGGCTGGCTGGCTGGCTGGCTGGCGGTTAGTGCTTAGCCAGCATCAGCCAGGAAAGGGGGCGGTGGGAGTGCAGCCTCCCAGGCGAGGCAGAAAGGGGTGTCAGCCTGTGAGATCTCAGCCGGCACTCAAAGCCCTGGGCGCGCCTGCTCAGTAAAGGGACCTGGGGCGAGGAAGGACCCCTGCATCATGCCCGTCAGCTCCAGAGCATCCTCTTGCGAAAAGCGCTTCCCTCCTGGTAGGAAGAAGCACGCAGGCCTCGAAACCCACTGCAGGCAGGGCCTGTCCCTGTACCTGACCTCATCGAGTGCCAGCCTTCAAACTGACTTTACCCTCCCTGCCCTTGGCCCCGTACCTACCTTTTCACTTTGTAGCCCCTGTAACTCGACAGAGTGATCCTCCAATAACTTTTGTTTAGCAAAACTCACGGCTTTTCGGGATGCTGTGCTAATGTCTTCCATTTTTAATTGCGTAAATATATTACACACAGCTGGACAGGTTGCTTCCTTGCTGGCCCTGCTGTTGCGGATTGGACATGGATGCGGTTTTCTTGAACTCATCGAGAATGAGCGGTACTTTATTCCTGTGTCCCATGGCGCTTCTTCCTTTAGAAAACATTATTTGCTTGGACGTTTTGGAAGCACTTTTTTAAGATATTGAAAACTTAAAGAAAGGAAAAGGGAAACGCTTTCCCCTCCCCCAAACAATGGCTACATTGTGACAACAGTGGGTTGAGCTAAATTCAGCTACGTCAAAGGAAGAGCAATAAAAGCAGATGGATTGTTCTCTAAGCTTCACTTTATTGGATATTGTAATTGACATATAGTTGTCATTTATAATCATCTGTCCATTCCTGTGAGTTGGGAGCAGTAAAGTTAATTGTGGCAGCTCATTTGCATTAATCTCACCTCTGAAGGGTACAGTAACCCATTAATATCATGTCATGATGAATTATCACAAATAACATTGAACATATTGATTAACGATCTCTGAGATTTGTATCTCGTTAAAACATTTTGTTAGCTCTTTAAACTTTTAAGCCAACAACCATCACTCGGAGGAGGGGTTTGGCGATCATCTGAGAGGTGGTGCTGGGAGGTGGTGTACCCTGCAGGGTCACTGGTTTAAGGAGTTGGCTCACTCAGTTCCCATTAGATTTTTTTTTCTTCCCTATCAGAAGCCAAGTACATTTTCTTGGTACGTTCCTCCTTCTTTTCACCAGATGATAGTTTCTTCAAAACTTCTACTCTGCTTGTGAAGTGGCTTCGATTCTCCACTGGAATGATTTTAATACGATTTTTTTTTTTTAAGTTATCCTTCTAACACCCTAAATGGTGGCCTTCAGAATCTTTTACCCACCTAGATCTGCCTGCTATTTGGAATTAAACATTTTTTTTTCTTCATTACATCAAAATCTCAACAACTTATACAGCAATATCTTGGATATGTGACAGGCTTGGTTCCAGACCACTGCAGTAAGTCAGACAGCAAAGTTTTTGGTTTCCCAGTCCACATAAAAGTTCTCTTCATACTGTACTCTACCAAGTGTGCTAAAGTGTGTTAAAGTGTATTTTTTAAACATGTATCTTTTGATTAAAAATAGCTTTGTTGTAAAACACGATAACCATCATCCACGCTTTCAGCCAGCTGTAGTAGTGACATCAGAGAGTGCTGATGCTGGGTCACCGTAATACAGTGATGATGAGAAAGCTTGAGGTGTTGGGAGAATGAGCAGCATGTGGCCAGAGGTGCTAAGTGAGAAGCTGCTGTTGGGAAGGCAGCACCGATGCACTCACTCAATGCAGGGCTGCCACAAACCTGCAGTTGGTAAAAGAAATGCAGTATCTTTGAAGCACAGTGAAGCAGAGCCCAGTAACACGACTGTGCCTGTGTGTTAACATATGTCAGCATAAACACAGGCATGGATTGTTGGAAATGTTGTCATTGAAAATATCACTCACTTACCCTTTGTCGTATGAACGAGTCTTCCTCTTTTCCTGGGTGCTCTTGTTCATCAGGTGGCTGCAGAAGACTTTGTCCCCTCCGGGTCTCTCCACAGAACAAACATGCAGACAGGACCAGCAGAGCAGGCGTCGTGGCAGCCACACAGAACACGTGGACGTAATAAAATGTTAGTCAGTTCTCTTTCACCGAGCCCCGTCTGTGCAGGATTTCCCCGTAAAAGTTAAACTGCAGCGGACACAGTCAAGAGAAAAGTTGGCATGAGTGAGTTGCAAAGTGTCATTCTTTAGAGCTCTTTATAAAAGAGTTGCACAAGTCATGTAGTATCTGAGCTCTCCAACTTGGACCTGTCTTCCGTTTCTGCTTATTACTTGGTCTGTTTCCCCAATGTAAGTATTGAACACACGGCCAAAACTGGGACCAGTCTCTTCAGAGGAAGGGCAACTGAGCTGCCTGAAATAAAGATGCCTGAGATGACCTCATTACTGCTGGGCTAGCTTGTGTGGTCTTAATCCCGGAGGGTGATTCTGGAAAGGGGCAGAGTGCATGTACTTATCTGCTAAGACCTCCAGCCTTGGGTTTGTGACTCCCCACTGAGGGAAAGATCACAACCCCCCATGTCTTTCCCGAAGCCAGCTCCTAGAAGGCAGGAGTGATGGCTGAGCCCCCAGAAGCTTTCTGATGGCTAGGAAAATTCAGAAGCATGCGGGCTGAGTGCTGGTGGGAAAGATGACTGCAAGTATGAATTGTTTGTCCCTTTAGTCCGCAGGTGAGGGCAGTGGTACCACCCTGACTTCCTCTAGGATGCTTGCTCTTATGGAGGGGTCTTAAAACCACAAGTGGACCATGTGTGCGGCCGGCTTAGCGCCTGAATCACCAAGGACAGAGTGGGTTGCTTCCTTGTAAGAGCCACTTTCCTTTCCGCCCTTTGTCGGGCCTGTAATGTTCTTCACCCACTGAGTATTTAATATCGGTGTTTTCAAATCAAAGAACAGGCTTTTTGTATCCCAGGATAGTATCTTGTAAAGCTAGCCTCTTTATTACTTCACCGGTGTAAGGCTTTATTACTTGCGATCTAAAGCCAGCTGGTGAATTATACATGTCGGGGCTCCCCACCCCACCTCCACCTTTTGGGGGTTCCAGAAAGAACAAGGGGATCTCAACGTGCATTCCTTTCCATCCATGGTATTAATCCTTATTCGTTTTAAAAATCTGCTAACGGAAATATTTCCATTCAGCTCATTAATCAATTGTGATTTTCATTCCCTTGTTTTATAAAAGCTGTTGCAATAAATACTTTTTTTTTCACAAGGCGAAAATCCAAGAGATGGATGCAGCCAGCGTAATTAATTGCACCCAGTTACAGGAGATCAGCAAGTTTGTGGGATTCACATGCTGCTATACCATATGGTTGCCCAGTAGGCGAAAAATTTGATTAATGTTTTGAAGTAGATTTTTTTCAGCAAATATTACAGCCCCAGATGAGGTGTTCTTTTCTTCTTTTTTTTTTTTCTTTTAACTTGCTAGTATTGTTACACTTAGCTGAAGGAACCAACCCTCTGATTTAAAGCTTAATAATATTGGGATCCAGTGAAAACTTAACATGCAATAAAAATTACAGTCTGCCTGCCTCTTGTGGGTACAGAAAAATAATGCAGTATGTCTTTGTAATTAAGTAAAATGTATAAGTTTGAGTCTAGAATTTGATTTTTTTTCCCTAAAAAGAAACATAACTTTTTTCCCCAAGTGGTACAGTTTTGATATGATTTATAAACAGAACATTTGAGTAGACTTTTAAAACTAAAAGGAAACAGCAAAACAAAACAAAAAGAGTTAGTGAACAGTTTCTCAAAAATTGCATCCTCCATACCAGTTAGGTGGTCATGAATTTAACTATGAGTGGCATAGAAAAGTTTAAGCTATCTCTGCTGTTACCCTAAGGTGTATCAGTTTCATAACCAGTCAAGATATTCATAGTTAATTTTTCCTTTATTTAAAAAAGTCTCCTCTAGATTTTTGCATAAATTTATAGTCTCCCTGGTGGCTTAGATGGTAAAGAATCTGCCTGCAATGCAGGAGACCCAGGTTTGATCCCTGAGTTGGGAAGATTCTCCTGGAGAAGGGAATGGCAGCCGACTCCAGTATTTTTGCCTGGGATATCTCATGGACAGAGGAGCCTGGAGGGCTGCAGTCCATGGGGTCACAAAGAGGCGGACACAGGTAAGTGATTAACACTACAGACACGGTATCCTTACTTTTTTAAATCTGTAAAGTAGAAAGTTGGTTTTGTCCTAAGACTCCTAGTCAGGCTGGACGCCCATCCTCGTATGGCGCTCTCCTGCCGGGGTCCCCTCCAACTTCTCTGTCCAGTCAGTGGGAGAGAGTCAGCCCTATGGTAACAAGACAGGGTACGGTAGGTCTGACCTTGGCATTCAGAAAAACAGCTTGAAGTTTTGTGAACATGTTGGAACTGGTGATGGATTCTGAGGAAGATAGAATAAATGAAATTTCTCCGCTTTGATGAATGTGGCTTGATGCTTCATACAGTTGAGTTTTTCTGTTCTTCTTTTCTCTTGAGACTTAATTTCTAATTGCCAAAGCCTCATATGACTCTGCTTAAATTTAGTTGTCTGTGAACTCTTAGCTCAAATAGTTACAGCATGGTCTTTAGCCAGGCATCAGACTATTCTGAATCCTCTGAGTCTTGGCCAATAGAAAATTCTGTTTTTTCTTTCTTTTCTTTTTTTTTTTAGTTTTTGGCTGTACCATGTGGCATATGGGATCCCTAGTTCCTTGACCAGGGATTAAAACCATGCCCACTGCAGCGAATGTGCAGGAGTCTTAACTCCTGGACCATCAGGGAAGTTCTGAAAATTCTCATGAGTCACGGACAATGTCCTTCACTTTGACTGCACCCCCGCCCCGCCCCCCACCCGCTCCCACCACCGCTGGTCTAGAGAGGTGTTATCAGAATCCACCGAAACAGCACTATATGCTGTCACCTCTTAGCTGTAAGACGATTGTAGCTCCCTTTCTCTGCTCTGTGTCTAAAGCATCCAAGGAGCTCCAAGTGCGGTCTGTTTTCCGATGGCTTAATGAGGGGTCAGGGGAAAGGCAGCAACCGGGCCCAGAAGACTCTGTCCTCTGACTTTGATTTACCAAGTCAAATCTTTGAGCAAAGTGGTTAGACTACTTTTGATAATTATATAGCACCAGGCTTCTAATTTTTCTTTTTTTTTTGGTGGGGGGGAAAGGAAATTAGCTGAGTAGTAGTTATCCACAAAGACATGAAAAGAAATGTTACAGTGATGTCATTTTAGGAAAAAAAAACAACTCCCAGAAAATAGTATAGCCCGTCTTTCTCTTCAGTTTGAGCTGAAGCTGTTTCTTTCATTTTCGTTACAGCATCTGGTAGAGATTCCTCTAGTAAGCCAGTTTCCAAGACACCGTTTAAGAATGTGTTTTTCTCAGACCCAAGTAACTTTTTGTGAAATTTCGTCAACTTTTGTGATTTCATCACTGCTAGCAAATATGTTTTAACTGTGCAATGAGTTTTGACTTTGTGTGGTTCCCTCCAAATAGATCCTGTTTTTTTTTTTTTTTGAGAAATAAGGAAATAGTTTTAAATTTTTATTTAATATAGCAGGTGAAACACAATATATGGTTGTTTGGCAGGAGACAGTATACTGAATTATTTATGAATTTATCTGTTTTTTTTTTAAGCAGCACATACATACATGAAATTCATTAAGTGACAGGACAGGTGATTCAGGGAGACGCTGGTGTGTTTAAAAGCCCCCAGTGAGAGGGAGCAGTACCTGTGGTAGTACGGTAACCTGAGCTCCGTTCCCAGCAGCTCGATCCAGGTCGGTCTGATTGTTGTTGTGGTCATCATTTTAATAGAATGTATTTGGAAAGAACAAGCCTCTTCACAGTGCAGTGGGTTTTTTGGTTTGTTTTTGGCCCCAAAGGAGAAGAATGTATTTAGGGTCCATCTTTCGTTGGTGATGCATACTGCCCCCTGACGACATTACCAGAACAATTATCCTGACCCTTTCTGTCCCGGGGAGCCCAGTACCTTTGCAGCATCTCCCTTCACCTCTGCAAATTTCACTTCCCTGGATGGAATCCTTTGGAGAGAGACCATTCCCAGAGTATCAGTTCCCTTCTAAGCAGTTTCCTTTTGTTTGAACTAACCCCTTGGGATCAGGATTTACAGGTCATATCAGTGTCCTGGCTCAGATCAGGTGGTTTAGCAGCAGGTATCCATCAGTTGAATGAAGGTGCTACGTTTTTCAAGTGGGAAGAAATGTAAACAAGTTTAGGAAGGGGAGAAAAACAAAATAGTCCATCCTAGGGGCAGGAAGAAAACAAAAAAAAATCATCCTTGGGGTCTCACTGTTTGAGACTAGGTATTGCTGTGCACCGCTCACCCCCAGCGGGAAGGCTCTGCTTTTGTCCAGGGTGCTCACTCAGCCCAGGGCAGCTTGGGGCAGAGAGGCCCCGGGCAGAGATGGGGAGCAGGGCCCTCCGGCCGCAGAACTGCCAGGGATGCGACAGTGCCGGGCGGGACCGCCTTCCCTGGTGCTGGCCAGCCAGGCCACGCTGGCGGTCAAGTTGAGTACACAAGAGCTGACGATTTTTAAGGCGATTTACAGTGGTTTGTCTTTGGAAAGGCTAAACCGGCAAGAATAAAACCTCCACAAGTAGAGTTGATTTTTGATGGTCCTCAGAAGGCCCGTGCTAAAGTAACTGTCGGGCTCCAGTGACCCGGAGTCTGTACCGTGTCAGGGAAAGTGGAAAGGGAAAGTCATCAGACTTACTAATGAAAAAGAGGAAAAGAAAAAAAAATTATTTGGTTACAGAGCAGTGGGAATGAATGGAGCTCTGGCTTTTCCAAGGAACAGGTCTGAGAAAGCTTCCATGTCTGGGATCCAAGACCAGTGCTTTCCCAGAGAAGGGCTCCGCCGTCCTGATAGGACAGGTGAGAAGCAAAACTCTTCTGGAGGTGAATGGGCACCTCGTGAGCAGGGAGAAGCTGGAGAGATGCAGGTCCATACATTTCAGTGACAAGGTCAACCTCACTGTTGTATTTTCTAGACAACCGATATCTGAAAAGACAGTACTGAAAAGCTTCATTTTCTCCCAAACTAGAGGAGGGTCTCTTTCTTTTGAGGGACATACCAAATAAAGTAATACTAGCTACAAAGAAAAATGCTATATATTGACAATTTTTTTTTCAAGTTTTACTGACCTGCAGTGTGAATCATTAAGTACATCATAAGTTTAATAATGTTCACTGGCATTTTTCATAGTCACTTGATTTTAATTTTCCTGAAGGAGGAGGTTATTGTGTTTTATTTATAATCAGAAGCACATGAGCCTGTGTATTCAGGTAAAGGGATATAAAGTTTCTTCAAATAATTCCTTAAAATGTAAATGCTGCTGATGTATACTTAAGCACTTTCACCTGTACCTCTCTCTGCGTTTTTTATTTTTCCTTTTCTCATGACACATTTGATAAAAAAGAGCCTCTTCAATACAAACCTGTTTGGGGTTTCTGTGTTTGAAATTTTATCAGAGGCTTTGGGTCTGGCCAAACAAAAACCACCCTGGAGCCTTTACTTAGGGAGCATTCTCTGAACGGACCTGTCACCGTGCTCCCACGTGTTTATTTGTAATTAAGGCTAAGATGCTTTAGAGGGGCTTCACCATGAATCTTAAAAACCTAGAGGCATTTCCTGGTGAATGATGTATGGCCATTTGCTTTGGGTTGCCGCTGAAAAGAGAATTGTTCCTATGGCATCTTTAGGGAGAACAGCTTTCCTGTGCGACTCGAAGCCTCAACCGCCTCAAACTCCTGTTGTTCGGTAAATCTGTCAGAGGGGTCTGTGAGGGACCGTATTTATGAAGCGAGCGTACAGCGGTCAGTCTGAAAGCTCCTTAGCGTAGTGCTTTGAATTTTAAATTACACGCATAATTCAAAGGTAATGTAACTTGCAGTGTCGGACTTTAGTCCATTCCGTTAAATGGAGAAAAATGACTGACGTTTGGAATGACTTATTGATTCTCGGTGGGAAAATGACTTCTGTAATATAGGAAGTATGGTAAAAGGAATAGCTTAATTATTTAGGGAGCACTTTTCAAAATATGCTTTTACAGCAGTACAAATTGTGTATATACAAATTGTACAAGGAGGTTCTTTTTTTTTTAAATTCTCTCAGAGGAAAGTTATGAGAAGGCTTATATTATTTAGTTGCTAAGACAGAGTTTAATTTTGCTTCAAATCCTGGAGGCCGTAACTAAGAAAGATATAAGGGCTGATGAGAAGTTTCTAAATGCCTTAAAAAAAATGACATGTTCCAATTGCCATTTCTTATTTACATTATACGCCAGCAAACGTTAGGAGACCTTGACTGCCAAGATTTACAAAACACACTTCTCTCTCTGTTTGGTTTATGGTGTTTTTCAACAGTGTCATGAACTCACTTAATCTGATTTCATCAAGTAAATATATGGGAAGTGGAGATGACATATTTTAATCTGGCATTTGAGGAAATATTCATAAAATATCAGATAAAATATTTATTTTGGCCTTTTCCTTCTGATCTCTCTTTTGATTCACTGTGTATTCTTTGCTTAAGGACTGCCGCCTAATGTTATTTTGACTGCAGTCCACAGTGTTGGCAGCCTTTCAGATAAACAGCATATCTGTGGTTAATTGGTTGAGCATGTTCTATAATTATAATTATATTAAAACCTTAATGTGCTTGAACATTTGCCCACCAAAGGCCACTGGCGTGAACCATGTTAGGTTTCTGTCATGATAACGGAGCTGGCTGGTGGCCGAGATCCCGCAGTCGAGGCAGGACCAGGGATCAGGGACTAACACAGAGACCGCTCACCATTTCCTTCTGAGACCACCGTCTGGACAGTGGCAGACACCGAGCGTGAAAACTGCCTCCTGCTTGTAACTTGTAGATTCCCTAGTTTCAGCCTGTGGGCTAACGTTTCTTCAGATTTTGAAACCGGACTGACTTGGCTTTTTATCAGCATTATACAACCGTCATAAAAAGCAAAATTAGCACTTTATCCAGTTCAGAGCTAGTCGCCAAGGCCACCGTGGAGCAGGGCAAGTCACCAAAGACCACTGCTTAGACCTGGGCCGGGAGCCATGGTGGAAATGAGCAGAGAGGTCTGACGACCAGCAGCTGAGGGTGGAGGGCCCCTTCTCTGCCGAGCCTGCTGGGTTGGCATCGTAGCCAGTGATCCCCTGGACTTACCAGCCGAGAGGCCCAGCATTTTCTTTCTAGGTATCAGGGTCAGCCATACTGTGGTGTCTCTCCCCATGCATAAATCAGAGTCTAAGAACTCCTTTTTTTTATGGCATGAGGATTTTTTTTTTTTTTTTACTCTTTTTAATAGTTGAAAAAAAGAATCAAAAGAAGAAGAGCATTTCATGATCCATCGAAGCGTATGAAATTCAAATGATAGTGTTCATAAAGCATTTCATTGGGACAGGGTGTTCATCTGTTTATGTATTTTATCTGTGTCTGTCAGGGCGGAGTCCAGCAGTTGTGGCAGAGACGCTGTGGCTCACAGAGCTGAAAATATTGACCATCTCATCTCTTAGAGGAGAAGTTTGCCAACCCCTTGATCTAAAGGATGTCCTTCGGCTTCTGTCTCCTTCCAGCAGGATAGCCCTGTTGGAGCAGGGGCTGTTCCTGGTCCGGGGCTTGGCACAGAGTCGGGGATGTGGGTTGGGTGAATCAATGAATGAATGCAAGGAAGGCAGGCTGAAAGGAGGGAGGGAGGAAGAGAGAGAAGAAAGCAAGAAGCCAGCCCGAAGCTATGAGTACAGAGACGTCTGTCATTCTCTTATCTTTGGCCCAAAACGACTGAGCACAGTTTCTAAAACTTGAAAATCTGTCTCCAAACATGTTTGAATTGATTTTTATGGTCTTTTAATTAACCCAATAAAAATGGCAACAACACAGCAATTTTCAGAAAATGCCAGAGCCAAGCTTTTTTTTTTTCTTTTTTTAATAGCTATGCATGCAATCCATGTCACACCCACTCAGTTATTTCTGTGGGCCAAAGAATTTTCTTTTGGACCTAGGATACTTTAAATGAGGATTTACTTAAAATATTATGTTCTATATCATTAAAGCAGGGAGACAAAAAGTTCTTCCTATATTTTTTTTTATAGGATGGAGGAATTCTGGCACTGCAGAGTACGGCAGGAAATTCCATCAGGTTTTAAGCACGCTGCCCGTTCCCTAAAGTATTTGGAGGGATTCATAGAAGAACCAGATGAATTCAGGCGGATCTCAGTTCCAGAACTGAATGTACCCTTCATCAAAATATTCTGCAAGGTTTTCAGGGATGGGTTAGCAAGGTGAGGATTCCAGTTCAGAATCTTCACACTGGCGATGCAGGCCGATAGCCTCTGCCAAGATGCTGGAAACTCCCAGAGTCTCATGAAGGCATCCTGCCCACCCCCAGTCTTGTGGGCACACTCTGGCACGGTCACCCTTTCTTGCTGCTCCCCTTCTTCCGGCCTGGCCTCCTGGCCACTTCAGCCGGTTCTCACTGTGGCCTGTTTCCTAGCATTGTTGGGGACGCTTCAGGGCTGATGGTTAGAACCTGGAGGGAGGTCAGGGCCCTCATGTCATCTTGCTGAAAGGTGTATCACCTACAGTTACAGGTTAGAGTTGCTGGCATGGAGGGGGAGGGTCAAGCATTAATCCAGACAAGTGTGCAGACATCTGGCTCAGGTGTCGTTTTCTGGGTTGGGAGGAGCAGGCTGTTGGTGGGGCATGGAGCAGAATGGAGGGGCTGCTGGAGCTCTTTTGGGGGATCTTTGCACAGAGAGCATCTTCATCCCCACGCCTGGTGGCCGACGTCAGACGAAGGCAGTGGTTGTCAGGCTGGAGTGTGCCTGGCGTCTCCTGGAGAGCTGTTAGAACCCACCTCCCTGGGCATCCCCTGCAGGGCTCGTGATTCCAGAACTTGCAGAGGGGGGCCCAGGGATCTGTGCTCTTAGTGACTTCCCAGCTGACGGGCTTGCTGCCTGCTGGGCAGTCACACTGGACAAACGGCTCTGCCAGCCTCAGCCCGAGAATGCTGGCTCATGGGATAATAAGATTTCCGCCACCCACAGCTTCTTTTGGTCATCCGTATGGCAGGATCGTTCTGAAAATTTTTATTTGTTTATTTATGGCCGTGCTGGGTCTTTGTTGCTGCGAGAGGACCTTCTCTAGTTGTGGCCATGGGGGGCCACTCTTCCCTTTCGGCGCACAGGCTCGGTGGTTGATGGTGGACAGGTATAGATGCTCCGTGGCACGCGGCATCTTCCCAGACCAGGGCTCAAACCTGTGTCTCCTGCACTGGCAGGCGGCTTCTTTACCTCTGAGCGTTGGGCAGGATCTTACGTTCTGAGTTTGAAAAACCTCCCAGTTAGTTTAGTAAAATACTTTCACCATCACTGCTTTTAAAGCTGCCCTCCGAAGTGAGAAAACCAGAAATACAATTCGTTTATTGAGATAATTTGTTGTAAATGTGAATTCTGCATCACATTTGGAAAGTATGAAAAGCCTTACTTGGAACTCATTGTGTTCAATCTGCCTGTCCCATTCGATGTTTCCTGTATAAATTGGATGTACCTGCTGCTGCCGTTGGTTTTGCAGTAATAATACTTTTCTACATTCAAAAAAAAAAAATCCCGAAATGAAAATGTAACTTAGTCTTATTATTGTAATCTCCCCTCGCCTTTTTTGCATGGATCATTTGTTTGTGAACTGGTTATTTCAGGAAGGGCTCAAAGGTAATTTCATGGTTTATAGCGTTTATATTGGCGCCTTTAATGAGCAAAAACGTATTGTTTTCTAATACACGAAACGAGGGATTCACATATATATATTATTTTCATTTCCAAATATTACATGTATATCAAGTTTAAGACATTGGGAACAACCAAGTAAAGAAATTATACTTCTGTACACAGGGGAAATATGCAAGTTTTGTGATGCAAAAAAAAAAAAAAAAAATAGAAGAATCGACATTTGCAGGCTTATGAGATGATTTTCTTTCTAATGCATCCAAATGATGTAGCAAGGAGCTGCTGTTGTGTTTGTCCCTCGTACAGCAATTCATATCTAAAAATATGGTAACATATGGCTTTGTTATTATTTAGTTTAGGAATTTATGCACCTACAGGAGTTTTGAGAGCTCTGGGTCTCATTCAGATGTTGGTACACAGCAACTATACAGGATAAGCTGGGGCTGGGAGTTACTCAGCCCCAGGTTATCAAGATTTGACCAATTCACTTTTTTGTTTGTTTGTTTTTTTTGTTCTTGATGATGTTTGTTAAACTCAAGAATTTTTTTTCTTTTTTGCAAATTGTTCTCTTTCCTCTTCCTTATTATGTTTCTGAAGGCCAAATTGGTGAAAGCTTTGGGCCCAATAAAAATACGCCCTGGATTGGAAAATGGCTCAAGCTTCTTTTTCCAGGCCCGGAGCGGGGTGGCTCTCCAGCCTCCTGGTTCATTTGATGTCGCCGGGAGTCCTTGACACCCCCACAGTCGGTCCCAGGCACGAGCCCTCCCCCGCCCCTCCCGAGTGTGTTTGTTTTACAGCTCCCGCACGGAGCCTGCAGCTGTGTAAACCTGGGAAGGGTTTCTGCACAGCTTTGATCCTTGCACGGATCAACAGTTGCCCTCCATCCTGAACCGTGTTCCATGGCCCCCGTGCCTCTCGGATTTTTCCATTTTCTGGTCATTACGGCGTTGCATGGGGAACTTTCCAACAGCATCCCCTTGGTGTAGAATTTGGAAGATACACCTTTTTTAGGAACCTGTTAAGGAGTGATTTTTAACTTGATGCCAGTTTCCTCCTAAGAGGAAATCTGACACCTTGCAGTAGACTGAGAGAGGCTGAGGAGCTTGACCATGTTATGGATGGAATGAATGTTTATAGAACAAGCACAGTGTGGGTGTTTTTTAACTCCTGAAATGTTGAGTCCTTCCATTAAACTGTGGCCTAATAGCTGGGTCAGAGGTGGGCTCTTGGGCTGGCACAGCGTGGCATTCTTTTTCATTTAGTAAGCTGGGGACTCTGCGTGGAGGATATAGAAGCCACGGGTCCTATCCTTACAGTCTGGTCCTTGTTTTAAAGGCTTCACATAAGGCACAGGGAAGCTAGGTGGAAATTCTTGAGAGGGAACCATCATTCCAGCTGGGGTGATCCTAAGTGGCTTACAGGGCTGGGCCCTAATGCCTCAGCAGGATGTTGAGCTCAGAGATGAGATGAGGTCTTTCCAGGCAGAAAGAGCAATACAGAAGGTCTCCAGATTCACGTCCACTTGGGTTTGCACCCTGGCTCTGTCACTTACTACCTGTGCGATCGGGGGCCATTTGCTTAATCTTAACGCTTCTCCGGTTTCTCACCCATAAAAGAGGACTAATGATAGTCTCTTTGAGGAGCTCCCCCGATAGCCCAGTGGTCAAGACTCTGCACTTCCGTTGCAGGGGATGCAGGCTCGACCCCTGGTCTGGGAACTGAGACCCCATAGGCTGTGCGGTGCGGCTGGAGGGAAAAAAGCCTCTTCCTTTGAGGTTGTGTGAATTAGATGAGGGAGTGCGCGTCCATCGGTGCTTTAGTGCTGTCCCTGGGACGCAGTCCGCCCTCCATGTGTGTCAGTCAGCTTCTGTCAACGCTGCTGCAGCTCTTCTTCTCGCCCTCAGGTCCTCCCTCCTCCACCTTTTGACCTAGGTTTGCCCCAGAAAAGATGTCATTCTGGGTGTGACAGGAGCCTGGGGGCTAGGTGGGAGAATGCTCTGAGACTCCACTGGATAGCGAGTCTTAATCCCCTGGGGGCTGGGCAGAGCCGTATCCTTCTGTGGTCCCCAGAACCCCAGAATGGGTCTCTGCTAGAAAGACTCTTGCCTGGGGGGTAGCTCCATGGTTGAGTGAAAGCGGAAGCTGCCTTCTCAGCCTCTCTTCCCAGGAGCCAGCCGGTCCTCCCTTGGGGCCTGGCCCCTCGTCATCCCCAGAGCCTTATATATACATGTGACCTTGATCCCTTGAATATACTGAACCCTGATCGCCTACAAGGATTAGGAAACACAACTGAGAAGACAGAATAATTGGGGCTGAAAGGGCAAACCAGCGTAGTCAGTCTACGGTGTGGCTCTGGGTTCTTCCGTGTGTGTTGAGCTGTGGAAGGAGATCCCTTTTCTTATCATGCAGACCACCTTTCTGTTGCCATTGAAGACAGTGGACTGAGACAAGGGTCACATGGTCTCAACTGCTGTGTGGCTCGGTTTGGCAGAAACACAAGAGTCCAGGAAAGAGAGTACGAGCCCTGGCTTGATCTCTAGGGGCCAAGAGGGAAACTGCGAAACCCAGATGGTGCCATCGCTTACGAAGGACAGTGCTCAGAACAGAAGGGACTGCATGGAAATTAAGAGACAGCTTAATTTTTTCCCCACAGTAATCACCAAGTCTGTTCAATTTTCTTTTCTTTTGAAAAACGAATTTAATCTTCGAGAGAGCATATACATTTCAGAATAATTTCCTGGGTAGGCGTCCTAACTTTCTTTTTTTTCCTTCTTTTTTTTTTTTTTTTTTACCCTTTCGACATCCCTAAATAGTTCTTCGTGCAGTGGCATGACTAGCGGCTCAACTTTTTCCAGGAAATGATTCATTACTTTATAATTCCAATTCACTAACCATTTTCAGCCGTGCAATAAATTTAAATCCTTTACTATCAAGATAACATTTTTTCTCCTGTCATGGAGATATAATGATTGGAAACCATTTTTAGAAGTTGACCCTTTGGGGGACAGCTCTTAGGGAGCTGTCCTGTACTCCAGCCCATAACTTGTAGGATGTCAGTGTTTCCAGAACAGGGGCCCCGGGCTGCAGGTCTGCCCGTTTTTCCAAATGCCCAAGAAAATGCCCTTTACCGTAAGTGTGATGAAGAGTTCATTGGGTGACTGGGAAAGATGAGACTGTGCATTTGAAGCCTGTGGTTCTGAGAAAACCACATCATTTCCAAAAACAAAGGATAAATGATAATGCCATCGCTAAGGCATACTCTACCGTCCTGAAAATCGGCTATGAATCAAGACGAGGCCAGACAACTCAAGTGGTCCTGTACATTGTAGAGAGTAATTCTGAGGTCTGTCACGTCCCTTCATCTGTGGCTAACTTGCTATGCGATTGTAGGGAAGTCACTGAGCCTCTCTGAACCTCAGTTTTCTCAACAGTAAGTTGAAGCAATGGGTTTAATGTTCTTTGGGCTGCCCTTTAAAAGACCCTCAGGTTGAGATTTCAACAGTCACACCCTCTTCTCTGTAATATTAATGGTAGTAACTCTCCCTTTTATAAACATTTTCCACATGTTACTTCTTTGTAATACCTGCTTTTAAATGTTTTTTAAAGAAAGATGAAATAAAACACTGAAATTCTGAAAGTAACAGGTTTCTTAACTTTTGGTTGTAAAAATTATTGGGTGTGTAGAAAATTCAAACAATAATAGTACGGCGTATAACTATATTCACCACCTAGATTCAGTAATTGCTAGTGCCTTAATATATTTAGTTAGTCCGTCAAGCCATCTGTCTGTCCATCCATCCATTCCACTTATTCATCCATCCATTCATTTGATCATCCATTCATCCATCCATCCACCCAGCTGCCCACCCATTTATCCATCCACCTGTTCAGCCACCGATAGGTGTATCCATCCATTCATCCATGTGTGTATGTAATTTGTGGACATTGAAACTCTTTACACTTAAAAATTTTGGCAGACATCTCCTAAAACCAAAGACCTTGCTCTGTGATCACATTTATCAACATTATCATGTCTATAAAACTGATAATAATTCACTAACATAAAAGAATGTAACAAGGTTTACCCAGTCATGCTCAGAATGTCTCTGAGAGCTTTTGGTTTTCAATCAGTCTGCAAGTCAGTCTTGAGGTTCACATGTAATATTTCCTATTACATTTTTACTCTGTTTTAGTAGGGAGGTTTTTTGGGGATTAGGGGTCATAGGTTGGCTCATGACCAGTTACTGTGGATACTGTTAATTTCCTTTTCCAGCTTGCAAGGCTTTGTTGTTAATTTTCAATACTTTTGCATTATCAAGGAAACTTAATTTCTTGTACATCTTGTATTTTTGTGAATCTGATTTTGACTTCTAACCCAGCTAAGACCGACCGTGGGAAGGATTTCCTTTGGTGAAACTTGGGAGGAGGAAAAATGTGTTCATGAGGACTCTGGGGGTGCCCTGTGTTTATTTCTGCCTAATAAGTCTCCCCAGGGCTCTGTGCCTCAGTCAGTAAGACCCCCCCCCAAAAAAAAATTGTGAGAAGGAACATTCAAGTCTCATGTTAAGAAACCAAGGCCTCAGGGCTCCTTGCCTGTCATTAGCACACCAGAGGGAGCACTGTAGAACCAGGATTGCCTCCTGTCCCTGCCGCCCACCTGGGGAACGCTGGGACCCTGGGTGACAGCCCCGTGTCCCGCGCCTGCCTTGGCCTCGCGAGTGTGGTACAGGGAGCGGGTGGAGTGGGCCCTTCCTCTCTCTCCTTCAGGGGATGTATCTGGCGTAGAGCTTAGGGTGCAGAGTAGAGGCTGATCTGCCCGCAAGTTGGTTCCTGCATCAGAGTAACTTAGTCTAAAATTAGATGAGGTTTCGAGTGTGTTTATCATCCTTCCCGGGTCATGAGAGTTGACAGGCCACTACATCACTCGGGAAAGTCTGAGGACCCGCCTGCAGCCCCCAGACTTCCCTCCCGCCTCCCTGCCTCCCTGTTCACATTTGTTTTGGCCTGGAGCAGGCACAGGCCACGGCTGCGGATGCGACGTCGGAGGAGAACACCCGGGTCATGTCCCTCTGCATGAGTGGACGTCGCCTGCTAGCAGAACGTGTTTTGTCTTGCTCACACGGTGACTTTCGGAAATGGCTGAGATGCAGATACAGATTGGGAGACTTCACGTAAAAATCTGGCATTCCTGGTAGATTCACAGACTGGAGTAGGGGAACTTCCCTGGCCGCTCAGTGGTTGGGACTCTGAGCTTACAGTACAGTGGGTGCGGGTTTGAGCCCTGGTTGGGGAACTAGGATCCCACATGCCACGCAGTATGGCCAGAGATGAAATAGACCTGTTTGTTAATAAAATAAATAAAAGTAAAAATTGGTGGAGGAGGCAACAAGTAGCTGGAGCTGAGCGCAGGCATCCAAAGGGCACGTGGTTTCCAGCTGTCCATCATCTCCACTGCTCCCTAATGTTTCCCCCGCCAATTTAAGCATCTTTATTCATTCATTTGGGCTTCTCTGATAGCTCAGCTGGTAAAGAACCCACCTGCAATGCGGGAGACCTGGGTTCGATCCCTGAGTTGGGAAGATCCCCTGGAGAAGGAAAAGGCTACCCAGTCCAGTATTCTGGCCTGGAGAATTCCATAGCCTATACATAGGCTGTATAGTTCATGGGGTCGCAAAGAGTCGACAGGACTGAGCGGCTTTGACTTCACTTCACTCCTTTCTTTCATTCTTCTGCCCTTTGAGCCTGCTTTGCCTGTACTAGGGAAGGGGGAGCCTTGAAACCTCTGGTTAGGCCACTTATAAGGGAAATGAGCATCTGCGAAAAAGGGAATGGCAGTGGAGGGAAAAGCTGTGGCATGTTCTGAATGATAGCAGGGGTGTTGCTGATTTTTTCCTCCCTAGTTCCCTCTGGAAGAAAGAGCCCAACTCCCATGAACTGATTATAAGTCTCTAATTCAAGTTCCAGTCATCATGAAATGGAACAAGCCTATGCGTCTTCCATGGGGCTTGAACATATGAGCACTTTTTAAATTTTGAGGATGAGAAGTCTCTCATTTTTGGTAATGATAGAATGGCAGAATGTCACTCACCCACCACTTGGGTGTCTGAGAAGGGTCGTGGGTGCTGGACAGCCCACGTCAAACAATTGCCCCTTGAGGGTGGATGGTTCAAGTTCATTTGGAATGAGAAATTGCCAGTGACCTGAAGCCCATCATTATTAACCTTGTGGCAAAACATCGCCATATCCAGTAGCCAACTCATTTTTTTAATCCTTTTTTTGTTTTTTTCTTTTCGGTTGGAAGAAAGGCTCATTGATGAAAGTTGGCTCAGTTCTTTTTGTTTAAGTTAAGTGGTTGGACCACCAAGAAGAACGGCTTTCCTTTGATTGGGAACAGGGCTTGATCCAGATGTGTTTCACATGGCGTCAACTTGGGTCGCACACTCCACAGTGGATTCGAGCTGTGTTTATATAGAGACACCCGCCCACAGAGAAGACCATGTAGAAAAGCATCTCTGTGTTACCCACCATCTAAGTCTTCCAGAAGAGCAGCCTTTTAGTGATGTATGAAGCACCTACAGCTTAGGTGCTTCTGTGATGAAGGAATGCCTCCTTTGTTCTTCCTTCATTTGTAAATGGAACAAGTGACGCGAAGTAAATATGAGGTAGGAAGGACTTGTAGAACATAATGGAATAACCTGGTAGAAGATTCTGGAAGGCTGAGCCCATCTGTTTCTAGCTAAGGCTCTGGTGGTTGTTATGTCTTGTCTGGTTAAGCAATCAGGGTCTCGCTGGAGGTTTCCTTTCCCCTCCAGCAATAGGTCTTTTAGGATCCTGCCTTGAGGCACCCACGTAAGTCCCCTGAGTCACGTGAGAGTCCGTCTAGGCACTCTTCCCAAAGATTGGTCCCTGTGTAGCCTCAGCTGTTCACTCCATGTAGAGCGTCTTTTCAGCGTATTTGTTGGGCTTGCTCCATTTGTGACCACAAGAGTGTATTTCTTACTTCAGATCGAAGAGTCTAGAAATGGGAACCCCGTGCCTTCCTGCACTTCCCAGAGAACCCCGCTTCTTCCACAGTTCCCCCGTCTGAGTTAGCAGAGTTAGATTCTGGGCAAGTGTCGTGACCCTAAGGCTTCACGACCAGAACCAGATCCCACATGTGATGTCCGGTCTGTGCAGCTGGTGGAACGAGGGGAGCCTGAGTAGGTCCTGTGCTGCCTGGGGGTCGCCTCCCTGCAGTGCTTGCATCAGCTGGGGCTTGGCTTGGACCCCAGGTTTCCTCATCAGGGCTTTATCTCCCTTAAAAGAGACTTGGGGAGGCTGTTGAGTCTGGGGGTCCATGTGCATGATGCTGTCAGGGGGCCGGGACTGCTGTGGTCTCTCCCCTCAGCCCTTCTTAGCACATGGCTGCTCAACCTCTGGGTGTGATGTCTACTTCGTTAACAAGAAGAAGGGGTCACCAGCATGTCCATCACAGGCCACATGTAGCTGCAAGGGAGTCTGGGTGCTCTTAGCAAAGATGACGGGGAGAATGATCACAGGAGGGCACGCAGCAGTGTCTGCCCGGGTGGTCATAAGCTGGGTTGCCAGAGTCAGGCAGATGCCTTGGACTTGACTCTCTGGACCACAGTGTAGCCCTGCTCAGTCTGAATGAATGTTCCCCTCTGTAAGAAGGGGGTAATAAATGAACCTATGATAGGATTGTTGAGGCTTCCCTGGTGGCTCAGACAGTAAAAGAGTCTGTCTGCAATGCAGGAATCCCAGTTTGATCCCTGGGTTGGGAAGATGACCTGGAGAAGGGAATGGCAACCCAAATTCCAGTATTCTTGCCTGGAGAATTCCATGGACAGAAGAGCCTGGTGGGCTACAGTCTGTGGGGTTGCAAAGAGTTGGACATGACTGAGTGACTAACACTTGCGCTTTCAAGACTTGTTGAAAGGATTAAACGAGGTCAGATGTGTATGATGCTTAGATTGGCATCAGTCGGTGTTGAGTGACAGTCCCAGCTGTGAGCATTGTGGTTGTTGTCACTGTTTTTCCGTTTTCCCCTCCCTCCTGTCTTCCTCCTTTAGCTCTTCTTCCACCATCATCAACCATCAGCATCCCCATCATCCATAGCTCCTCCCTCACACCACTGTGATATATTGATTGTGTTTATTTGCTTTTGTCATCACATATCCAAAAGCAATTCAGCTTTTCCCACAAGAACATTCACTTGCTGTGTTTCCTTCTACTCTTGAATTTCCTTAAGCTACCCTGAAATCGTTTCTGCCATTTCTTGCGAAGGCTCTCCCTGGGCCCTGCCCACACCACATGGCAGTAATCTCTCCATGCACACACACAGCTTAGTACACACGGGGTTTGTTGATGGAATGAGTGAATTTTTCACTGACTACCAAGGACAAGCTGATTATATTCCTCTTTGAGCTCATTTGTTCTCCTGAGAGCACAGCCGCATTTCCAGATTGATGGCGTCAGCTGTATATCCGGAGTCCTTGCCCTCACAGCTGGTGAGTGGACCCGAGTCTGTAATGACACTAGTGGTCGTCATGACGCTGTAGCCACTGCGCTCCTGCCCCCGTCACGTACAGGGTGCACTCCGTGTGCTGGTCATGGTGGAATGCCACAGCTTGTCTCTCTGGGATGGGAGTTCCCATGCCTTGACCTGGCTCTTGGGCTCCAGCTGTGAGGGTGGGGCTGGTGAGAATGGAGTTTTTCTCACCTTTGCCTACTCTGACTTCCTTCTCAGCCCATCTCCACCCCTTTTCCTATGTTTTAGCCCCTGAGAAAACCCAGTGGAATTTACTAAGCAGCATCACTACTAACAGAGCTAGTGGAGTGATGGAATTCCAGTTGAGCTATTTCAAATCCTGAAAGAGGATGCTATTAAAGTGATGCACTCAATATGCCAGCAAATTTGGAAAACTCAGCAGTGGCCACAGGACTGGAAAAGGTCACTTTTTATTCCAGTCCCAAAGAAGGGCAATGCCAAAGAATGTTCAAACTACTGCACAGTTGCACTCATTTCACATGCTAGCAAAATAATGCTCAAAATTCTCCAAGCAAGGCTTCAACAGTACGTGAACCAAAAACTTCCAGATGTTCAATCTGGATTTAGAAAAGACAGAGGAACCAGAGATTAAATTGCCAACATCCGTTGGATCATAGAGAAAGCAAGAAAATTCCAGAAGATATCTACTTCTGCTTCATTGACTATGCGAAAGCCTTTGTGTGGATCACAACAAAGTGTGGAAAATTCTTAAAGAGATGAGAATACTAGAGCACCTTACCTGCCTCCTGAGAAATCTGTATGCAGATCGAGAAGCAACATGTAGAACTGGACATGAAAGAATGGACTGGTTCCAAATTGGAAAAGGAGTACGTCAAAGTTGTATATTGTCATCCTGCTTATTTAACTCTCATCCAGAGTACATCATGTGAAATGCCAGGCTGGATGAAGCACAAGCTGGAATCAAGATTGACGGGAGAAATATCGGTAACCTCAGATATGCAGATGACACTACCCTTATGGCAGAAAGTGAAGAGGAACTGAAGAGCCTCTTGATGAAAGTGAAAGAGGAGAATGAAAAGCTGGCTTAAAACTCAACATTCAGAAAACTAAGATCTTGGCATCTGGTCCCATCACTTCACGGCAAAAGATGGGGAAACAATGGACACAGTGAGAAACTTTATTGTTTTGGGCTCCAAATCACTGCAGATGGTGACTGTAGCCATGAAATTAAAAAACGTTTGCTCCTTGGAGGAAAAACTGTGACCAACCTAGACAACAGATTAAAAAGCAGAGATGTTACTTCACTGTCAAAGGTCCATGTAGTCAAAGCTATGGTTTTTCCAGTGGTCATGTATGGATGTGAGAGCTGGACCATAAAGAAAGCTGAGTGCCAAAGAACTGATGCTTTTGAACTGTGGTGTTGGAGAAGACTCTTGAGAGTCCCTTGGACTGCAAGAAGATCCAACCAGTCCATCCTTTAGGAAGTCAGTCCTGAATATTCATTTTAAGGACTGATACTGAAACTGAAACTCCAATACTTTGGCCACCTGATGCGAAGGTCTGACTCATTAGAAAAGACCCCGATGCTGGGAAGGATTGAGGGCAGGAGGAGCAGGGGACGACAGAGGACAGAATGGTTGGTTGACGTTGCTGACTCCATGGACATGAGTTTGAGCAAGCTCTGGGAGATGGTGAAGGACAGGCAGCCTGGGGCGCTGCAGTCCATGGGGTCACAAAGAGCCGGACACGGCTGAGCCACTGAACGACGACAAGCCCCTGAGGGAACTGAGTGCAATCTGCAGAGAGGAGTGAGCCTCACTAGTGGAGGCCAGGAGCCACCTCTTGGGGTAGGGGCCCCCTGTTGACAGCAGGAACAGAAGCCAGGCCGGCATGGGCTCAGGCCGCCCCCAGGAGACGGACCTTGAGCTTGGCCCCGTGCCAGCTGCCTGCGTGGGTTCCAGGAGTGTTTCATGCACCTTGGGCTCTACAAGCCTGAACTAACTTGTGATTTGTGAGCCTTCTCCCAGAAGATGTGGGAAGCAGATACAGGAGTTGTGAAGAGTGCCAGATGGCCCGAGGGTTACTGAGCAGGAGGGGATGGTGTGGTGCGAGCACTCTGGCGGCCTTGTCAACAGACCGGTTGTAGTGCTATTGATCATGCTCCCTGAATGTCTTAGCCTGGATATATATATATATTTTTTTGGTAGTACAAGGCCCAACATGTATAAACAAATTCCTTTCTTGATCTTCTAAGTGATGGATATTGAACAGATTCAGGTTCGGAGACCTCAGTTCCCGCCCCAAGCTCCAGAGTGAGGGTATTTATAACTGGAAGGGAGACAGGAGGTGCATGAAACCCTCTCAAACTGTCACCCACCCCCCCTTTGCCCCAGGAGCACCTGCAGACACTGGGCTCCCTCTGTGTGGGGCTTGGTGAGCTGATTTCCTTCCTGGTGAGAGGATGTTAACTGTTTGAAGGCTGGAGCTGCTGGAGGAATCCATGTGTGTTTTGTGACCTGGGCACACATAAATGTGAGGACATGCAGACCAGGGGACCCAGGAGATGCAGCCCCAGGTCATCGTATGTATGTTACTGTTATCACTTTTGCAGGGGGTGGGCAGGGAGGAGAGGGGCCAGGAGTGAAGGCCGCGGGGCCCTTTAACCCGGCTGTTAATGCTTTGCTGTTGCTTAGTTGCTAACTCTTTGCCACCCCCTGGGCTGTAACCTGACAGACTCCTCTGTCCATGGGATTCTCCAGGCAAGAATACTGGAGTAGGTTGCCATTTCCTCCTCCAGGGGATCTTCCCAGCCCAGGGATCAAACCCGTGTCTCCCGTATTGGCAGACAAATTCTTTGCCACTGAGCCACCAGGGAAGCCTTATTAATGCTTAAGTGTTTCTGAAGGGAAACGGTGCTCACATATGGCTTGTGTAATAGAAATTGTTTTTAAAAAGTAGCCTGTGGGGGTATTAGTTTTCTATGGCTGCCGTAATAAATTACCTCCAGCTTAACATCTTCAAACAACACAGATGTATTACCTTCTAGTTTTGGAGGTCAGAATTCCAGCATGGGTCTCCCTGGCCAAAATCAAGGTGATGGCAGGCTCTCTTCTTTCTCAAGGCTCCAGGGGAGGGTCTGTCTCCTTGTCTTCTCTAGTTTACCGAGACTGTTCGCATTTCTTGGCTCCTGGCCCCTTCCTTCCTCCTGCAAGCTGGCAGCTTTGGGCCGAGTTGTTCTCAGACAGCCGTGTCTCTCGTCCTCTCTTCTGCCCCCGTTTCCCATGTTAAGGCCCTTGTGATCACACTGATGTGGAAGACAGTCTTCCCATCTGGAGGCAAGCAGACTAGCAATCCTTATTCCATCTGCAGATAAAGAATAGGAAGCACTTTGAAAAACCTGCTGGGCGTGTCGGTGAGCCTCCTTACTCCTGCTGCTGCCAGTCCCTGACCACAGCTCTTGTGGCTACCTTCACTGTTACTGCCGTTGCTCTTATTTATTGAACTGTCTTTGCTTCTGTCAGCTTCTTCCTACATTCACAGTCACCTGCGGGCCCTCTGGGAAGTTAGTCCACGCATGGGATGGGAATTCTTGTTGGGACCCGTCACAGAGAGAGACCTTCGCTTTCATTCGGATGTCTTGAGCATTTCTGGGCAGTTTGTTCTTGTTTTTATCCATCCATCCTTTCAGCTATCTATCCATCTATCCATCTGCCTTCCCACTCACCCGCCCACCAGTCCAGCCAGTCAGTTATCCATCTGTCCATCATTCTGTCCATTCCTCCATCCTTCTGTCCATCTGTCCATTGCTCTATCCTCCCAAACCCCAGTTTCTCTCTCTTTCTCTCTATTTTTTGGTGTCAGATTTTGTCTTTTTTTTCTTCTGTATGCTATATAAATAGGAGTGTTTTTCATTCAAGAAAGCATTAAACATGAGGCAAAAGTAGAGATTTCCCTAGAATTAATTGATAATTGTTTAGCAACTAAAATCACTGGGGAGGTAGTAATAGAAATGTTGAGAATGAGAAGTGGAACTCTTGTGTTTTTTTGGAAGAAGAATCTTTCACCCTGTACTCCTAAAGGTGCATTGCAATTTTTATACAACATGAAAATAATTATATGAAGCAGAAGAAGAAGAAAAAACACATCTGAAATGTGCTTATTACACTCTGTGCACTTAACATTGTCTAGTGCTTGTTAATCCTTGTAGTTAGTCAGGTTTCTGTCATCCCCATTTTTAGATGAGTAACTTGGGCACAAATAATACACACATTTTCAGTATTTAAAAAAATAAAAATAAGGATAAGGCGAGGAAAATAAAAACCAGACCCCCTATCCACAGTATTTGGACATGTGTGCTTTCATACTTCTTACTTTGATATATCTTTAGTGTTTCTTAATTGACTACCAGAGGATTTTAGACTCTGTCTCTCTGTGGTTAGTTCGTCCAGCCTGGCCAGTGAGAGAGAACACTCCCTTTACTCGTGTGGGGATTAGAAGGCTCTCCTTCTTCTAGACTGGCCGTGCATGCATGCACCTCAAGGCTCTGAACACTGTTGTTAGGTTTGTGAGATCCTGCCAAGCATTTTAAGCACTGTTTACTCCCTCTCCCCATAAAAACGCTTATTATTGACTTATTCAGATAATGTAGAGTGGTAGAAAGATGGGGAGGCAGTTTCCATGGTCTCACCATCTAAAGACATCCTCTGTTACTGCAGTCATTGACTTCTTCCTAACTCTCAGAGGCAGCTTCTTGTTTTTATGGAATTGTGACTGTAGTTTTAAAACTGTGGAAATAAATCACATACCTGCGCAAGTGGGCATTCTTTCTGCTGAATGGAGATGAACAAACGGAGCACCACCAGGCAGTCAGTAACTGGATCAGGAATAAAACTTAACTCTGAGGCCTGCTTCTGCCCACATTCAATGCTTGTCTCCCAGACACCTCCATCACCCTGCAAGACTTCCCACCGACCTGACTTTGGACTGCAAAGATGGTTTCCGACTGCCTTAGATCTTATGTAAATGGAATCATGCACTGGGTACTCCTGTGTGTCTGCTTCTTTCTTTCAACATTATGCTTATGAGATTTATGCTTAGTGTTGCATATGGTTGTAGATCATTCTTCTGGCTCTTGAGTATTCTGCTGTGTGAACACGCTACAAATTATCATGATTGCATTTAAAGAAATGTGACTCCTAGGTTTTCATGCAACAGTTCAACCAAGTATCTCCTCCTGTTTTAACACTCTGCTAATACACACCATTTTACATAGTAACATAGTTGATACACACCTTAGTATGTTAATACACACCGTATTACATACTCTGGCCACCTGATGTGAAGAACTGACTCACTGGAAAAGACCCTGATGCTGGGGAAGATTGAAGGCGGGAGGAGAAGGGGACGACAGAGGATGAGATGGTTGGATGGCATCATTGACTCGATGGACATGAGTATGAGTAAGCTCTGGGAGTTGGTGATGGACAGGGAGGCCTGGCGTGCTGCAGTCCATGGGGTCATAAAGAGCTGGACACGTCATTGTGGTTTTGATTTGCATTTCTCTGATAATGAGTGATGTTGAGCATCTTTTCATGTGTTTGTTAGCCATTTTTATATCTTCTTTGGAGAAATGTCTGTTAAGTTCTTTGGCCCACTTTTTAATTGGGTTGTTTATTTTTCTAGAATGGAGCTGCAGGAGTTGTTTGTATATTTTTGAGATTAATTGTTTGTCTATTGCTTCATTGGCTATTATTTTCTCCCATTCTGAAGGCTGTCTTTTCACCTTGCTTATAGTTTCCTTTGTTGTGCAAAAGCTTTTAATTTTAATTAGGTCCCATTTGTTTATTCGTGTTTTTATTTCCAATATTCTGGGAGGTGGGTCATGGAGTATCCCGCTTTGGATTATAGCAGAGAGTGTTTTGCCTATGTTATCCTCTAGGAGTTTTATAGTTTCTGGTCTTATGCTTAGATCTTTAATCCATTTTGAGTTTATCTTTGTGTATGGTGTTAGAAAGTGATCTAGTTTCATTCTTTTACAAGTGGCTGTCCAGTTTTCCCAGCACCACTTGTTAAAGAGGTTGTCTTTTCTGCATTGTATATTCTTGCCTCCTTTGTCAAAGATAAGGTGTCCATAGATGCGTGGATTTATCTCTGGGCTTTCTATTCTGTTCCATTGATCTATATTTCTGTCTTTGTGCCAGTACCATACTGTCTTAACACCAGTCAGAATGGCTGCCATCCAAAAGTCTACAAGCAATAAATGCTGGAGAGGGTGTGGAGAAAAGGGAACCCTCTTACACTGTTGGTGGGAATGCAAACTAGTACAGCCACTATGGAAAACAGTGTGGAGGTTCCTTAAAAAGCTGCAAATAGACCTGCCATATGACCCGGCAATCCCACTGCTGGGCATATACACCGAGGAAACCAGAATTGAAAGAGCCACGAGTACCCCAATGTTCATCGCTGCATTGTTTACAATAGCTAAGACATGGAAACAACCTAGATGCCCATCAACTGATGAATGGATAAGAAAGCTGTGGTACATATACACAATGGAATATTACTCAGCATTAAAAAAAATTCATTTGAAGCAATTCTACTCAGATGGACGAAACTGGAGCCCATTATCCAGAGTCAAGTAAGCCAGAAGCAAAAACAACAATACAGTATATTAACACATATATATGGAATTTAGAAAGACAGTAACGAGAACCCAACATGGGAGACAACAAAAGGAACGCAGATGTATAGAATAGACTCGTGGATTTTGTGGATGAGGGTAAGGGTGGGATGATATGGGAGAAGGGCACTGAAGCATGTTAATTGTCATGTGTCTAATCAATCGCCAGCCCAGGATTGATGCTCGGGACTGGTGCAGCGAGATTTCCTGGGGGGGAGGGAGGAGGGAGGGGGGTTCCGGAGGGGAAGCATATGTAAACCCATGGTGATATCATGACAATGTATGGCAAAAACAATAATAAAAAAAAAAAAAAGAGCTGGACACGACTGATCGACCGAACTGAACTGAACACACACCATTTTACATAGTAGCATAGCATTCAGTAGAGTGGATTTGTGTTCATTTGACCAGTATCCTAGTGTTGAATATTTAGGGGATTTCTACTTTCTGATTTTTATGTTTTTACCGTTATAAGTGGCACTGCAGGGAATAGTGTCTGTATCTGTGCATTGAACTTGTGTGTGCGCGTGATGGTTTTGCTTGGCTAAATTCCCTGAAGTGGAGCAGCTGGTGCAAAGGTTCCACTATCCTGTGGTATCTTCACAGGGGCTGTCACTTTCCTTGCCAGGAGGTCTGTGCCTGTCCCCCCAGCCAGATGCAGTGAATGTGAATGCCCCTCTTATCACTCACTCAGCATCTTGGCCTGAGATCCAAGTAGTCTTCTGCTTAAAACGTCTCTCATGGCTCCAGGATTTGAATGGACAGCTCTCACCCTGCCTGCAGCATTGTTTCCTGGTTGCTGGTACAGAGACCTCATGGTTTACCTTCAACTCAGAGCTCTTTCTCTTCTCCAGGGTATGCCCTTGGACAAGATGTTTTAACCTGAGCTTCAGTTTTCTAATCTGGAAAATGGAGCTTTTTTTTTTTTTTTAAATTTTTTATTCCTGTACTGCCTTCTCCACTACTTTACCCAGCTTAACAGCCTGTCAAGCTGAAGCTCTGTTCCTGTACAGTGGTGATGATGATGTAATGCCCCCTTCTTCTTTCCCCGTGTTCCACCCCAGGTAGTGGACCCTCGGCTGCAGTCTCCATCTCCATGCTGCTTTCGAAGCTGTAGAGTCGTGTACTCTGGAGTCCTCTGTGCCAGGCCTCCTGCCAACGCCTCCCTTTGTCTCCCTGTTCATTCATTATTCATGTTTCTAACAAGCCTTTATTGAACATCTGCTATGACCCAGCACTCTCCTGAGCACTGGGGACTCACAGAGGAAATAAATGTGCCTCCTGCTTGCAAGAGAGGGAGAAGCTAGAGGTAAATCCTTTCCAGAGAGGAGTCTGTAGGTGGGATGGGTCACCCATGGTCCAGGAAATCAGGGGCACTAGAAGAGGCGGACTTAGTTTCTTGAAGGAACGGAGGGGTCTGAGAAGGCTTAGGGTTGGCAGTTCTGAGGCTGAATCAGAAGGATAAGTAGAGGTTACCCAAGGGGAGGATTGGGTAAACAGCCATGGAGACTTGAGTGCTGGTGGGGTTTTGAGTAAACACACAGACGCAGAGTGAGTTCAGCAAAGCAGCCGTCGTCCCTGAGGGTGATACTGGGCACCTGTGATGGTGTCTGGAAACACTTGCGTTTGTGATGGAGAGGGGCTCCTGGCACCCGGTGGGTCAGAGCCAGGGATGCTTCTAAACATCCTGCAGTGTGTGGTTCACCCCCACGCGAAGAGTGACCTGGCCCTGGAAGTCAGTAATGCCGACTTGAGAAGCGCTGGGCTGCAGCCTGAGGAGTTGGGGTGGGAAGGTGGGACGGCATCAGAGGTGCGTGCGGACGGCCTTCTTCGCACTCGAGAATGTGCGTGTGTGTACGCGCGTGGATGCGGAGGAAGCCGCGTTCCTTCTGCTCGGGCCGTGTCCGCGCGGGTTCTGAAAGGCGGCTCTCTGCCTGTTGACTCACTGTCCAGAGAGTCAGCAACTCGGCAGGTGTGCCTCCCCGCGGCTCCCTTCCCAGAGTCCTCACCTTGATTTATGAGAGCGTTTCATTCCCCTCTCAGTGTGTATGGCATCCCGGGATTTGTTGGAACCACCAGGAAATGAGAGTGGACAGTGAGACGATTATCATTCATTTTCACTCCCCATAAACATTTTCTGTTTCTTTTTTGGAAGACATTGCTAATCCCCTGGCGCATTGGCTTTGCGTGTTCTTTCTTCAGCCTCGGTAGAGAAAGCAAAGTGGTAGTGACTTTTTCCTTATGGCTGCTGAAAAGGTCACACGGCGTTTGGACCGCTGCCTGCTTCTACCCTGGAGCACAAAAGACCCAGGAGCAGAAACTGGCTCTAACAATATCCCTTTAGAAAACACTGCGGGAATGTGAGTCCTTTTCCCTTTGTGTCAGAGGCATTTCATCCCTCCAGTTCAGGGTCGAGGATGACGTGCCCTTGATCCCTACTTCTAGGGGAGTTTGATAATTGAGTGGCCTGAGAAGCAGTCTGTAGGGACCTTTAGGAGACCTGGGTTTGGGAGGATTTCTTTTTTTCCCTTTGTGTGCATTTAAATTTCTGAAAAAGTTTTAGTTTTGATGGAGATGGGAATGGAGGGGATTAGAGGGGAGTGCATAAAGAATAGGAGAATCTCCAGCTTCCTGTTAAGGTTGGAGACCTTGCAGATCTCAGGGCTTTTTGACTGTGACTGGAGAAGGAAAACACGATGCTGTATCTGGTGTGACTCTGCGTGCGTGTAGCAAAAAGGCAAGCACACCGTGGCTGACTTTTCAGATTGGCATATCAGGGCCCCAGTGTACCTCAGTCCGTTGTCCTAAGTGTGTAGCTTTCATCCTTGTGCTTGGGGTTCTGGGGTCACCACGAACACAGGCTCATGGTGGTCTTTCCTCATGAGCTGTCCTTGGGATGATTCGGTTTTCATCTGCTGCCTTGTGTGACTCAGCTCACACTTGGATTCTCAGGAGGGAATCTAGGCTGCCTGTCTTTTGGGTCTGGTCACAGGAGCTGAAAACCAGGGAAGGGTAGGGATGGATAAGAGATGCTCCTGCCACATCTCCTTGGAGACGCTTCTCAGAAGTGAAGGATTTACGTGGGCAGCTCGGTTTGTTCTTGGATCCCTGCATTTGGGAGAAAGGAAGGAAGAGAATGGTAGCTGGCGTTTAGTAGTATCTGTCCTGTAGATTCACTTGTAAGTGTGGTGGATTAACTCTTCTCTCAGTCTTTACCCTGGCTCCAACTCAGATATTTTAGGCAGTAGGGAAAGGAGTTTCTTCTGAGACAAGCCAGCATTTAGCCTCCCAAATGAGCTTTACCCTCATCTGGAGTCATCGTCTTCTAGGACCTTTTTTTTTTATTAATGGTAATAATTCTCATCAGTCTGCTCTTTTCTGCTTTTTGGGGTCTAGCCTATATTTTTGGCCCTTTAATTAAAATTTGAGTCCATAGATCAAGTACATGTTACAACACAACCTTTAGAGTCACGCTATTTGAGCTTAACCGGCCAAATTAAATTAATAAACTCTATTATTAAGTTAATTAATAAAACCTATCTTGGCTTCCATTTCCTAATCTGGAGAGTGAGAATAGTAACTATCTTATAGAATCATGGGAATTGAATGGGATAATACAGAGAAAGTACGCATGTATGTCCTTTAAATATTGGCTGTTTAAAAAATTGTTTAAAACAGCTTTCATTTTGAAATAATTATAGATTCATTGGAAGCTACAGAAAACAGGGAGGATCCATGTTCTCTTTATCCAGCTTTCTACAGAGTTTACATCTTCTATAACTAGGAAGCCGGGAAACTGACATTGGTATAGTAGGAGTGTATATAGCTCTGCTGTGCAAGAGTTCTGGCCCCCAGAGGTGAACCATTGCAGACGAGGTTAAGATTCCTAATTAGCTGAATTTTAAATAGAGGGATTATCCAGGATTATCTGGGTGGAGCCCCTGCAATTAGGAGGACCATAAAAAGTGGCAGAGGAGTCCGGTGAGGCAGTCAGAGAGAGGACTCGCCCGGACCCTCCTGGCTGTGCAGATGCAGAGAGGGTGCATGTGCCGAGGGGAGCAAGAGGCCTCTGGATGGTGGAAGGGGCTATGGGGTGGGGCTTCCCCTGGAGATGCTGGGGAGGAGCGCATCCTGCCAGCCTCTGGGGCCGACCCCGTGAGGTCTGTGTTGGAGCTCTGACATGTAGAAGGGAAAGGTGATGAGCTTGTGTTGTTTTAAGCTGTGACGTTTTGGGTGATGTAATAAGTTCTCTGCCATTTTCTCACATGTAGATTCAGGTGACCGTGACCATAGAGGTCTCCGTTGAGCTGCCCCTTCGGGCCCGTATCTGTCACCCTGCTCTCAGCCTTCCTGTGTTCTCGGAGGAGGTGAAGCTTTTCCAGGCACCCCTCGCCCCATGCTGTCTGCTCTGGCTGGGGTGCTTTCCCCAATCATCCTTGCTAAGCCTCGTCTTTCAGATCTCAGAGGCCCTCCCTTGGACCTCCTCATCTCAATCAGACCTCCTCCCAATGTTCTTTACCTTTATTTCATAGTACTTACCATGATACTTGGGTAGTGGTATGTTTATTTGAGTGAGAGTATTTGCTTAATCTCTGTCTTCCCCCCTAGTCTGGAAACCGTATGAGGGCAGGAACCATATCTGTTTTAACTCAGCGCTGGTTTCTCTGCCTCACGTATGTGACTGTGTAGACAGTAGGAGTCAAGTAGATTTTTGTTGAATGAAGGAACAAATGTCAGTATTCATGATACAGACCTGAAATCATACCTGGATCTTCCAGTGGAAGAGTACACGAGCATTATCACAGATTCTACCTGCATTTGCCTAACAGACTTTTATTTTTAAAATCACCTTCCGTGTGAACTGTCAGTGCTAAACTCCAGTTCTGACTGGGTGTCTAGAAGAGTGGTTATATTTCTCTGAACCCCAAGAAGATAGTTGAACTTGACTGAACCTGCTTTGCACAGCTGGACAGTTTTGTGTTTGTTTTTTATCCCCTACTTTTTCTTTTTTTCCAGAAGTAGTTTGGTTAATTCATACTGATGAAAAAAATCACAATATCAGCTTTATTCCCTGGAGAACACACAGGCTTCTTTTTGCTAAACATAATTATCCTGAGAAGGAACTGATGAAGCACACTTACCTCTTGGCCAAATGCTTCTTTAGAGTTATTCAACCAAAGATAGCAGGCTGCACCTAGGGGACTCCATACATCTGGATCAAGAATGAAATACCCAGATGTTTTCAAGTGTCTGGATGTTTCTAACCATCTGGCACCCCTGGTTATTGATAAATGATCCAGCTGTTTTGCAGAAGATGGTATACCTAATCTAACAGAAGAGAGAAATTGTGTTCTTGAAAAATCTTGATGCCATCCCATATGTACTAAGGCTGGGTATATGTCTTTAATTGAAGCTAGGATTTGATTGCAGAAGATGAAAATAGCTTCTTGCTTACAGAGGCTGTTGTCTTACTGTGAGTGCCAGACTATAAAGATTTTAGGTTAATTGTCTCATTTAGCATCAGAGTCTAAGTTGTTTGTAGCTTTCTTCCATTTATAATGTATTCATACCTCAACCAATAACTTTACAAATGGAACATAAGAATGCTGATACTCTGCACAGCAAAAGCCTGCCTATTGCCTTGGCATTTGTGCTTTGTAAATCAGATAAAAAAGTTTGCCACCTAAAATTTCTAGTGTAAATAGGAATTCATGAGCCTTGATTGAAGAATGAGTCTTGTCCCCAGCAGGAATCTTAAGAGTCTGTCTTTAGAGCGCTCCCTGTTCCCCTCTCTCCAGTTTTCTATTGTTTAAGCTCAAGTATAACAGTTAATATGTTTTTTAAATTAAGATTGGAATAGAGTAATGTTAACTGGAAGGCTTATTGGGATTTGATACCTATTCATAGTCTGCTGCTTGAATCCCCGTCTGATGTTTGTGGATCTTTGGGATTGAGGATGCAGTCCTTAAATGATGTCTGAGCGGGGAGTAAAGACCCAAGGCTTGCATTTGTGTGTGATCTTCTTACTCCGTCATTTTCTTGAATGGTACACTAGAGCGCATGGAGAAGTAAATTATTGGAAACTGAGTGGTCCAGCAGTTAAGACCCTGACAGAGGGGTGAGGACGCCTGCACGGGAAGACTCATGCACAGAGTCAGTTTCAGCGCTGCGGGGAATGGGCTCCCAGCCAAAGGCTGTGGTCTGACTGTGTTTCCTGCCTTGAAGCTTAGTCCTCAACATGGGGAGGTAGGGCAGCAGCTGCTGGCAGTGGGGCGTGGGTAGGTGGGCAGTGTTTCCCATGATGATGATGATGACGATTAGTGACATTAGCTCTTCACTACAAAAAGAGGCTAGTGGATTTCACTTTCGACTGTCTCCTAAACACATTGCACGTGACAGACCCACGTGGACAAGTTGTGGATAAAAGGCAGACTTGAATAAGTGCATCAGAATAGCAGCTTGAATGGCCAACCCCAAATGTCTCTCCGAAATAGTTTGCTCTGAATTAAAAAAAGAACAAAACAGCACCCAAATAGTTTCAATTTTGTCATATATAAATGGGATGATTGTGTATTTATTTCTCACTTGCCCCGCCAGGGGGCTGGGGTTTGTGGGGGACACAAGGACAAACGGTGCAAAATAGCAAATGAGCCAAGTCCATGTGGATTTGGTTATATGCTGGTTAGACAGTTCGTCGTTCTGTTGTTTGTAACATCTCCCAAACTTTCTGGATATGAGCCATCGTGGTGGGGGTGTGATATTTGGGCTTTAGCTCCCTGTGTAAAGTAATGCACTGTCTGCGTTTCCAGAATTTCTTCTTTAAAGTCATAGTACGTAATAATGATGGCTAGTGTTTACTGAGTCATTAATATGACCAAAATCTGTGCCCAAGTATTTCCTATTTCCTTCTTTTTATACTTCACAATGGGGGCTTCCCTGGTGGTTCAGATGGTAAAGAATCTGCCTGCAATTCAGGGGACCTGGGTTTGATCTCTGGATTGGAAAGATCCCTTAGAGAGGGGAATGGCAACCCACTCCAGAATTCTTGCCTGGAGAATCCCACAGACAGAGGAGACTGGGGCAGGCTACAGTCCATAGGGTTGCAAAAAGTCTGACATGACTGAGTGACTAGCACACTCAGAAACTTCACAACCCAGTGACGTAGATATTATTAGCCCTGTTTTTGGTGAGAAAAACAGGAATATAGGGAGATTAAGTGAGTTACCTTAGTATCAGATGTGTGTAAATGAGTGTTGGGAGGCAGGATGCAAATGCAAAATGGGTCTGACTGAACCTTTTGAATTAAATCTTTGTCCCTGGATGATGCTTCTCCTAAAGACCACTGTACCTTTATAAATGTAAATAACGTTAGTTTGGACCGGGTATGAATGAATGTTTCTTGTAATGGGACAGATAGTAAATATTTTAGGCTTTACAGTACAGTTTCTGTTGAAACTATTCAACTTTGCCTTTACAGGGCAAAAACAGCCATATTCATTATGTAAATGAATGGGTATGGTATTCCAATTTAAAAAAAGAAGCCAGTATATAGACACTGAAGGTTGGATTTCATATTTATGTTGACGTATCACTAAATATTCTTCTTTTGATTTTTTTCCCCCCTACATTTTAAAATGTTAAAGCCATTCGTAGCTCATAGGCCATACAAAAATTGGCAATGGGTTGGATTTGGGTGGTGGGCTATGATTTGCTGACATCTGCTGTGGAGAAACAATAAAATGTACTTTAATAACCTGAGTGAAGAATGAAGGGGCTGCTTCAGAAAGTCTGCTCAGAAGAGTCAAGGGGAGGCCATCTGGTGGACGGAAGAGCCTGTGAGATTTGTCTCGAAGCTTAGAGCATGATCTGCGTTTTCCTAGATTTGTTCATTTTAACTTGCTTTCTGTGCACCAGTGGAAGTTCTAGTGGTGGGGAGGGAGGCATCCGTATCGTTCCATAGCATCACTAATAGTACAGATGCGCTCGTGTGTTCACTCATTCAGCACAGTTTTACTGAAGCACCTATCATGATATTTATGTTGTAAATGATAGAACATCCTTATTCACGTCCTCCCATGACTTCCAGAAACTTCTGTTAACAGCAGAAAGACAGACGGTATGCATCAGAAGTTCAGTTGGTGATATACAGTATGATCAGAAAGCCTTGCTTTTCTCTTTGCTCTTGTTAAACTAATAGTTCAGTGTGTTTATAGCTACATTATTCGTATCAGTCAAACAGTGGGGGTCAAAATCTATCAATGGACCGATGTATAAATATGCTATGGTATGTCCATACAATGGAATATTATACAGCCATAAAAAGGAGTGAAGTCCTGGTATGTACTAAAACGTATATGGACCTTAAATATATTATGGTTGGTGAAAGAAAACCGTCACATTGTACAATTCCATTTATATGACACGTCTCAAGCAGGGGAGTCTATAGTGAGAGTCTATACAGTCATCATACTGTTAGGGCTGGGACTGGTGTGGGGAGTAGGAGTAGCTAAGGTGATGAAAATGTTTTAAAATCAATTATGCCAAGGGATGTAGGACTCTGTGCATGTACTGAAAACTGTTGAATTGTACACGTTAAATGGTACATTTTTGGTACATGAAAAGCTGTTAAAATGTTATAGTGGTGATTAGTCTTTGTCCTCAGAAAACCCATTTGGTACAAGAACTGCTTGTGGGCCCAGCAGCCCATTTCTCAGATTTCTTGGCCAATCTCACCTGGAAGACTAGCTTGTGTTGGAGCCTTAAGTCACTGTAACACATTGGAAGTGGTTTCCTGGTTACACAGCAGCTTAGACCGTCAAAGCCCTAGCTAGGTGTTCAGGGGACAGCCATGCGAATGTTTACCGTCTCTAATCAGGAGAAATGAAAAATTACACGTCTCATTTTAAATATGTTACCTTTGATCACAGGTGTTGTTAAAACAGCTCTTTTATGACTTTATAAATATTCCGGGATTTATTTGGAAGCAGTGTTTCATTATTCCTATACCATGATTAAATATTGAGAATATTGCTTTTCCGATTGTTCTATCGCAGTATTTAATGAGTGCAATTAAATGGAAAAATTGCCTTTTTAACTGATGATAGTCCATTAGTGTCTCTCTCTCTTCAGAAAAGAAAAGAAGTGAATTATTAGAATGACAAATGAGGCAAAGTTACCACCGTGATGGAGAGGTGCGATTTCCCTCCACATAATCTTCAATTAGTGATCTCTGTAAGAGGATGTTTTTCAAAAGGGTAATAGAGAAGTAATGAGATCAGAAGGAGGTCAACCCGGCCTTCTCCGTTTGGCAGCTTGATTAATTTATTTCTCCTTCTTGGAGATTGCTGCAAGGGGCCTTTGTCACCCTGTGTTTTCCATGGGACTGTAACCTGAGTGACTGCTGATACATTAGCCTTACAGGCCAGGAAGCCAGTCCATTGCCCTGGACTAGAAGGCTTTGGAGTCAGAAGGTGGTTTGATTTTGGGGCCTCAGCTCAAACCCTCATCGGTGGCTTTGGACGATAAGGATTAAAAAATGTTAACAACAATTCGTCAAATTAAATGCACAGCCTTGAATGCTTCCTGGGTCTGGGACTGTGCACCCACAGTGTTGTTTCCTTTTGTTTGTCCCCATGAGATTGTGGAGATCCTTGTACAGATGAGGAGGTAAAAGCTCAGAGCTGCCCCAGGTCCACACAGTTACAAAGTGGGGGCGTAGAATTTCTATTTGAACCGCCATCTGGCTGTGAACTTTCAGAACCCCTCTGCAAATCCACGGCTTCCCATATACGGTGTTCGGATGCTGCACCCTTCTTTCGTCACACTGAGAAGCAGGGTAACCCCAGCCACACAGCTTCATCCCCGTAAAACAGCCTGGCCCGTGAGGTCACTTTGCGTTTTCTCCTCAGGGCCCAAGTGCTCAAGGCTGTATGCAGTGCGGCAGGGCGGCCTGTTCAGTCTTGTTTTGAATACCTGAACACCCCATGGGGGCCCTCTCTTATTAGCTCAGTTGGTAAAGGAACCTTCTGCAATGGACGTGACCCTGGTTCGATTCCGGGGTTGGGAAGATCCCCCCGGAGAAGGGACAGGCTACCCACTCCAGTATTCTTGGGCTTCCCCTGTGGCTCATCTGGTAAAGAATCCACCTGCAATGCGGGAGACCTGGGTTTGATCCCTGGGTTGGGAAGATCCCCTGGAGAAGGGAAGGGCTACCCACTCCAGCATTCTGGCCTGGACAGTTCCATGGACTGTATAGTCCACGGGGTTGCAAGGAGTCGGACACGACTGAGCGACTTTCACTTTCGCTTTTCATGCCATCAGCTCCTTCTGTGACAGCGCTGTGTTGTAACCATCCCCTGGGCCATTGAATGTTCTCATCACACAGAAGAGACTTGGCTTCATGAAGGAATATAAATACTCCAACCCAGCTCCACGGCTGCCTAATTCTGTGTCTTTGGACAAGTTACTTAACCCCTCTGACCTCAGTTTTTGGTTGTTTCATTTTTTTTTCTTTGTCATCTCTGGCGGGGTTGCCAATTTCCTGAAAAATAACATAAAGCACAGTTTCTGGCACCCACCCCATATCTAATTTGTAATTTATAGTTCCGTTTCAACATCACTACCAACGTTTCTGTCTTCTTGCTTGCCTATTCTCATGGACTTAGTTATCTCATGCAGTCATTTAAAGGCACAGCTTATGTAAAATGTACATAGAACTTCCATGGCCATAGCATATTTAATTTTATTTAAAAAAAAAAACTTCCACACATAGTTTCTGAAAGCTTTTTAGGTTGTATTCTATTTGAATATAAACTCTTCCACTGTGGGGATGACAAATCCATGCAAAAATTCCACTTCTCCAGCCAGATTTCTCTTGCCATGTTTTCTTATGGCCCTTGGGGGCTCATTATTATCAGCAGCATCAGTTAATAGTTATCCTCGAGTCCTGGGTCCTCAGCACAGCGCTGGGCACCGCCCCCAGGAGCCACCACTCATGGGCTTTTGAAATCATGACCTTTTGACATCCAAGTCCCTAAGTGACCCCCTGCTGAAGAATCTGTTAAAATGCATCCAGAGCGAGAGTTCATTTAAGCAGTAGCGATGGGACCAAATTATAGTCCAGGTTTGTCTTATGAAAGATGATAAATGAATATGTCACACTGGGAAAGAAATCACTCTGTCATCATCTGACAGGCTGGCTTGATTTGTGTGCGCCGGTGTCCCTAAAAGTCTGGATGGGGGTGAAAAGTGTGTAGGTTTCCAGGGCCGGCCGACTTTCCAACTCCTGCACCTCCCCAGGGTTGGGTCTGGGGCACCTTTATCAGGTCTCTAATCCCCAGCAACCCCAGCATCAGGAAACCACACAGGGCAGGGAGCAGGGGCTTTCACAAGGAGCTCCATCATGCTTCAGCGCCAGGAGCGCTCAGGGAGTTGCGAGCCCGCAGCTGCCTCTTTCCTTGGTTTGGGGAATCACTGCTCCCTCTGCTCAGCCTCCAGCTGGGCAGCCTCTCTTTGGCATGACATGGTGCTCACACCAGCTTTCTTTTTTTAACTTCAGGAGTGGTCTCTAGTCTGCCCAGTGAGGATGTTTTTCGTCCTGCAAGCACTTAGCTGAAGTGCCCTCCTGCAGGTCCCTGACTGCCTGCAGTATGGTTCCTTTTGAAGGAGGTTAGCCTCCAGCAAAGCTCTTAGCAGCATCCAGAGCCAGCATTCAAAGAGCAAGAGATTCAGAGTCAGCAAACCTGAACGCATCCTGGTTTCTTTGGGTCCCGACGCCCTTATCTGCAGGTCAAAAATCCGAAAGCTTGAAAAACAAACGAAAAATATTCTTTAAGCTGGGGGCAAACTCGAGAGGTGTCAAAACTTGAGTCAAACTGTCACTCATAATCCTCCCGTTTATATCACTCTTGTTTATAATCCTCATTTGTCCCAGTTACCCATGTTGTGTGACCACTGATGCGATTTGCTGCAGAAATACTAATGTGTGTGACGTCCGGGTGCGGGTCAGGCTCTGCAGCGGGATGCTCCACAGCACTCAGCCAAGGAACAATTTTAGGCTTCTTTAAAAAAAAAAAATAGCTTCAGAACCATTCAACATACAGGTTTCAGATAAAGACATACAGATCTTGATCTGTGTAGCCTTGGGCAAGCTGTTTAATTTTGACTTTTCTACACGATGGTGGTGAAGACGATGATGGTGATGATAGAAGTAATAATCCTGTAAGAGACACTGCAAAGGTTTGCTTCTTCCTCAAACAAGAAATAGCTCCTGGAGGCCTGCTGTGCTCAGTGCTGGGGTTCAAAAGAGCTCGTTACAGAAATAGGATTAAATGCAGAAGTTTGGTGAAGTCAGTGCCATCATCACAAGAGTTCCTATTGAGAAGAGAAGTGCACTGTCAGTAATGCAGGTGTGACTGGAGCCCTGGCAAGCAGTCTGTGCTTTGGTTGAAGGGCAAGGGGACATGCTAGTGTCTCAGTCATGTCCAGCTCTTTGCAACCACATATGCTGTAGCCCACCTGGCTCCTCTGTCCGTGGGATTCTCCAGGCTGGAATACCAAAATGAGCTACCATTCCCTTCTCCAGGGGATCTTCCAGACCCAGGGATCAAACCCGAGTCTTCCACATTACAGGCAGATCCCTTACCATGTGAGCCACCAGGGAAGCCCTCGGCTGAAAGGTACTATTAAAAACCATTTCCACACTTGGGTACTGCCAGTCCTTCCCTCCTTTCTCGGGACAGCTCACCTTTGCCCACATGATGTGTATTTAATCATCGTAAGAAGTAGTTCAAGTGAAATTGCAGCCTCAGGGCATCTGTGGGCTGAACGCTGGGTTCTGGTTTCCACCAGATGCTGGCATTTCCACTTCTGGCTACTTGGTCTAGCCAGCCCTCCTCCATGGGCATCTGGAGAGTGGCTCTCTGCAAGAAATAGGAAATGATAATAGGATGGAAAGAAAGGGCTTGCTTTCTTAGAACAGTCTGCTACCTGGAAGGTTCTGGAAAGAGGGATGTTCTAGCATCTGCTGACTTTTCTCACCAAAGGCCTTAATAGAAGCAGAAATAGTTCCCGGGGCTTTGTGGCGAGTGTGACCTACCTTTGCAGCTCTCACGGAAGCATGTGGCCAGGTAGCAAGGTCCCTTTGGGAATTCTGTGACATTTGCCAGTGTCCCCAGATACAGCCTTTGCCAGGGATAAGCAGTTTGCTGAATCCATTCTCGAGAGGAGGAGACAGTCATGGGGAAGAACTCCATTGTTTCTTGCCTATATAACCAGGACATAAGAAGTGAAGCACCTTTTTTTTTTTTTTCCTCTTTCCTAATGACAGTCTTTAAGGATTTTAATCCCTAATATCTGTGGTGGTAAGTCACTTCAGTCATGTCTAACTCTTTGAAAGTCTAGGGACTGTAGCCCACCAGGCTCCTCTGTCCATGGGATTCTCCAGGCAAGAATACCAGAGTGGGTTGCCATGCCTTCCTCCAGGAGATCTTCCCAACTCAGGGATAAAACCCACGTCCATGTATCTCCTGCATTGGCAGGTGGTTCTTTACCACTAACACCACATGGGAACCTCCCCCCCCTCCAATGTCTAAATGATACTTAAAGCATTCCTTTAAAATGAAATCTGTCCCTAGATAACAAATGTTTGTTTTTATTGTTGTTGTTTTACTACAAACCAGTAACCACATGCATTACTTAAAGCTGCTGAACTGTACACCTGAAATGGTTACAGTGGTAAATTTTCTACTGGGAATATTTTACCTCACACTTAAGGGAAAAAGCCGTGACAAACCTAGACAGTGTTTTAAAAAGCAGAGATATCACTTTGCCAGCAAAAGTCCGTCTAGTCAAAGCTATGGTTTTTCCAGTAGTCATGTATGGATGTGAGAGTTGGATGATAAAGAAGGCTGAGCACTGAAGAATTGATGTTTTCAAACTGTGATGTCGGAGAAGACTCTTGAGAGTCCCTGGACAGCAAGGAGATCAAACCAGTCAATCCTAAAGGAAATCAACCCTGACTACTTATTGGAAGAACTGAAGCTGATCTGGCCTGTTGATGTGAAGGGCCGACTCATTGGAAAAGACCCTGATGCTGGGAAAGACTGAAGGCAAGAGGAGAAGGGAGCCACAGAGGGTGAGGTGGTTGGATGGCATCACTGACTCAATGGACATGAGTCTGAGTAAACTCCGGGAGGTTGTGAAGGACAGGGAGGCCTGGCGTGCTGCAGTCCACGCGGTCGCAAAGAGTCTGACATGACTGAGCCACTGAGCAAGAGCAGCAACAGTAAAAAACAGTAATTGATTTTCAGCCAGCCAACTCACTATATAAAATTTCCTAAATGAGTGAGTTTTGAAAGAAAATTTCACTAGTGGTCACATGTTCCATTCCTGTTATTAAGCTAGAAAACCAAGTTGGAGCAGTATTTGTGTACAGCGTGTATGTTTTTCTAAACATGTCAGAGAAATTTGAAGATGTCCCCCCACCCCCTTTCACTTACTCTCAAAGAGGAATTTAATTTACTATTTCATGTCTGCTTTTCAAACTTCCTCCTGGAAACAGGAGAGAATAAAATTAGGTTTTTGTAAGCCGGGATGATGTGCGTGTTACTCTTACTTTCAATATGGGTAAAGTAATCTCTCTACTTTATTTTTAAACAGTGCCTCGTGATATAAATAGCCTTTTCTTATGCAGCCTGTTTATTCAGACAGGTGAAAGTTGGCTCTAAAGATTGACATTAAATTGAGGAAACCATTCATGTAGTAAATAGGATAATTTGTTTCTGTCCCCCAAAAGATTAAAATATAGATTTTTTTTTTCATACTCTGGGTTATTTTTAACACCTGCAGTCCCTGAATATGTTTGATTCAGATTTGTGTCCATGATTTGGGAGGGCCTTTATTTGTAGCTGATATATCTTTGAGTTGCAGAAGTCATCGCTGAGAGTGTTTTTTCATTTATACTTGAGTTGCTTGCATTTGTTATTAAATGAAATGTTCAGCTAGAAGTCTTACTAATTCCCAAAGCAATGGTTAAGAGTGCAGGCAACACCACCATTATTTAGCTGTTGTTTCTGTACTTTTTGTAGACATATCCCTTCTCTTTCCAAAGAGCAGAGTCAGGTAACCAGATAATAAAGCAGCTGTATACTAATACACAGTCTCATGACAGTGGCTAATTTTTCTGGTTCAGATGGATATGAGATTCCTCGGAGATGATCTTCATGATAGAGCTAGTTATTGCTCATTCGTTTTGCTTTAACTTCCATGTGCCAAATGGACTTAAATGGGCCAGACGCAGACGCAGCCCTGTAGCCCACGCTTGTGTGAACTGGGGCTATCGTTGCCCGTCCCTGCTTATTTGACCAGACTCGCGAGCAGTGGGCATGAAAAGAGTGGATGTGACACAGGCCTACAGAAACAGGACGGGGTTTTGTTATTCTGAAAATCTCAGCCTTACATACCCCTCATTTATGGACTTTGGTTTGTCCTTACAGTGTTTTATAAAGTGCCTGCCATGTGCCAGGGGTGTGCCAGGGGCTTCCCGGGTGGCTCTGCGGCATAAGAACCTGCCTGCCAATGTAGGAGACGTGAATTTGATCCCTGGGTCGGGGAGACCCCCCGGAGGAGGACATGGCTACCCACTCCAGTATTCTTGCCTGGGAAATCCCATGGAGGGAGGAGCCTGGCGGGATACAGTCCATGGGGTCACAGAAGTGTCAGCCACAGCTGAGCAACTAAAAAGCAGCGCCACTGTGTACTAGCCTTGGGCGGGATGCTTTTGCCCAGATTGCTTTCTTTAATCCTTCCTGCAACCTTTGAGATATCTACTAGAATTGTCCCCTTAGTCCCACAGACCTGGACATGGAGAGGGTCCCTTGTTTAGTGTCAGTGGGTGGTGGAGCTGTAATTCAGAGCAGGAGGCCTGAGTTCTAAGATCTGCTCTTAAGCACTTGGTCCTAGTGGAGGGAGCAGGAATTTGGAATGACAGCCACCCTGTGAGGGAGTCAAAGGTTTTTTTCTGTGTCCAGTGCAGCTCAAGCCCTGCTCCCCCGGAAGCCTTCCTGGAGTGCTCTGGGCATCTTATCAGGTTGGGTCACCCCACCCCACCTGTGCCCACTGTGTCCTGGCTCTGTCCTTCTGCCACCCTGAGCCTTTCTTGCTGGGCTTTTCCCAGAGAGCTTGGACTGTTTCCTAGAGAGACAGATGCCCAGACACCCCTTGAGCCTCTTCTTTCAGAATCTCTGCTATTCTAAAACCCTCTGCAGGTGATTTCTAGGGGAGCTGAAGTGGAAGAAAGACACCCATAGACCATGAGCGCCTCAAAGCCATGGACAGGGAGGTGTCTTCCTCTCCGTGGTCTCAGGGCCTTGTCGGAGGAGTGATCCATGGGGCTGAGTGAATTAGTGAGCTTGAGAGCTCAACGGTGGATATCACAGGAAAGCCAAGAGTTCATCCAGGCTTTGGAGTCTACTCTAAAAGCTGAAAGGCTGATTCCAGTTCAGCCAAGGGAAAGCATGTCCATTCATCTCCCCCAGTATTTACACAGGTCAGTTAAATGGGCTGATAAGCTAATTTTTGGGGTGGCTAATGAGCTGTTGCTTTTCCTCTGTGTCGTTATGATCGGATATAATGATTTGACAGTTGCCCAAATGATCCCCTTCATTATGGTTTTAATCATAATGGTGATCGTGGTGATTGATGAGGTTCACTGACATTAGTGGAGGACTCCTCCTGCTCTGTGCATTAAGATCAGAACCCAGCAGATGTTTTCCTCATGGCCTACACACCGTTATCCCCATTTTACAGATGAAGAGACTGAGGCTCAGAGAATTTAAATCCCCTAATGTCACACAGCTGTTATAGTTCAGGGTGACGTCTGAATGTGGAGGGAGATCTGTCTGCATTGCTTATGCCCTTAACTGTATCATAGACTGTGTTCTTTCACTGATAACCTTCATGCAGATGGTACAAAAAATCTTTTCAACTGAGATTCTTCTCTTGAATGTTCTGAGCAGCATGGGAGAACAGCCATGTTTTGTATGGCGTTACCTTTTAAAATTTTGTTTTCGTGTTTAAATAAACATAATTACCTTATCATTAGGCATTATTGTAATCACAGAATTTAGGGAGTTTGAGCTGTTCTGACCTAACACTTACTTTGACTGTTGAGAATAATGCTTGGATAGAAAAAATTTAAGATGTATTTCTTTTTGCTTTCTTCATCAAACTGTAATGAGAAATCCAGTATATCATTTATAGAATGCCTCTGGAAAACAAAACAAACACGTGAGTCTATACACAAATATGTGTATCTTAAGTGACATTAATGGAAATATAAGATAATCCATTTCAGTTCTTTAGAGTAAATATTTCATTAGCAGGAGGCATACATGATAGTGTGCGTATGTGTGTATGTATGTCTGTGTTGATGTCAGATACACATATCAGCATTAAATTTTCAAATGTTTACTCTGTTCTGCAAACGTGACCTAAAGTTTTAACTTATTTGAAGTTTGATTTTATTTGAGATGCTTTTGAATTTTCAGTGAGTAATCCACTTAAGATATTAGTTATGGTTCTGGTAAAAGAAAAACACAGCAATGGCAGAAGAGTTTTAGCTCCATCGCCCTTCTTCTTTTTTTCTCTTAGAAGCCTGGCGTGATCCACTGATGGTAAATATTTCATGTACTTTGCATATCAGCCCGAGTTCCCTTTGTGAAGTCGGGTAAATGGAATGTAAAATCCCCAAGTCCTCCAGACAGTAAAATGGCATTATTTGACGTTACATCACATAAACATGCAGATTTGATTCTCCCTTTACTCAGGCTGTAAAAACCAAGTTTTTTAAAGTGGTTAGCCATACCTGGAAATGTAAATGCACTCGCCTAATGTAATGCCAAAGAAAAATTAAGACAAATGATACCACATCGCTGCCACAAACTGCGGCTCGTACAAAATTCACTTTAGTTATTATGCCGTGAATACGGGCTCTCACCCTCCTCTGCGAATGCACAATTTATGTTGAATGCAACATGAATCATTTTAATAGACCGAGGAAAAAGTCCCCAAAGTTGATTTTCAAATTATGAACCTTGGAACAGAATATAACAACAGCCAACAACAAATAGTTCAGACTCTACTCTGAGCTATGGGTGAATCATTAAAAATACAGCAGGCACTGTTGGTTAGGTGTTACACAATTCGTAGCCTAATGGTCCCCAAAATATCAGAAACGGGATTTTTTTCTTAAATGCTGGCTTTTCTCACCATCATGCTCTTCAGTTATTTTCCCATTTGTGTAATCAAGATACTCCCAAACAGAGCATGGAGTTGTATATTGTTTGGAACTAATTATATGTATTATAAATCCAAGAATTAATTTAAATGACCCGGTTTCCACAGAGAAAAAAAGAAAAGCCACATTGTTTTTAAATAGCTAACTAAACAAAGTACTCCCCCATATGGGAGTCATTTCCAAGAAACCAAAACCAACCACCAGGAACATGTAAAATCCCTGGAAAAAAAAAATCACCAAATCATATCAAACAAGATTAAGAAAATTACATTGATTGAGATGTCAGTTGTTTTCTTCCAGGAAGCAAAAGTTGAGATGGAGATATGTGACATCTAAGATGCCCTTAGATGGAAACTTGAAGTTCTCCCAGTAGTCCTGAGGCCAGCTGCTTCAGCATCACCCAGTAGCTTGTTAGAGAAAGAAATTCGCAGGCCTCATCCCAGACCTATTGAATCAAAAGTTCGAAGGACGTTGGTGGGATGGGGGTGGAGGGTGAAATGGTCTTGAGCCACTGAAACATGAGTTGAAGGAAATCCTTCAGAGGATTTTGATGCATGTCGTGTGGTACAGTGGTAAAGAATCCTCCTGCCAAAACAGGAGACACAGGTTCAATCCCTGGGTTGGGAAGATAAAGTGGAAACCCACTCTAGTATTCTTGCCTGGGAAATCCCATGGACAGAAGAGCCTGGTGGGCTACCATCCACGGGGTTGCAAAGTTGGACACGACTGAACAACTAAACAACAGCATGATGGACAGCCTCCAGTTCTGATCATGTAGCCCTGAGACTCAGCATTTCTAAGAGGAACTCAGGGGACGTGGGTGCTATTTGTCTTGGCCAGTGAGGTGCCTGGCCTGCGGTTGCCAGGCAGATCACAGAGGGATGTGAGGGCATTTGTGGAAGACAGGAGTGGTGGCGGCCTGTGTCAAGCTACAAGACGTGGTTCCCACCTGTTCTTTGGGGGTAACAACCTGTTGGCACTGGCTGCCTGTCGCCATGGGGAAATGCAATGTGCCCATGATTTCTGACTCTCTTTTTTACTGCAGGCTAAAAAAAAAACCTGGCTCTTTTAAATGATATTTCCCAATTTTAATGACGGACAGCTAAAGTGCAGTTCAGAGAAAACATGTTAGTGGTAGGTGATCAGTTTATAATATGTCCAGGACTCTCCTATCTGTTAGCCAGTCTCTTAAGTCTGTTGGCAAGGTACGACGTAGGTAGAGTATGTTGACGGAATTTTAGAAGTACCGTTTTAGATTCGCAGAGTAATTGAGCAGGTAGAACCATTGAGTTCTGTATTCCCACTGACTTGCACGCCCTACCCTGGTACTGTCTCCTCCGTTATTAACATCTTGCATTAGTGTGGCACATGCATTACAATGAATGAGCTGCTATTGATGCATTATTATTATTAATTTATTTTCATTAGAGTGTGTTGCTTTGCAGTGCTGTATTAGTTTCTGCTGCGTAGCAAAGTGAATCAGCCACATGCACACAGATAACCTTCTTCCTTGGATTTCCTTCCCACTTATGCTACCACAGAGCACTGACTACATTGTTATTAGTTATATTTCATACTTTCTCATGAAGGTTCACTATTGGTGTTGCACATTCTGTGAGGAGAACGTGTATCTACCACTGGTGTTTCATACAGCAGAGTCTCACTACCCTACAAACCCCCTAGAAGGTGTTTTCAAAAGCTCCATCTGTTCATGTTACCATTTCCCCTAGCAAAGTCCTTCTGAGAATTAAGGCTCTGCAGACTGGGGGCGGGTCTCTGAGCTAAGAAGGAGGTGTCCACGTCCTGCACAGTGCTTCCCACAGGTATCCGTGCATCCCGAAGCTGGAGCTTCTTAGCTGTCCTCTACCCCCTTCCTTTGTTAGCAGGTAAGGGGCTGAGGACCAGTTGGTCGGAGGTCCTCAGAGGTGGAATTGGTGAGAAGTCCCTCTCTGGACTGGGCACTTCTCTTTCTGTGTTCAGCTCTTATTGGGATCTCCTTTAGAGAGAGTTCCTGCAAGATGCTAGCTACCTCAGGTCCCCCAGCAGCCAAGTAAATGAGGTTTGGTGGTATCTTTTGTATATATGTGTGTGTTTATGTATATAATACACATGCACACATATATGTGTGTGTGTGTGTAGTTACACATATGTGATTATTTTTATCAGAAATGACAGATATCAAAAGCTTTCCAGAAAGGGGCGATGGCTAACTGTTTAGGTCCTATGTTTCATATTCACATGGTATTTCCTTACTGTTTAGTTCTCCTAAACAAAAACAATGAACAATTTAATTTTGTGAATTACACAAACTTACAGTCTCCAGGGCAACATGATTTTTGTCAGTTGCCCAAGTGCCTCATGAGGATATAGAGGTCTAACATAACATACAAGATGCATAGTGTTCTAGTGTACTTCCAGCTCCCAAGAGTTTGGATTGTTGGTTGAATCCATAGAGACAAATCTGTTGTTTTCCACAGTCATGAGAAAAGTGAGCAATTTTGTCACTGCAAGCTTGTTTTCAGTTAGAACACTGACTTAAATCTTTACATAACATTCGTGGTTTGAGTCTATTCTTATTAGTTGTACTGAACACTCAGACCTTTTAATCTTGAAATTTAAAAAAAAAAAAGTTTTTTCACTGGTGACTTTTCTCCCCTCATTCCCACCCCGCCACCCACTTTCTTTTTAAAGAACTTTTGTCATTTAGATCTTGCACCTCCCAGACTATTTCATAGTTATTTTTCTCTTGTATATTTTACCTTTGTCTTTATAGATTTCTTCTGACTTCTCTATTGAGTTTTTCTGCTGACATACTTTAAATTTCTAAAGGTTTTTGTTTGATTTTTCTCGGTATTTCCTTTTCTTTAATAGCATTCTATTCTTGTTTCATGGATGAAGTTGACTCTGTTTTCTTCTGATGTTAACAGTAGTTGCTTTTGCTGTTTCCTTTTTGCCTTGAGCCTCATGGGACAGCAAAGGAATGCGGAGATCGCAGGGCGACACTGTGACTCTGCCTGCCACCTGCGTGCCCGCAGCAGCGTGCCCAGAGTGGAGGGCCCTCTGTGTGTGTGGCTGCCACCTGCGTGCCCACAGCAGCACGCCCAGAGTGGAGGGCCCTCTGTGTGTGTGGCTGCCACCTGCGTGCCCGCAGCAGCGCGCCCAGAGTGGAGGGCCCTCTGTGTGTGTGGCTGCCACTTGCGTGCCTGCAGCAGCGTGCTCAGAGTGGAGGACCCTCTGTGTGTGTGTGTGTGTGTGTGTGCCTGCCACCTGTGTGCCCGCAGCAGTGGCCCCAGAGTGGAGGGCCCTCTGTGTGTGTGTGTGTGTGTGTGTGTGTGTGCGCGCACGCGCACCTGCCACTTGCATGCCAGCAGCAGCATGCCCAGAGTGGAGGGCCTTGTGTGTGTGTGTGTGTCCTGAACTTTCATCAAGTTGCCTGTCGCCTGTGATGCTGTGTAGACTTAGTAAACTAGTTCATAGTCCACAGCCACTCACCTTGGACACCTGCTTCTAGGCCCATTAAACGGTTGGTATACAGGTTCTCATTTTTCTCAGCCTTCCATTTCCATATTAATTCTCAATCAATCACTGACGGCCAGCTGTCAACAGGCACCATTTTTTGGTGGGACTCGATGATGTATAGCCCTTGTTTCCAGATTCCTAGCATCTCGTGGCATAAAACACTGCTCTGAGCAGGTCCTAATGCATTTGGGTGCAGCCCCTTTGAGCCTTCTAATGGCAGGTCTGCTGAAGGTGCTGGAAAGAGGCGCGTCTTTAAAGGGCCAGGACGTGGGATCATGGCTTTGTGGACGGTGTTTAAATGTGTCTGTGTCTGGGCATGCACCTAGCGACAGGCAAGTTTAAAGGCCGTATTTTCAGGATATTGACTGTCAGGCCTTTGACTCCAAAAGTTTGGAAAGAAAAGATCTATGTCTTCTCAGTAGGTAATGGATAGAGGAGTGATTAGTTGTAAATTATTTGCCATTAGCCTGCTTTAATATTGGTGTGACACTAATTTTGACTTTGAGAAGTTTCCCTTTTGTCAAGAATGGTGATAATGGTGGTGGTGGTAATGGAGATGGTGGTCATGGAGGTGGTGGTTGTGGTGTTTGGTGGTGATGGTGGTTGTTGTTGTTGGTGGTAGTTGGTGATGGTGGTGGTGGTTGTTGGTGGTGATGGTCATGGTGATTGGTGGTGATGGTGGTGGTGGTTGGTGGTGGTGATGGTGGTGGTGGTGGTTGATAATGATGGTGGTCGTGGTGATGGTGTTGGTGGTGGTGATGGTGGTGGTCGTGGTGATGGTGCTGGTGGTGGTAATTGGTAGTGA